>JAWDJD010000015.1:8947500-9312500 GCA_035047305.1 Bradypodion pumilum
GGGAGAGAGAGAGCTATGCGCAAGGTCGTTCGGGGTCAAGGCAGAAGGGATCCAAAACAGTTGGCTTACTGTAGAGCCGTGATGGCAAATCTCGGCACTCCAGCTGTTCTTGGACTTCGATTTTTCCAGAATGGGTTTACGCGCAGTAAACCCATTGGTGTGGATTCACGGGGACTTGCACTTCTGGGATATCGAAGTCCAAGGAACAGCTGGAGAGCCAAGGCTTGCCATCACTGACATTTATTTATTTATTTATTTATTTATTTATTTATTTATTTATTTATTTATTTATTTATTTGCAGGTGAAACTCGGAAGATCCAGGGCGTAGTTTGGGCACCCCTGGTTTAGGGTGAGAAACTTGGCTTTTGGTTTTTAAGGGGAAAGCTGAGATTTTCAGGATGTAACTTTCAGTTCCTTCCATACAGCGAAACAAAATGTCTAGTCGACTCTGGGCGGTGAAAGACATTCAGGGATAGATTTCATCCCCTGAGCTAAATTTAATAATAAAAAAAAACACGATATCAGGAATTTGCAAGTGTTAGTCTGTTGCAAAACACACTCACCCAGTCTCATATCACCATAAAAACTAGCAATTCTTATTTATTATATGTTTTGTGGATTGTAGCCCAGATACAATTTGAAAATGTGTTACACTCCCCAGAGGTTTATGCTAAATAAAATGTGATAATCTTCAAGGTGCCCTAAGATTCTTGGTTAAAATCCAGAATCTAGTCATGCCTGCCACATGACCACGGAAACGTCTGCAGAAGCAGACAGTGCTGGCTCTTCGGCTTAGAAACAGAGATGAGCACTGCACCCTAGAGTCGGATACGACTGGCCTTCGAGCAAGGGAAACCTTTACCTTTACTAAAATCCAGAAATAGACCCAAAACGTCACTGAATTTCCTTATCCCCTTTAACTGGGAGGCAGGTCAGCAGTTCGATTCCCCAGTACTGCAGGACGGAATGAGCTCCCGTCTTTGTCCCAGCTCCTGCCCACCTAGCAGTTCGAAATTGCAAGACATTGCAAGTAGATCAATAGGGACCACTTCGGCGGGAAAGGTAAACAGCGTTCCGTGCGCTTCGGTGTCTAGTCATGCCCGCCACATGACCACAGAAACGTCTGCAGCAGCAGACAGCGCTGGCTCTTTGGCTTTGAAACAGAGATGAGCACTGCACCCTAGAGTCGGATACGACCTTTAAAAAAATAAGGTAAAGGTTTTTAATCCCCTTTTAAAAAGTACATTTAAACTGGCAACCATAACCAGCCCTGGTTATTTAACGAACTACCGGTTGTTATATTAACTATATTTCTGATTGTAAAAATATTTTTTTTCTACTCGACTTTTTCTTTAAAAATTATTGGGGTTTGCCAAAATTATGTTGGGTTTCTCCTTTCGTCACTCTTACATTTGGGGCAATCTCTCTTTTCTCATACAGTAAAACCTCGCATCAAGAGCGCCTCGCTTAGAGCATAACTCGCTTAAAGAGCAGAATTTTCTCTGAATGGTCGCCTTACTTAACAACTAAAACCAACCAAAAACTTGCTTAACAACTAAATCGGGGTTCGCAACACCACCACCCCCGCCAGAAGTCACAATCGGTCACTTACAATGGCGTTCCGCTTAAAGAGCAAGCTCGCTTAAAGAGCAATCCCATGGAACGCATTATGCTCTTTAAGCGAGCTACCACTGTAATTCTTTTACAACATCACATTGTATGTCACTTTAATCTTCACACACAAAAATCACCTAGAGATTTCCATTGGTGTTCCTCCTAAATGTATGCCTACATACTTGGATCTGTACCATTCAAAACCAACATTTTCCTGGAGCGCCATCTCTGGCGGAAGCCGACGATTCCAATTTCCAAATCAGCTGTGGGTTTGGGTCTGAACTTTACAAGGCACTGAATCTAATCCATACCTGTCAAGTTTTGGATTTGAAAATAAGGGAAATTTCCTGGCCAAAATGGGATACTTGACAGCGATGCTTATCCTGTGCTGCCCTCCAATGGCGGCAATAGGGCATTGCAGTATAATTAATAAGGGATGACGGCAAGAAAGAGGGTAAAATAAGGGGTTTTCCTGGCCAATAATGGATACTTGACAGCTATGATCTAATCCAGAACTGAGTGTGCTGAATAACTCTTGTGAAGTGCAGGTTATATCCCTGGAGTGAAATTCCTCCCCTCTCCTTCACCCACAATTGGAGCAACATCCTTTTCTCACCTGAATTGCATAGATTTACAAATCTTTGTTGCTCTATTTTCTTTTCTTATTCTTCACAGAAGTAATTAACCTAATGAATTACGGAAGGGTGTCTGTAAAAAAAATTAAAAATATTTTTCTGCATTGGCCAGAATCAATGACTCAACCACACCTCTACACCCTAAATTCCTGATGTGGGGGGAGGACTTATTCTAGACCCACAACACCCTCTCGAGGCCTGAAAAAAGAAGGAAGAGGAAGTAAATCACAGTCTCAATGGTTTTGGATACCATAGCATGCCATCTATGAAGGCGAACCTTGGCACTCCGAGTGTTCTTTGATTTCAATTCCCAGAAGCCCAAGTCTCTGTGAATCCACATGCGTACGTGCAGCAAATCCATTTGTGTGGATTCCCAGAGACTTAGGCTTCTGGGAATTGAAGCCCAAGAATGCCCGGAGTGCCAAGGTTCGCCATCACTGACATCAATCTCGACTACTGTTGTTAACAGATTTATTCCATAGTTCCTATTATTTGAGTGCCTAAATGTGAGACTCACTTGCTCCCGATGCCAATTCATCTGGCCCATGCCACCCTCGTCACGTTTTACTTCCACTTCCGGGAGTGAGGAGGACAATGCAGGCCGGATGAATTGACATTGGAGGCCGGATGTGGTCCATGGCCCATAGTTTTGGGCACCCCTGTCTTAGGTGGAGAGATACCAACAACTGGTGTATGTTTTGAGCACCATGCTTTTCTGAGGGACCTTCCGAGAGGCTTCTGGTTTTATCTGTATTGATCTGTCCGAGAGATATTATAGATGTTGATGTTCAGTTTCCTTTTGGTGGTGGCTGCTGGCAGACAATAACACACTATGTGACTGTGGATTGATACAGAGTCCAGATCATCTTCTGGTCTGCCGACATGTACCGATAAGGACTTGAGATTGGCCAACGACAAAAGCCAAGCAGGCGGGTTCATTTTAGAAGTCCAAAAGTTTGATATGGACACAAAAGAATAAGACCAAACCATAACCAATGCCTCGGTATCTTGCTACCCTGTTTCGATGCAAGCTGGACTACCCAAACCATCCCTGTTTGGATGGAAATCTTCACCAAGGGTTTGAAGAGTTTGTCGTTCATCTATCTATCTATCTATCTATCTATCTATCTATCTATCTATCTATCTATCTAAAACAAAGGTGTGGCCTTGTATGTGCTCTATACAAATCCACACCCCTGGACCGATCGCACTGAAAATTGGCACATCATATCTCGCCCTCCGGAGACCAGCACTGGGGGTTCACGAGCCCCATGGGGGTGGGGGTGTGTATGCCCCTAAATTGATCTGCAATGAAAAGTATACTCAACAGGAGGGTGTGTGTGTGTCCCAGTGATGTCATAGTGATGCTAGCTCATAGCCCCAGGTAGGTCACCCAATTATGACACCATCGTGATGTAATTGAGCTGGCGAATGTCACAGTCCTAGGTAGGGATGTAAAGGGGACACATGTATGGGAAGGATAAGGGCGGACTGTCGACGGAGAAGCGGGATGGGTGAGGGGAGAGAGGGACGGAGGAAGGGAGGCAGGAGGGACCCACACACACCCCATGAGGTTTCTATGGGAAAGGCTGGCCTATGGTAAAAAAAAAAAAAACCAGGCAAGGCCAGGTAATCGGCTAGTTCTCTTATAAGATGGATGGAACTCTTCACTAAGCAACATGGAATTATCCAAAGATCTAACTACAGATCAGGGGTTGGATGGTTGAGGTTTTAAATGTTCTACTGATGATGGGTACACATTCTAGTTAGATGCAATTTTGTTAAGATTTTTATTGTTTTTTAATTGTTGTAGAGGTGTTTTTTTTTGTTTTTTTGTGTGTACTGTATAGGTAAACGTTGCCCTTGCTCAAAAGCCAGTCGTATCTGACTCAAGGGTTCAGTGCTCACCTCTGTTTATAGCCAAAGAGCCAGCGCTATCTGCATCTGCAGACTTTTCCATGGACATATGGCAGACATTATTAGACACCGGAGTGCAAAGAACCCTGTTTACCTTTCCCACCAAAGAGGTACCTATTTATCTACCTGTACTTTCTTGCTATCGAACTGCTAGGTTGGCAGGAGCTGGGCCAGTAGACAGGAGCTCACTCCATCACACAGTACTCAGGTCTTAAACTGCTGACGTGCCAACCATCCAGTCGTCAAATTCAGCATCTGGGGAGAACAGGTGCCCTTGTAAACACAACAAATAAATAAACAAGAACAGAATTAAATATTACTTTTTTAAAAATGAGTAGATCAGGGGTTCCCAACCTTTTCAAGCCGGGGCCTGGGTCACGCTCTCTCAGTCAGCTTCGAGGGCCAGATGGTCATTTTGTCCTGCTTGCACGATGGGGGTGGTGGCCATTTTGTCCCAACAGCTGCAAAGGGTTGGCCATTTTGTTTCTCAAATGCCCTTGGAGGGGTGGGGGAAGCACATGAAATTTGATTTGGTTTTTTGGATTTGTATGCCGCCCACTCGACATATGCAACTCAGGGTAGCTCACAGAAATGGTGCTGAGGGCCGGATCCGGCCCGAGCCTTAGGTTAGGACCCGCTTGGGTAATGCGACAAGCCAGTAACAATTCAGAAAAGCTAGACTTCACCGGTTTTTGCATAAGGACAGCCAAGCGATTGGGGCAGGGGAGAGAATTTGGTAAATCCCCTGTGTGTGTGTGTGTGTGTATAAGTTTGTATATTTGCCTAAGAAGGGGTGCTGGGGGATAAAGTAAAACAGGAGGGAAGGATTGTCCACAGCTCAGATTTAATGAAGTGAGAAAAAGAGTCTTTTTCAGTAGGCTTGCAAACAAAATACCCTCCACCTTTGCCCTCCGCCCAAGCGCATGGGCCCCCTTCTATTCAAAAGACCTACATGGGTTGACTTAAGCCCAGGGGATAAGTGCTTTAAATTAATCTCATTGCCTAAGAATGAGACCAAACAAAACTCCTTTAAGATCATATTAAAAATCTATCAAAGGAACAACTTGCGCTTTTCATTTCGAAAGAGAAAGCTAGACAGAGAGAGAGGGTAAAAATAATAATAATAATAACCCAGGCAACCACCTCCCTTACGTTTGCTCAGCCAGAAAGGCACATCAAAGACATTATGTGCTATTTAATTGTCCTTGTTCATCCCAGCCCATGCCATCTCGTAGGCTAATGAACGACAACCTTTGCAAACATGTCTGGTGTGGGTGGGTGGGTGGGGAGATTGAAATTTGCCTTTATGGAGAGATATCCGGGAACCTCGAGCCCTTCCTTGTCTCACCAAAAGGAAACTGAACATCAACATCTATATTATCACTCGGGCACATCAATACATAGATGGATTGGCAGATAAAACCAGAAGCCTCTCGGAAGGTCCCCCAGAAAAGCATGATGCCCCAAAACCTACACCAGTTGTTGGTATCGCTCCACCTAAGACAGGGGTCACCAAACTACGGCCCATGGGACACATCCGCCCCCGCCCCCCAGTGCCAATTCATCCAGCCTGCACTGTCCGCATCACTCCCAGAAGTGGAAGTAAAACGCAACGAGGGTGGCATGGGCCAGATGAATTGGCATTGGGGGCCAGATGTGGCCCACGGGCCATAGGTTGGGCATCTTTAGTTTAAGCAGAGAAAATGGCATCTTAAAATCTATCGCATCCAACAGTGCTGCAAAGGGGCCATTCAACAATTACATGATCCATTTTTGGGGGGAAATGTGTTACTACCAGAAACATATATCAATAAGGACTTAAGTTTGTCCAACAACAAAGCCAAAAGGTGGCTTCGTTTTGGCCATTTAAAGTCTAGACACGGAAGAAGCAGAAGTCCAGCAGGACTGGAACATAACTTACCATCCAAAGGTCTCCACAACAGATATGCGCAGGCAGGATGGCTCCACGGCTGAGTTCCTATTATTTAGCGACATCGTCAACCCCAGTTTTATGGCAACACTTACCTGGGTATTCTTGGTAAAGAATACACAGAAGAGGTTCAACATTCCCTTCGTTTGAGGGTGACGTGTGACTGTACAGCTTGTCCAAGGCTACACAGGCTGGATCCTATCCCAGCAGACACAATAGGAAAGGAGTTCTCAACCTTTTAAAGCCAGGGGCCAGATCATGCTCCTTCAGACAGCTTCAGGGGCCGGATGGCCATTTTGCCCTTCCTCCACCACATGGAACTGTGGTGTGGTGGCGGTGGTCTCGGGCCACATGAAATGGTGCCATGGGCCACATCCAACCCATGGGACGCAGGTCGAGAATCCCTGCAATAGGGAATCGAACTCCCAAACTTTGGCTCCACAGCCAGGTATCTAAAGGACTGAGCTATCAACCCAGGTAAGAGTCGTCGTCAGCTGCATCTCGTATCCGAGAATGGATTTTTTTTCCTGAAGCAGGAAAAATGCCATTGGTGTGAGTTTGTTTAAGGTGGATCCCAGCTTGCCAAGAAGTGACCCCACACACTATGATCGCAGAGCCATCTCCTGCGGCACACATGACATGAAACATGTAGGATTTGACACCAAGACTGCAATGGACTGCCACAGCCTTGAGGATATTATCAAGGTGCGCCTTCACAGCCAGTCCATCTGACATGGCCTCTTCCACCTCCATGACCTTTGGGAATAAGAACAGTTCTTCCTCTGCTTGTTTTGCCGTTGGGCGCAATCTGATAGTTTCCAGTGGCATTTCCTCCACTGAGGGGACCATCATCCCATTTAATGGGGATCATCTGCCCATAGCTGTGGACCCCTTTAGGGGGTCAGGTTATTTACCGCCGCCCAACACTCAACGTTGAGTCTCTGGCTGTACATTCTTACTCCATTACCGTAGCTGGATGTCCAGCCAGACACTTGGTAAGAGTCACTACTTGCTTATATATCTATTTTTAATTTATCTCACATGTCCATAATCCTGTTCCACAGAAATGCAACTTTTAAACCTCCTCTTAAAGATACAGTAAAAAAAAACTACTTGTGTAAAAAGTCTGTTCCGTAGGCTTTTATGTAAATCAGTTTTTTACTAACTCGAAGCAAACCCATAGGAAAAATGAAGTTTTTACTTAACTCGAAGCAAACCCATAGGAAAATAATATTTATGCAAATCGAAGCAACCCCATAGGAAAAAATGAAATTTTTTAATATAACTTGAAGCAAACACATAGAAAAAAATATTTTTTAACGTAACTAGAAGCAAACCCGTAGGAAACTGTGTTATGTAAATCGGGACATTTGTGTAAATCGGGACATGGTTTTAGTGCAAAAATCATTATGTAAGTCGAATTTTATGTAACTCGAGTAGGGTTGCCATACATCCCGGAAAACCAGGATTGTCCCGGATTCAAGGTTGGAAAAGTTGTCCTGGCCGGTTCAATAAAAATCATGTAAAAGTCCCGGATTTTTAAAACTTACTGATTCTGTATTAGAAGACACCATTAAAATAAATCAAACTCTCACCATCAAACATTGGAGGTGTGTGTGTGTGTGTGTGTGTGTGTGTGTGTGTGTGTGTGTGTGTGTGTGTGTGTGTGTGTGTGTGTGTGTGTGTGTGTGTGTGGCCCCAAACATTTTCAACTTTCCTCATAGGCTTCAGCTCCTTGTTCATTATAATTTGTTGGTGGAGACTTGGTGTGATCTTTTTCCAAGTGGAAAATGCAGGGAGATGCCTTAAGCCGGCCATGATCTTTCTGGCAATTTACACAATTGGAAGGAAAAGCATGTAAGTCATATCAGCCATAAAGGTACTGGTTGTGTTCCTGGCCACACATCCAAAGACATTAATTCAACTCAGGAACAAAACCAGCACTTTGTGAATGAGTGATGTGATTTTTCTGAATGGAAGTATAACTGACCAATAGGATTCTGGCCACTAATTCAGATCCTTGATTTTCCTAGTGCAGGGGTGGCCCAAACTACGGGCCACAGACCGGATCGGCCCCCATGCCACCTTTGACGCTCCCGGAAGTGGAAGTACAACATGCCAGTTCTAATTGGCATTGGGGGCTGGATCTGGCCCATGGGCCGTAGTTTGGGCACTCCTGGTTTAAGCAGAGAAAATGGCAGCTTAAAATCTATCTCATCCTGTTGCAAAACAGATTGCAAGGCACGTTTTACTTCTGCTTCAAGTGGAAGGAACCATGTGACCAGCCCACTGAACCACATGACCTGCCCATGGCCCAAAGTTTGGGCACCCCGTCCTAGTGGCCCAGTGGTTTTCAACTTTGGGTCCCCAGATGTTCTTGAACTATAGGCCCCAGAAATCTTAGCCATCACAGCCAATGCTGAAGGCTTCTGGAAGGGGTGGTCCAAGAACATTTGGGGACCCAAGTTTGAGAACCACGGTGCCCCTGACTATCAACTCTGCCCAGAAGAGCTTTTCAGCACTTGAACCACCAGCATGGACCATAGGCAAAAAACAACAACCAGTTGCTTGGCCAATGATACTGGATTCCAACTCCCATCGTCCTCCAAAGCAGCAGAAGAAACAAACATACAGGTGAAACTCGGAAAATTAGAATATCGTGCAAATGTTCATTCCGTTCAGTAACGCAACTTAAAAGGTGAAGCAAGCATATGAGATAGACTCATTACATGCATGCAAAGCGAGATAGTTCAAGCCTTACTTTGTTATAATATTGATGCTTATGGCTTACAGTTTATGGAAACCCCAACCCCTCAATCTCATGTAGCCCATAATCATCACATAATCTCGTGTACGCTGTACGCCATGATGGTCACAATTAGAACGAATTAAGGCATGACATCTCTTGCTTTGCATGGAGTGAGTCTATCTCATATATTTGTTTCCCCTTTTAAGTGAAATGAATGGACATTTGCACGCTATTCTAATTTTCAGAGTTTCATCCATACTTGACAAGAGGAAAAATCCCTCAAAGATTCAAAACCATGCCATGAATACCTGGACTTTCTTCGATGATTCCTCTACCTTTGCATGCCTGAAGAAGTGATCTTGAATCATGAAAGCTCGAAATGATTTTTTTATTTAGTGATCAAAAAAAGAAGGAGGTGGAGAAGAAGAAGAAGAAAGTTATAGCCCTCTTCTTCCAAATTTGTTTTTTATATGGATCACACGGTTGATTTGTTTGTTTACAAAATATTCAACTATTCAAATAAACTCTCTCTCTCAACCTTTCATTAGGAAGCTGTGGGTTTCCACCACCCCATCCTTCTCTCCCCAACACCCATTTGTTCTCCAAGTCTACCAAACGGGGCCAAAAGAATTAAGTTCAGGAGCAGCGGTCCATTTGATAAACAACAATGGCATTTGAACATCAACTTCGGTAGTCAAGTCTTTCCAAATTATCAAAGTTGGGAATGGAAAGGGGGGAAAAATAGCTTCCCTGGTTTCTGATTTCACTTCCAGGTATTAAGGCACTGATTTTCCCTTCCCTATCCGAAAAATTTTTGGGCTCAGCTTGGCGAGCCTTGGTTTCTATTTGTCTTCATCTTTTTCTTCCTCTTGACCTTTGAAGCGACAGAATCCAAGCCACTCGAATATTCAGACCGCAACATTTCGGCCAGACGGCCCTTGCCTCGCGGGTTCTTGAGAAGGTCGCGCCTGGGCAAAAAGAAAAGAGGGAAGAGATGGGTCAGGAGAAAGGCGTTTTATTTTATTTTAATTTAAATGGGTTTGGGCTTTCCAAAGAGATGAGGACGGGCTTTATTTGTGCTCGCTTGCGCTTTTCAGGTAGCAATTGCAACGCAGAGATGCTTGGAAGTAAATCTCACAAGCAAAGGTGCAAAGATCATCTTTCAGAATTGCCCCAAAGCCACGTTCTATGAGTGGGGTTCAAACATTTTTTAAAAAAGAAATACAGTAAAACCTCTACTTACGAAAAAAAAGTCCGTTCCGTAGGCTTTTGCTTAAATCGAATTTTGTTTGTAACTCGAAACAACCCCATAGGAAAAATTACTTTTACGTAACTCAAAGCAAACCCATAGGAAAAATTACTTTTACGTAACTCAAAGCAAACCCATAGGAAAAATGAAATTTTTATGTAAATCAAAGCAAACACATAGGAAAAAGAATCTTTATGTAACTCGAAGCAAGCCCATACGAAAGTGTGTAAATCGTGACATGGTTTTAGCACAAAACCATTGTGTAAGTTGAATTTTATGTAACTCGACGCATTTGTAAGTCGGGGCTTTACTGTAAAGAAATAGTGATGGCAAATATTTTTTTTTAAAAAATAAAGAAATAGTGATGGCAAAATATCATGCCTCCTTTGAAAAGCAAGGCTTAATTCCCGAGACCCTTGCATGGGTGTAAAGATAAGTCTTTATTCGTGCCAAAACAGCAGCTTACAGGCAAAGGAACAAAACACCGAAAAGTCTAGCTCAGAAAGACGGGGCAAACTCTGTGCTGGGGGGAGGGAGGAAGCGCTCCCATTGGGCTACTGGAGAGAGGGTTGGGGCAAACTCTGTGCTGGGGGGAGGGAGGAAGCGCTCCCATTGGGCTACTGGAGAGAGGGTTGGGGCAAACTCTGTGCTGAGGGGAGGGAGGAAGTGCTCCCATTGGGCAACTGGGCAGAGGGGTGGGGTGAACTCTTGCTGGGAGGAAGGAAGTGCTCCCATTGGGCTGCTGGGCAGAGGGGCGAACTCTGTGCTGGGGTGATGACGTAGGTGCCCATAGAGAGGACTCTGAGTGCCCCCTCTGGCACACATGCCATAGGTTCGCCACCTAGTCTAGCTCTTTCACAACATGCAGCTGAAACATTTCACATCTTAACACCATCCTGGGGTTTCAAATAAGAGCCGTGTTTTGTCAGGACTTTGCAAAAACACAGGGTCAGGCAAAACACGTCATTGAACTGAACATGTTTACTTGGTGGCTTAGTGGTCATGCAGTTCAAGATCCAAGTGCTGCATGACAGAGGGAGCTCCCGCCGTCTGAGAGAGCCCTATTGAGAGAGTCGAAACACTCCAAGAGGCATGGAGGCTGTTTACAAAAACAATAACAGAGGCCCAATTGGAATGCATACCCAAAAGGAAAAAGGGCACTGCCAGGTCCAAGAGGACTCCAATGTGGCTTACAGGAGCTGTTCGGGAAGTGATCAAGAGCAAGAAAAGCTCATTTAGAAGATGGAAGGCTTGTCCAAATGAGGACAGCAGGCAGAAACATAAATTCTGGCAGAACAAATGCAAGGCAACAATCAGGAAAGCAAAGCAAGACTTTGAGGAGCGTATAGCTAAAAATACTCAGAGAAATAACAAAGACTTCTTTAAGTACATTAGAAGTAAGAACCCAACTAGGAAGGCCATTGGACCATTAGATGACAATGGAAGGCAAGGGGTTATTAAAGAGGAAACAGAGATTGCAGAGAGACTCAATGAATTCTTTGCTTCAGTATTCACTGAAGAAGACAGAGACCACATGCCCAAAACAGAGCCTATCTTCGTAGGGAGGGAAACCGAAGAATTAAGCCAGATAGAAATAACCAGGGAGGAGGTCCTTGCATGTCTTGTTAAGCTAAACACTAACAAATCACCAGGACCAGATGGCATCCATCCACGAGTTCTCAGGGAACTTAAAGATGAAATTGCTGATCTCCTAGCCAAAATATATAATATTTCCCTCAAATCAGGCTTTGTGCCTGATGACTGGAAGGTAGCGAATATAACACCAATTTTCAAAAAAGGATCCAGGGGTGATCCAGGAAATTACCGACCAGTCAGTTTGACATGTGTCCCAGGTAAAGTGATGGAAACCATCCTAAAAGATAGAATTAATAGGCACATAGAAGAGAAGGCGCTGCTAAAGGAGAGCCAACATGGCTTTTGCAAGGGCAAATCATGCCTCACTAATCTGTTGGAATTTTTTGAGAGTGTCAACAAGCATGTGGATAAGGGGGATCCAGTTGACATTGTTTATCTGGACTTTCAGAAGGCTTTTGACAAGGTCCCACACCAAAGGCTCTTGAATAAACTTGCCAGTCATGGAATAAAGGGACAGGTCTTGTCCTGGGTACTGCAGTGGCTCAAGTGGCTAAGACGCTGACTGGGAAGCAGAAGGTCAGCAGTTCGATTCCCGAGTACTGCAGGACGGAAATGAGCTCCCGTCTTCATCCCAGCTCCTGCCAACCTAGCAGTTCGAAAGCAAGAAATTGCAAGTAGATAAATAGGGACCACTTCGGTGGGAAGGTAACAGCATTCTGTGCGCTCCTGTGTCTAGTCATGCCTGCCACATGACCACGGAAATGTCTGCAGAAGCAGACAGTGCAGGCTCTTCGGCTTAGAAACAGAGATGAGCACTGCACCCTAGAGTCCGATACGACTGGCTTTCGAGCAAGGGAAACCTTGTCCTGGATCAGCACTTCTCCAAGTGGAGGGAAGTCAAGAGTGGGGTTCCCCAAGGTTCAGTACTGGGACCCCTGCTTTTCAACCTCTTCATAAATGATCTAGAAGTAGGAGCAAATAGCAAGGTAGCCAAATTTGCTGACGACACGAAATTATACAGGGTAGTGAAAACTATGAGCGATTGTGAGGGGATGGAAGGGGGGGGGGCTGAGCGGCGGACCAGTCTTCAGTCAGGTCCGACACTGCAGCCCTTGCAATCAGAGAGCGAGCGGGCAGGTGGAAGGGCGGGGGAGGCTGGTATGTGTCTCTGTGTCTGTTGACAGATGGGGTTTTCACTCAGGTCCGACACTGCAGCAGACCAAAGCATGGAGGTATAATAAAACAGGAGATGACATGACGTCACAAACTTGAAGCCGGCTAATCCGACAGTCCGCCATGTTAGTTGGCCCAAAACATTGCCTTAGGGTGCTTTGATTGCGTGGAGTCGTGAAAGTAGATGGGGTTTCCCCTTTAATATCAGTGGGTGGGGCGGGGGACCCACGGGACCTGGGAGAGGGGATCGAACCCACCCCACCCCCTGATATTAAGAGGGAAAACCCGGAGTTTCCCCTTTAACTCCAGTGGGTGTTTGGGGGGTTGCGATCCCCCTCTCCGCTGGCTCCCCTGGGGTTGGGAGGTTTGGGGGGGGACAAAAGGGGTCTGTCTCCCCAACCCTCCTGAACTCAGGGGATCCCCCCCCCATTAAAGAGAAGAAAGCAACCAAGCGGTTTCTTCTCTTTAACAACGGAGTGTTGGGGGGTGGGGTGGATTCGTTCCCCTCTCCTGGATCCCCTGGGTTTGGAAGGGTTGGGGGGACAAAAGGGGTCTGTTCCCCCCAACCATTCTGGACTCGGGAGACCTGGGAGAGGGGATCGATTCCACCCCCCACCCCCCAAACACTCACGTTTTTAAAGAGAAGAAACCGCTTGCTTTCTTCTCTTTAATAACGGGTGTCCTGGGGGGGGAAATCCCCTCTCTGCCGGGTCACCTGGCTCTGGAAGGGTTGGGGGGACAGACCCCTTTTGTTCCCCCCCCCCCCAACCCCAACCCAGGGGACCCAAGAGAAATCAATCCACCCCCTCCCCCCCTCCAACACAAGAAGCAATCGTAAACGGTGGCCTGCTAATGTTTTGGTCCATCTAATATGGCGGCAGGCCGCGCCCACTGGCTTCAAAGCAGCGCAGGCCATCTCCTGTTTTATTATACTGTACCTTCATGGACCAAAGGCGGGAGGCGGGGCGAGGCTTTTGCCGACCAATCAGGGAGCGGCTCAGGGCAGGTGGAAAATAAAGCGGGTGGCTGGACCTGAGCCTCGGGCAGGGAGTTTTCACTCAGGTCCGACTCTGCGGCCAAACAATCAGAGCGGCCCTGGCAGATGGAGGGATGGAGGGGGGGGGGGGTGTCTTGCTGACCAATCAGAGCGATCCCAGGGAAGCCCAACCAGGATATCCAGAAAAGTTAAAAGAAAGAACCATGTATTAATTTCTTTTAACTTTTCTGGATATCCTGGTTGGGCTTCCCTGGGATCGCTCTGATTGGTCAGCAAGACACCACCCCCCATCCCCCAGGGCCGCTCTGATTGTTCGGCTGCAGAGTCGGACCTGAGTGAAAACTCCCTGCCCAATATATATATATATATATATATATATATATATATATATATATATATATATGGGGGGGGGGGAGAGGAGGAAAATAGTTTCCAATCAGGGATCCCCAAAGAGCCTTCTAGGGCCAGGCTTTGGGGTCTCCCTCCCCCTGAAACCATCCGGGACCCCCTTCTTTGCTTTGGCCCAGGAATGGCCATGTGGAGATCGACTCGACCCCCTCCCCCCCCCCCAAATGCCTTCCCTGGCTTTCCTTAGCTCTGCTGGGAAGTGGCACCTGATCCTAAGGGCCAGGTAGGAGGACCCAAGAGACCAGCCCTTCCAGGCCTACAAGCTCAGCCTCCCCCCTCCCAATAACGGAACGTCACCCTAAGATTTAATTAATTAATTAATTAATTAAGTCTCAATTAATTAAGTCTGTATTTCAAGCATGTGTCAGGGAGTAAACAAAAAGAAAACAACAACAACACACATCGTGGCACCTTAAAGACTTAACTGCCGCACTTTGATTTTTCAAGTGGCATTTTAGCCGTCCTCCTGTTAATCTGGGCAAAGCACATCAGAGAGTAAAGAAAAACAAAAGGACCAAAAATAAATGTTGGTGGCACTTTAAAGACGAAGTGGTGCATTTCGATGCGCTGCAAGCGGAGGAACAGGAGGGGGGGGCTGAGAGGTGGTCCGACTCTGCAGCACTCAATGGACACTTCTCCAAGTGGAGGGAAGTCAAGAGTGGGGTCCCCCAAGGTTCAGTACTGGGACCCCTGCTTTTCAACCTCTTCATAAATGATCTAGAGGTAGGAGTAAAAAGCAAGGTAGCCAAATTTGCTGACAACACTAAATTATACAGGGTAGTGAAAACTGTGAGAGATTGTGAAGAGCTCCAGAGGGATCTCTTGACACTGGGGGAGTGGGCAAAACAGTGGCAAATGAGCTTCAACATCAGTAAGTGCAGAGTGATGCATGTTGGGGCAAAAAACCCCAATTACATTAATAAACTGATGGGGTCTGAACTCTCTGCGACAAACCAGGAAAGGGACCTTGGTGTCCTGGTGGACGAGAGCTCCATGAAGGTGTCAACCCAGTGTGCCTCAGCAGTGAAAGAAAGCAAACTCAATGCTAGGGATCATTAGGAAGGGTATATAAGAACATAAGTCAGCAAGTGTCATTTGGCCTCTTTATAAATCTATGGTGAGGCCCCATCTGGAACACTGTGTACAGTTCTGGTCGCCATACCTCCAGAAGGATATTATGGAGCTGGAAAAAGTACAGAGGAGGGCAACCAGAATGATTCGGGGACTGGAACACCTTCCTTACCATCTGAGGATGCAACGGTTGGTTGGGTCTCTTCACTCTTGAATGACGGCATCTAAGAGGTGACCTGATTGAAGTTTATAAAATCATGCACGGTGTGGACAAAGTAGATAAGGAAAAACTGTTTTCCCTATCGCACAACACTAGAACTAGGGGACACTCCATGAAACTTTTGGGTACTAGTTCTCAAACAAATAAGAGAAAGTACTTTTTCACCCAGAGGATTACTGGTCTATGGAACTCCCTGCCAGAAGAAGTGGTGACAGCTGTCAGTCTTGACAGCTTCAAGAAAGGATTAGACAAGTTCATGGAGGACAAGGGGATCCATGGCTATAATTATATGGATACCTAAGGACAACCTCCGGGTTGGAGAGATAGGCAGGATCTCTCTCCATGCCATTTCCAGGGAATCCTAAGCAGGGGAAGGCATCTGCATGGGAATAATACCCTGAAGCACATGGTGAGCCACTGTGGGAGACAGAATGCTCGACTGGATGGGCTCCTGTGGCCTGTCCCAGCAAGGCTGTTCTTATGTTCTTATGTCTGTCCCAACTCCTGCCAACCTAGCATTTCGAATGCAAGAAATTACAAGTACCTCTTCAGCAGGAAAGGTTACAGCATTTTGTGTGCTCCTACATCTAGTCATTGCCTGACACATGATCGCGGAAACGTCTGCAGACGGAGATGAACGCTGGCCCCTAGAGTCGGATACGACTGGCTTTCGAGCAAGGCAAAGGACTTTTTTTTTTAGTCTTTTATATTTTATATCCCACCAACACTATAAGAAACTTAAAGCCTGTTTTTCCTGGGCAGTTCATTCCAATGTTTACAAGCTTTCTGTTTTTATATCTAACATATGTTGGCAGGTTTTTAATGATTATATATAAACTTGTAGCCTCATCGGGAGTAAATGCAAATAATATTTCATTTGTGTTTGAAAAGTGTTGTGCCCTTTCCCAGCACTGGTAGGCTGACGTGAAAGTCAAAGACAATAAATAAGAAATAAACCAAATAAAATACTGCAAAACCCCTACTTACGAAAAAAGAGTCCGTTCCGTAGGCTTTTGCTTCAATCGGTTTTTTACGTAACTCGAAGCAAACCCATAGGAAAAATGAAATTTTTATGTAAATTGAAGCAAACCCATAGGAAAAATGAAATCTTAATGTAACTCGAAGCAAACCCATAGGAAATCGTGTAATTTGGGGCATGGTTTTAGCACAACATCATTATGTAACTCGAAGCATATGTAAGTCAGGGTTTTTACCGTATAAATAAAAATTCAAACACATTTTACATCCTTGTAAAATCTTATTGAGCCACGATGCTCGTCTCTTGAACCCGAGGCGTGGCTTTTGGAAACGAGGCGGCCATTTATCAGAGAAAAGCCATTTTCAAGACGGATCAGCCCGTCAATCCATCTGACGTCAACTCCTGCCGGCTCGTCCCATCCGGTGGGGTGACGGTGCCAGGCGTCACAGCCCGGACACCTCTGGCTTAATGCAGCCTGAACACCTGCCTCACTCCCCTGGAGATGGAGGGACCATCTGTGGCCAATGCATGCCACGAGGAGGGTGGCAGAAGGGGGGGAAAGGGCCGTGGCATCGATTAACAGAGCAATGCCCCTTCTTCGTGCAACCCACATGTCTGCCCTGCCGTATCAACTGAGACGATCTCACTGAGATTAAACAAGGAGCAGGTTCTTCAAACCTTTGATTTGTGGACTTCAATTCCCACAAGCCTAAGTCAATTCCCTAAAGCAGGGATTCTCAACCTGTGGGCCAAATAAGGCCCGTGACACCATTTAATGTGGCCCCCACAGCATCCACCACACCAGGAAGTGCCATGTGGTAGAGGAAGGGCAAAATGGCCGTCCAGCCCCTGAAGCTGTCTGGGGGAGCGTGACTTAAAAACGGTTGAGAACTCCTGCCCTAAAGCACTGATCAGCCTTAGGCTTCTGGGAATTGAGGTCCCGCTGTGGGGTGTGGGCGCCGTGTTGGGAACCATTGTTCTAGACCTACGGCCTGTGGGCTGGCCCCGGTCCACAGCACAATTTCATGTGGCCACCACCACCACCAGAAGTGGAAGTGGATACCTTTACAACAGCCATAAAACGCACCCACGCATGCCTAAACGTAAATGTGCCCACAGCTGTCATTAACATGGAAGCGGGCGCATTTACTTCCGCTTCCGGAGGGGGCATGGTCTGGCCCACGTAGTGAGGTAAAAAAGGTTGGGAACCCTATTCTAGACAGAATCTTTTCTGGTCAATAGGAAGGGATGGGTCAAACCTTCAAGCAACTATGCGGGAATCGGAGGCCACAACCTTGTTTGTGTAGGTGTACGCTGACCGCAGAGCAGCGGTGGCTTCATGGTTAAGATGCTGAGCTCGATGATCAGAAGGTTGGCAGGTCAGCAGTTTGACGGGAGTGAATTCATGCCATCTTTGTCGTCCCAGCTCCTGCCAACCTAGCCGTTCGAAAGCAAGAATTTGTCAGTAGATAAATAGGTACCACTTTGGTGGCATTCTGTGCGCTCCGGTGTCTAGCCCTGCCCGTAACATGAACCACAGAAACGCCTGCTCTGGCTCGTTGGCCGTGAATGGAGATGATCCCATAGAGTTGGATGTGACTGGCTTTTGAGCAAGGGATAGACCTTTATTTTTACTTAGCATATAAAATGAAAGAAGAAGAAGAAGAAGGCTGAAGGGAATCAAAGCCATGAGACCGAATGAATAAAAGGGGAAAATTGCAGATATAAATGAAAGCCAAGAGTTGCACTGCGAGAGAAGCTGAACTCCACATATTGATCTCCTCTGTTATATAATCCCCTTTTCTTGATCTGAGACTTGGCCCAATACTTCTCGGTTATTTTTCTTTGAAGAAACGGAGCAGCCAAGCGCCTGCCTCTCCACAGGCCAGCCTCCAGCTTTCCCTGCTGCTAATTAAGCGATATTAAGGAAACCGCAAATGCCACAAGGAAATTGGCAGCCAAGCGGGCTCATTTTTACTGACGAAGAGATGACTTTGCAGGGAAAACCAGACACACTCACCATGTGACTATCCGCACAACGACGAAAAACCGTCGTTGTGCGGATTAATGACGTTTTTTGAGTATTTCATTTTTAATATCGTTTTGCACTGAGACACAGAGAGAAGCTGAACTCCACATATTGATCTGAAACTTCCCGCTAAACATCGGGAGAACCTCTACCCCAGGAGTCGTCAACCTTTTAAAGCCGGGGGCCGGGTCACGCTCCCTCAGACAGCTTTGGGGGCCGGACAAACATTTTGTCCTTCCTCCACCACATGGCACTTCCGGGTGTGTGTTGGAGGCGGTGGGGGACCACATAAAATGGCACCGTGGGCCACATCTGGCCCATGGACCACAGGTTGAGAATCCCTACTCTACCCCTTTTCCTCCTCTGTTACATAATCCCCTTTTCTTGATCTGATATTTGGCCCAGTACTTTTCGGATATTTTTTCTTAGGAAAATGTGTGCGTGTGTATATATAGATTGGATGGATGGAAGGGAAGGGAAGGGAAGAGAAGGGAAGGGATAGATAGATAGATAGATAGATAGATAGATAGATAGATAGATACTATTGATATAGATAGATAGATATAGATAGATAGATAGATAGATAGATACTGTAGATACTGTAGATAGATAGATACTGTAGATAGGTAGAATAATACTGTGGATAGATAGATAGATAGATAGATAGATAGATAGATAGATAGATAGATAGATAGATAGATAGATAGATAGATAGATAGATAGATAGACAGATAGACAGATAGACAGATAGATAGATATAGATAGATACTGTAGATACTGTAGATACTGTAGATAAATAGATACTGTAGATAGGTAGATAGATAGATACTGTAGATAGTTAGATAGATACTGTAGATAGATAGATAGATAGATAGATAGATAGATAGATAGATAGATAGATAGATAGATAGATAGATAGATAGATACTGTAGATAGACAGATATATAGATAGATATAGATAGATACTTTAGATACTGTAGATAGATATTGTAGATAGATACTGTAGATAGATAGATACTATTGATAGATAGATAGATAGATAGATATAGATAGATACTGTAGATAGATAGATACTGTAGATAGGTAGATAGATACTGTAGATAGATAGATAGATAGATAGATAGATAGATAGATACTGTAGATAGTTAGATACTGTAGATAGTTAGATACTGTAGTTAGATACTGTAGATAGATAGATAGATAGATAGATAGATAGATCAGCCCCTGACTGGGCTGGCCAGATAACACAAAGAGTGAGAAAAGACCAATCTCTCCAGCCACGATCTAACCTGGAAGACCCTACTGCCTTGGTTCAATTTTATTCTTGCCTTTTATGACTTTGCTGGCATCAGCTAATCTGTGTATCTGTGGAGAAGGGGAGGGGGCTGGAGAAGAAATGACCCCCCCTTGATGTGGGAAAGAAGGAGAAAGGAGGAGGGACACCCCCCCCCCCCAGCCCTAACAGGGTAACAACACTGTGAAAACAGAGGAAACCATTCTCCGGCCCTCTTCCTCTCCCTGCGAGTCCAACTGAGACATCAAAAGCTGCCCCCATACCATCTTACATGCTCTTTATCTGCTAATCAGTCTATTCTTCCCTAAATAAAGCCCCGTTAAATCCCTCCGCTCACTGGGGCATTCGAATCCTGCTACCCATCTGTTGGCAAGGGGTCGCGGGAGCAGCAGCCGGCAGAAAAAGCAGTTTTTTTCCCCTCGTGGGATCTCCCCCGACCATGTGCAGAAGGGCCCGGATTCCCCTCCCTGACCGGGCTTCGCCACACTTGAATAGACAGAAAGAAGACTGAAGGAAAGAAATGGAAGGGAGGATAACTCCAACTGCAGTAAAACCCCGACTTACATATGCCTCGAGTTACATAAAATTCAACTTAAAGTAAAGGTAAAAGTTTCCCTTGCACAAAAGCCAGTCATATCTGACTCTTAGGTTCAGTGTTCATCTCTGTTTCACAGCCAAAGAGCCTGCGCTTGTCTGCTTCTGCAGACGTTTCCGTGGTCACGTGGCAGGCATGACTAGACACCGGAGCACACGGTACGCTGTTACCTTCCTACCAAAGTCGCCCCTATTTATCTACTTGCAATGTCTTGCTTTCGAACTGCTAGGTTGGCAGGAGCCTGGGACAAAGACGGGAGCTCATTCCCTAACCTGCAGTACTCGGGAATCGAACTGCTCGCCTTCGACTCTCATAATGATTTTGTGCTAAAACCATGTCCCGATTTACACCATTTCCTATGGGTTTGCTTCGAGTTACATAAAGATTCTTTTTCTTATGGGTTTGCTTCGAGTTACGTAAAAATGCATTTCCCTTAGGGTTTGCTTCGATTTACATTAAAAAAAAAATTTTTTTTCCTATGGGTTTGCTTCAAGTTACGTAAAAAAACAATTTAAGCAATAGCCCACGGAACGGACTTTTTTCTTGAAAGTAGGGTTTTTACCGTAATTGGACTTTAGTGGGAAGGAGGGGGGGCACACAACCAACCCAGGGGGGGTTCCCAAAAGAAGGAATTGAATGAAACGATGGGACTAGCAAAAAGTTAGAAGCGGAAGGAGAAATGCCATTAAGAGGGATCCCTAGTCTGACACTTGTTGGGTTAAATCCAAGATGGATTATAAAGAAGTGAATATGGAATATTTATATATATATATATAAATTACAATTCAACAAGAACCTTTGACAAATGTGCGTCAAAAACAACCTGAAAGAGTTGTCTGTCTAAACAAGTAAGGACATGCATCCATCTCTTCCTTCCTTCCCTCCCTCCCTCCCATCCATCTTTCCATCCATCCATCTAGCTCTTCCTTCCATCCATCCATCTCTCCCATCCATCTTTCCATCCATCCATCTATCTCTTCCTTCCATCCATCCATCTCTCCCATCCATCTTTCCATCCATCCATCTATCTCTTCCTTCCATCCATCCATCTCTCCCATCCATCTTTCCATCCATCCATCTATCTCTTCCTTCCATCCATCCATCTCTCCCATCCATCTTTCCATCCATCCATCTATCTCTTCCTTCCATCCATCCATCTCTCCCATCCATCTTTCCATCCATCCATCTATCTCTTCCTTCCTTCCATCCATCTCTCCCATCCATCTCTCTATCCATCCATCTTCATCTCGTCCCCGCAGCTGGTGTCTTAGTGGCTTAAGACAAGACAGGGAACATATTGACGTGTCACAGCTCCGAGGAAGGCGATCCTGCCCGAAGGACAAGATCACCGGCAAAAATTGTAAGAAATGACAAGTCTTTTCCGAAGAATGGACAGAAAAAATTGAAGAGAGCTCTCAGCGGTCTCCTGCTGCTGTGGCGGAAAGAAGAGAACCGAGGAAAGAGCGCGAAATGGCGCCTACGGGTGGGCAGTCCTAACCTAAAAACATTTATCCAATCAGCTTGAAAGCTCCGGTCGTGGCTCCGCGCAAGCGCAGAACCCATAAGGGATGATTCACAGAATACACGAAGAAGAATGCACGGATGCGGTTTCCCATTCCCTTCCTTTAGGGTTACGATGGCGAACCTTGGCACGCCGGGTATTCTTGGACTTCAATTCCCAGAAGCCCAAGTCTCTGTGAATCCACAAAAATGGGTTATTCGTGTGGATTCGCAGAGACTTGGGCTTCTGGGAACTGAAGTCCAAGAACATCTGCACCTAATACTTTGATTTTTGTATGTGGAGGAATTAGATAAATCAGGAAACAATCCATAGACACCCGTCCTCCTGATAATTACATCCCATGCATTCCTAGATTGAGTTTTTAAGGATGCGTTTATGCTCAAAGACGGAATTGTGGTGGTTTAGCGGTTAAGACGCCGAACTGCCAGCCTAGCAGCTTGAAAGCAAGACATTGCAAGTAAGTAGACAGAGACCGCTTCGGCGGCAAAGGTAACAGCATTTAGTCATGCCTGCCACATGATCACGGGAAACGTTTCCAGATGTAGACAGCACTGGCTTTTGACTGTAAATGGACCTTTGACCTCTAGATTCGGACACGATTGGTTTTTGAGCAAAATCTTTCATAATCTGCTCTCAGTGACACTCGTAGATACGTCATTAAAATATTGTAAATGAAGAAGTTATGGATGGTGGAGACAGCTGACCTGGGGTACAAAAAGGGAACTTCTTGCAAGCTTCCAAAACAAAATAATAACCCTATTCTGTACCTTCTAAGAAGGGGGAAGGAGGACAGATGTTTTCGGTCCCTCCGTGACTTTTTCTAAGGCCACATCTTGTTTTAATATTTAATTTTTTTTAATTTAATACAAGACATTCACCATGTGATATTGACAATGCCATAGGGGACAGAGATACCTAGTTCTTACTTATTTCCTTTCCAAAAGAAATGCTGATCCGGCATTGGCTTCTGAGCTTGACCATTATACAAGGTAGCAGTGGCTCAAGTAGCTAAGACGCTGACTGGGAAGCGGAAGGTCAGCAGTTTGATTCCCGAGTACAGCAGGACGGAATGAGCTCCCGTCTTTGTCCCAGCTCCTGCCAACCTAGCAGTTTGAAAGCAAGACATTGCAAGTAGATAAATAGGGACCACTTCGGTGGGAAGGTAACAGCGTCTCGTGCGCTCCGGTGTCTAGTCATGCCTGCCACATGACCACGGAAACGTCTGCAGAAGCAGACAGCGCTGGCTCTTCGGCTTTGAAATAGAGATGAGAAATGCACCCTAGAGTCGGATACGACTGGCTTTCGAGCAAGGGAAACCAACAGAGAATCTGTAAAACATCTCCACATATCTTGAAATTTACTTTCTTTTATTAATCCTTTTCTTAGATTTAATTCCCAGGTAAGTTTATCATTTAAAGCAATATTCCATAACTCATTGTACCATTCCTTGATTTTTGGAATAACTTCATTTTTCCCATACCGCTATACAATGTCTAGCACCTGATAACCTAACTGCCATTAATTCCCTTTTACGACAATCCACCTTATCGACATCTGTTAGCAATACTATAACTGCATCCAATTTAACTTTGACATTCAATATTTTCTCAATTTCATGCTCTACTTTCATCCAGAACGGTTTCAACCTCTTGCACCCTCACCACATGTGCTCGTATGTTCCTACATCCTCCTCACACCTCCAACATACACTTGATTTTGTCTTGTCAACTAAGTGTAATCGCACAGGGGTCATGTACCATTTCCATAACAACTTGTGGTTATGCTTCCTTAATTCTTACAGATAAAAGTTTCCATAATTCTTCTTTTCCACTTTCCATTCTAACATTCATGTTTGAAAGATGCCCCTCAATGGAGAGAGGTTGACTTTGTAAAATATCCCCCACGTCTCCTGGCGGAGAGTGAAGGATTTCTTAAACCTTCTTCTTCCGTGTCTAGGCCAGACATGAAACTGTCAAAAGGAAGGGCATCTTTTTTAGTGAGTTCATTCTGCAGTTCCTTTCTGCATGACCCAGTGTGAGAAAGATTAGCTGGCAGCACAAGGTGGCCATTGCCAGGGCACGCCTGATTGTGGTTCAAAAATACCACAATCTTCGAGGAGGCTCTTTCTGTGTACGCCGTTTGTTAAGTTAAAATAAGGGAAAACAATTGGGTGCTGAACGCTACACCGGGCTGGTAAAAACCTATCCCGGTGCGCTGATAATTTAAAACCCAGAGGATCCCTGGTCTATGGAACTCCCTGCCAGAAGAAGTGGTGACAGGTGTCAGTCTTGACAGCTTTAAGAAAGGATGAGACAAGTTCATGGAGGACAAGGGTATCAATGGCTATAATTATGGATACCTAAGGACAACCTCCGCTGGGTTGGAGAGATAGGCAGGATATCTCTCAATGCCATTTCCAGGGAATCCTAAACAGGTGAAGGCATCTGCTTGGGAATAATACCCTGAAGCACATGGTGAGCCACTGTGTGAGAGACAGAATGCTGGACTGGATGGGCTGTGGCCTGTTCCAGCAAGGCTGTTCTTATGTTCTTAATGGCTATAATTATGGATACCTAAGGACAACCTCCGGGTTGGAGAGATAGGCAGGATATCTCTCAATAAACGCCATTTCCAGGGGATCCTAAGCAGGTGAAGGCATCTGCTTGGGAATAATACCCTGAAGCACATGGTGAGCCACTGTGTGAGACAGAATGCTGGACTGGATGGGCTCCTGTGGCCTCTTCCAGCAAGGCTCTTCTTATGTTCTTATGTAAAATCATCAGCGTGAATCAGGTCTCCATAGGCAGCTGAGAGGATTCCTACCTTTTGGGCTTCTTCCTTCGCTCAGGGACGGCGGACGCCTGGAGGTTTCGAGGGGCATCCCGGAGCCCAAAACTTTTTGCCACGTGGCCCAAATGGAGAGATCGGACGTGGAAGATGTGTTTCAAGCTGGCAGGGTAGGTTGCGTACGATCGGATGAAAGACTGCAGAGCTGGAAGTAAGGGGAGACGAAGAGTTTAAAAACAGGGAAATGGTGGCAGTTAGCTCTGGATGCCGGCCCTTCCAAATCCTAGGATATGTCTCACTCCAGGACATCTATTTAAGTCAGCTAGGAATCCTGTGGATAAGTAAAGGGAAAAGGTCGCCCTTGCTGCGTCTGCAGATGATTCCGTGGACATGTGGCAGGCACGACTAGACAGTGTTGGCTCTTCGGCTTTGAAATAGAGATGAGCACTGAACCCTAGAGTCGGATACGACTGTCTTTCGAGTGAGGGAAACTTTTACTATACTTGCTAGAATTGCATGGGGGGATTTTTGGGCTTCAACCCTAGGCTCATTTTCTCGGCAGGAAATTCAACAGGTCAGGATCTTAGCCAGTCTTCACCCAGCAGAAAACCCAAACCAAGGCTACTGTGATGTGCCGTCAAAGTTGATCTAGTTGGAGCTTGGTCGCTAAATGACCTTCTGGATATTGTACTACATTTCCTATCATCCCCCATTATGAAACATGCTGCCCGGGCACCTGTGGGTCCCGGGAGCAGCTCAACACTGCTTACACTTGATGATCTTTTCTAATTCCTTCGCTGCCTACTTCCCCAAATCTCAGTAAAACCAACACGAATTTCATCTGCGCTTTCGGATGGACAAGCAGAAACCAGGAAGGTTTTCCCACACAGAGCTTGGGGCTTGCGCATAACTCGACGTTTCCCTGCGTTTGCTCACCGCAAGGATTTTCTGCTCAGCAGGACCTCAGTAGGATGCTGGGCACCGAAATTCAGTGGGACCGCAATCTGTATGAGCAGGTAAAGCAGGGGTTACCAACCTACAACCCATCGACCAGATCTGGCCCACAGCATCATTTCATGTGGGCCCCCCACCCTTCTGCCACACCTGGAATTTCTATGTGTGGTTCCTTTTTAATGTACAGGGCAAAATGGCCATCTGGCCCCTCAGTTGTCTGAGAGAGTGTGATCTGGCCCTCGGCTTGGAAAGTTTGGGAACCCCAGATGTAAAGACTAATAGCTATTTTTCGTGTAGTAATAATAATTTCGTGTCAGTAATGATTCAGGGTTGAAATGATATTTTTTTTTCTGGATAAATTTCACTCAGGGGATGCCCAAATGAAGCTCCTTTCATGTCTCCAAGAGCTGGGGCAGAGACAGGCGCTCAATCTGTCGTGCAATACCCGGGTCTCGAACTGCCAATTAGCCGGCCTTCCAGCTAACAAGGCGGGCTTCTTAACCACTGAGCCACCCCGCTATTAAAGCAGGAACCAACGAGATTGAAGATTGCTGGATAATTGTAAAACGCTAATTGTATTAAAAGCATGTTATAGAGGTTTCACGGCTATGGTGGCTTAGTGGCTAAGACTAAGCGTGACGGCCGGAAGGTCGGAAGGTCAGTGGTGCGAGACTCAAGCGCCCATCATCTGCCCCAGCTTCTTGAAAGCAAAAAAATTGCAAGTAGATAAATAGGGAACACTTCAGTGGGAAAGGTAAAAGCATTCTGCATGCTCTGGCGTCTATTCATGCCTGCCACATGACCATGGAAACGTCTGCAGACACCGACAGCACTGGCTCTTTGGCTATAAACAGAGTTGAGCACTGAACCCTAGAGTCGGACACGACTGGCTTTTGAGAAAGGGAGACCTTTACCTTTATAGGTAAATAGATGCGCAAGGTGTGCGCTTGTGTTCTGTGCATGTGTAGGTACCTGGCTATGAGCCATAGGTTGGGAGTTCAATCCCCCACTGTCCCTTCTGTGAGTAGAGCCAGCCTGTTGCCTTGAGCAAAGCTACACAGTCCCAGGGTGCCCCCTGCAGGCGGGAACGGGAATAGGTTTTTCCTGAGTAGTCTACCAAGGAAATCCTCAAAAGGGTCAGTACAGTATTAGTCAGAATTGACTTGGCAGCACATTCTTATTGTTATGAGAGGTACATGAAGGAAAGAAAAGATGGAGGGAAAGAGAGGAAGGAGGGATGGAGAAAGAAAGAAAGAAGGGAAGGAGAAAGGAAGGAAGGAAAGAAAGAAGAAAGGAGGGAGGGAAGGAGAAAGAAAGAAAGAAGGAAGGAGGGTGGTAAGGAGGGATGGAGAAAGAAAGAAGGCAAGGAGAAAGAAAGCAAGGAAAGAAAGAAAAAATAAGGGAGGGAAGGAGAAAGAAAGAAGGGAAGATGAAAGGAAAGAAGGAAGGAGGATGGGAAGGAGGGATGGAGAAAGAAGGAAAGAAAGAAGTGAAGAAAAAAGGAAAGAAGAGAAGGTGGGTAGGAGGGATGGAGAAAGAAAGAAGGGAAGGAGAAAGAAAGGAAGGAAAGAAAGAAGAAATGAGGGAGGGAGGGAGAAAGAAAGAAGGAAGGAGGGAGGGAGAAAGAAAGAAGGGAAGGAAAAAGAAAGGAAAGAAAGAAGAGAGGGAGGGAAGGAGAAAGAAAGAAAGAAGGGAAGGAGAAAGACAGAAGGAAGGAAGGAAGGAAGGAGGGTGGTAAGGAGAGATGGAAAAAGAAAGAAGGGAAGGAGAAAGAAAGCAAGGAAAGAAAGAAAAAATGAGGGAGGGAAGGAGAAAGGAAGGAAGGAAGGAAAGAAGGGAAGATGAAAGGAAAGAAGGAAGGAGGATGGGAAGGAGGGATAGAGAAAGAAGGTAAGAAAGAAGTGAAGAAAAAAGGAAAGAAGGGAAGGTGTGTAGGAGGGATGGAGAAAGAAAGAAGGGAAGGAAAAAGAAAGGAAAGAAAGGAGAGGGAAGGAGAGAGGGAAGGACAACAACAACAACAACAACAAAAGACAAAAACATTTTGGCACCTTAAAGACTAACTCCTGTATTTGAGCTTTTGTGGCTTAGTGGTTAAGATACTGAACTTGATAACTGGAAGGTCAGCAGGTCAGCAGTTCGAGACCCGAGTACTGCGCAATGGAATGAGTTCCCATCTATGTCCCAGCTCTTGCCAACCTAGCAGTTTGAAAGCAAGAAATTGCCAGTAGATAAATAGGGACCGCTTTGGCGGGAAAGGCAATAGTGTTCAGTGTCTCCGGTGTCTAGTCATGCCTGCCACATGTCCACGGAAACTCTGCAGACACAGACACCACTGTACACAGAGATGAGCACCAAACCCTAGAGTCGGATACGACTGGCTTTCGAGCAAGGGCGACTTTTACCTTTGTGGATCATGTCCACTTCATCGACACTTAATTTAATTTAATAATTTGTATGCCGCTCTACTCGCAGAGCGACTCTGGGCGGCTAACAAAGAAAAACACAATATCACAATCACAGGACAAACTATCAAGTCATAAGCGTTTCAGAAACATGTCAGCGAATATCCCAACCACCACCATAAAACTTCAACCCATCACTTTATCGGATACTGCATTGGCGTATGACAGGAGTGCTCAAACTTTTTGCGGCCGCGAGCCGGTCGTGTGGTTCCTCTCACTGGAAGCGGAAGTAAAGCGCCCTTGCGCAAGCGCAAAACGCTACCGAAAACACACCTGCGGCTGTCGTAAACCCGTTAACAGCTGTGGGTCATTTACGGTAGTGCGGTTGTGCGGGCGCATTTTACTTCCACTTCCGGGAGCAGCGAGGGGCAGTGCGGGCCAGACGATCTGGCCCACAGGCCGTAGTTTGGCCACCCCTGGCATAAGGCTTTGTGTTTCGCACAACGGGTGGCTTGATTTTCGCCAACCATGTGGCCCTTCTCCCCGCTGCTCCTAAGTTCAAACCCGGACAGAACTTTCCTCTGCTCTCGTCTCCCACCTCTGCTCGCCCGCCATCTCTCTTGACTCCTCCGTAACCTAATCCGCCTCCTTCCCTCGCTCCATCCAGCTGCTTTTTTTTGCCCTTCCGCGCTGAGCTTCTAGACCAACACGTTTGCCCACGGCTTAAGCCTAATCTCTTGGCAGTGGCAAGAGATTGGGGTTTACGAACAGTAATAAAAATGTCATTTTAGCGAGATCAGCTCCTGGAAGGAACCTGGGAATCCATCAAAGCTCTGTTTGCGGAGCAAAGCGAACGCCATTTCCCAATCAACGCAGCAAAAGAAAGGCTCCGTAATACCTTTCCGCGTTTCACATCATCAATTTTTTAGGAACCAGTAGCAGCGTTGGGAGAGGGGAAGGGGCTGGGACTGGCAAGGGAAAGAAGAGAGGGGAAAATTGGCCTCTTGTGCCAACGTCAATGAATGAAAAGAAAAGGTTTGATATCACTGCATCACACACACACAAAATTGTCTGCTACTTGGTCTAATCCATGCGTCTTATACCAAATCAAGTGTGCTGAATCCAAATCTGAAGTCTGATGATACCTAGGACGCCGGGATCGTAAGTTAGCAAATCTCACCCTCTTGGTTAGGTTCTCGCGTTGATCATGCCGCAAATGTAGCAAAAATTGTCCGGTTTATTAACACAGCTGCGCCGACTCATCTTTAGCTCAAAACAGACTCACTATGGCCAATAAGATGGTTTCGCACCAGAGACAAGCCCTTGGTCCATCTTGCCTTATATACCCATTTCTGGCCTTGGCTCACTGACTTGCCCAGACATGCCTGGCCACTGCTGGAACATGCATGCCACCAGGGGACGTGATTCAGCTGAGGTTCCAGCAGGCATCGTGGTAGCTGGAACTGTTATAATGTTCCCATGTAAAAATACATTACCCAATACGATTTGAACAGCTACGGCGTGCCTATAACTTAAATTCTGTATATGATGGATACATTCTGAGTTTAGATTTGGAATCAGCACACTCAATAACATGTAAATGGCATGTTTTATTCCCAGTAGCAAAATTGTTATTGTGTAGTGTATTTTAACGCCGTTCATTCACACACTCAGCGCAGCTTCTTAGCCGTGTGTCCCCGAGCTGATCCTAAGGACCGCTCTTTGGCACTCTTCAAGAAGCAAGTTCCTAGTCCATACTGATTATGGAGGGGAAACTTGCAAACAGACTAGATTGGGGTCTGATCCTACAAGTCTCTTCTTATATCTTTATCTGAAAAACTGTCTGACCTGAGGACTTTAACAGTATTCTGGATCAGCAGACATTTATTTATTTATTCAGTTTGTATAGCTGCCCCAATCGACATGCGACTCAGGTCCATAGCTGTCAAGTATCCCTTATTGGCCGGGGAAGCCCCTTATTTTACCCTCTTTCCCACCGTCATCCCTTATTAATTAGGCTGCAATGCCCTATTGCCGCCATTGGAGGGCAGCACAGGATAAGCATAGCTGTCAAGTATCCCTTATTTGCCAGGAAATTTCCCTGATTTTCAAATCCAAAACTTGACAGGTATGCTCAGGTCACACACATACACACCCTTTATTCATGGGGAATATGTTCTGAGACCTACAGTGGATACCTGAAACTGCAGATAATAGCAAACCCTATATTTTACACTGCAGACCGTAGCCTCTAGTGGCCAACTCTGGTAATGCTCCACAAAAATATATACTGTATAATAATAATAATCTCGTGTCAGAGATTACTCTGGGTTGAAAAGATTTTTGTTGGAGAAACTCTGCTCAGGGGACGCCTGAATGAGGCTCCTTTCATGTCCCCAAGTGAAGCCCACGGGGATTGAAACGTGACCTTCCAGTCTCCAAGCTCAACGTCTTAACCACTAAGCCACCAGGCTGCTGTTTAGTGGTTAAGATGCATTCTACACTAATAAAGAAAGGGTTTTTTTTATTTTAAAAAAAGCATGCATGTTACTGTCAATAGATAATAGTTTTGTGCCACAAATTATTCTGGGTTGAAAGGATTTTTGCTGGAGGAACATCCGCTCAGAGGACATCCGAATGAGGCTCCTTTCGTGTCCCCAAGATCTTTTCCCACCGAAGTGGGTCCCTATTTATCTACTGTACTTGCAATTTCTTGCTTTCGAGCTGCTAGGTTGGCAGGAGCTGGGGCAGAGATGGGCATTCAATCCGTCATGGCAGTACCCGGGTCTCGAACTGCTGACTTGCCAGCCTTCCAGCTAACAAGGCGGGCTTCTTAACCACCGAGCCACTGCAGCCCCTTGTCAATAGATTAAAAAAGGGTCTGTTCCTTTTGGAACTTGGTCTGTGATCCAGAACTGGTGCTCAACGTAGGCTAGGTCGAAAAAGGGACAGAGAGGAAGGACAGCAGGGGAAAAGAAGTAAGGAGGGGAAGAGAGAGAAAGAGAATGAGCTGGGCATTTGGCACAGTTGGCTCTTTGATTTTCTGCCATAAACGCCAGCTGCCGTGTTAATTATTCACAATCCTTGGCTTCGGCTGGGAAAGAAAGGCAAGGTGGTTTATGGACGCCAGCCGGCATTGGAAATGGTGTAAAAACAAAGCAATCACACTTCTACACATAATAGCGCTTTAGTGCACCTCCCTGGGTTGTTCACAAGTTAATGAGCATTTTGCCCCCAACATGCTGAGGACTCATTTTAGTGACCTCCGAAGGACAGAAGAGGCTGAGTTCAACCTTGATCCCTGGTCAGGATCGAACTTACAACCTTTCGGTAGCAGGACAGCAGTTTAACCACTGCGCCACCAGGGCTCCTGTGCTTACACAGAGAGCAGGAAGCAAACAGGCTCCTGAAATAAAAGATGATTTGGTCGCTGAGTGAAGAAGAATGATGGATCTAGATGGACTTCATGTCTGGCCCAACATGGATCTTCTTGTTTGAATCACAATCTTATATTCTTAGGTCTTACTCATTACAAACAAACAAAAAATGACTTTGTAACTACTAGTTACACTACTTGTTCCCAAAAGTAACATGTCACAGGTACATGCACTACTTGTAACTAATTACTTCCAAGGTGTTTTGTTTGTTTTTTGGTTTCTGCAAACACATACAGGATCACTCAAAGGACTGCTAGGGAGAAGAATCACCCGTAGCAACTGTCCGTTGTACATTTTTTTGGAAAATGCTAAAATAAAAATCCCTCCTCACCCTTTTTGGCCCGTTGAATGGTTTCAGGGGAAGAGTGGATGTAATTCTCAAATTCAGTCTGCAAGACGGTGGCTCTCCGGCGCACTTCCTGTGGGTCCGAGCCGTGGAAATTCTGCAACGATGAGAAGAAGAAAAGGCTACATTAAAGTCCCACCAAGAAAAAAAATGGGAATTCCTGCAATTCGCTAAATATGACAGCAAAGCATACCCTCTCCTGGCCCATACCTGTGAAGTATCCCGGATTGGCCGGGATTTCCCGTAATTCAGCGCCGCAAACTCTACTTTCCCGCCGCCATCCCGTAATTTGACAGCGGGGGAAAGTAGTTACTGTGCATCCCCTTCTGCACAGAACCCTTCTACGCATGCGTAAAACCCTTCTATGCATTCGTAGAAGCCTTCTACGCATCTGTAGAAGGGTTCTGCGCAGAAGGGGATGCGCAGTAGCCTTCTGTGCAGAACCCTTCTATGCATGTGTAGAAGGTTACTACGTATGCGTAGAAGGGTTCTGCGCAGAAGGGAATGCGCAGTAGCCTTCTGCGCAGAACCCTTCTACGCATGCGTAGAAGGCTTCTACGCATGCGTAGAAGGGTTTTGCGCAGAAGGCTACTGCGCAGGTCCCGTATTCGCCGGAGCCACACTTGATAGGTATGTCCTGGCCTAGTGACGACATAAGCAGTGGCTTCCTCTTTCTGAGCACATGATAGCCCCAAAGGCCCTATCACGGCTCCAGTTTACCTGCTGAGAGCCAGATTTATAGCTGTGATAGAGCAGGGGTTCCCAATCTTTTCGAGCAAGGGGCCAGGTCACGCTCTCTCAGTCAGCTCCGAGGGCCGGACAGCCATTTTGCTGCACTGCCCTCTTCATAGGACTGCCCATGGAGACTGGTTTGTTTCAGAATAAAGCCAAGGGGTTATTGAATAGGACTATAAAGAGATGTCCATAAAAGAGGCTCGATAATTTACCCGGTTGGTTCCTGGGTGCCATTCAAAATGTTCACTTTATAAAAGCCCTAAAAGAAGCAGGATTTAGCAAAATGCAATCCCCTCGCTCTTTTGTATTCACCTGGCGCCCAACTCAACGATTTGGGGGATTTGAAACATTACAATAAAAATCTGCTTTGTTTCCCTGGGGCGCTAGTCTATGGCAGGCAAGGTTGCTAGGTCAGCAATATACTACTCCGTGAGATCGAAGGAGAAGGGGCTCTTTCGGTATCAAAGGGGTGTGTGTGTAGATAACTTGATAACAATCACAGAAAAGGTGCGTCTATGGAATAGACCGACACCGCTGTGGCTCTGTGATGAATTGAAAGGCCAGGATGTGAATTCCAGGAGGAGTAGCAATAGAGCACATGAGTTAATTAGAGGGGGAAATCTAACAATTTTCTCTTTGAGGATGTCTAAATGCCCCCTCTTGATGCCAAGAGTTGTTGTTCAGTCGCACAGTCGATTCCGACCCTTCGCGACCCCCATGGACCATTGCCCGCCAGGCACCCCTGTCCTCCACCATCCTCCTCAACCCACCCAGCTCTGTGCCCATTGCGTCTACAAGACCATCTAGCCGTCTCATCTTTGGTCACCCCCTTCTTCTTCTGCCTTCCACTTTTCCCAGCATCAAGGCTTTTTCAAGTGAATCCTCTCTTCTCATTTGATGCCCAAAGTACTTCATCTTCATCTTTACTATTTGCCCTTCCAAGGAGCAGTCAGGGTTGATTTCTTCTAAGATTCACCTATTTGTTCTCCTCGCTGTCCAGGGGACTCTCAAAACTCTCCTCCAACACCACATCTCAAAGGCGTCTCTTCTTCTGCGCTCAGCTTTCCTAATGGTCAAGCTCTCACAACGATATATGACGACCGGGAATACCAAGAGTATGAACTTGAAAAATCAAGAATGGCCAGATATGAAGTTTCCTTTTTCCCTATGATTTCAGAACCACAGACGGTGGTCTGGAAAGTCCCAGGGGTCAGGCTTAAGATTGGGAAACCTTAATCGCATGATAGGCAGACTTCATTATACACGGAAATGTCAAGGTTCAGTTATTCCCAGGCACATAGCAGTCTGTACTGTCGTCGGCTACAACTCATATCCGAGAATACATTTCTTCCTGAGGCAGGAAAAATGCTATTGGCATGAATTTGTTTAAGGTGGATCCCAGCATGCCATGAAGTGACCCACACACTATGCTCACGGAGCCCTCTCCTGCGGCACATATGAAATGAGACATGCAGGATTTAACACCGGGACTGCAATGGACTGCCACAGCCTTGAGGATATTATCAAGGTGTGTCTTCACAGCCAGTCTAGCTGGCACGGCCTCTTCTGCCTCCATGGCCGTTGGGAATCAGAGTTCCTCCTCTGCTCATTTTGCTGTTGGGCCCAATATGGTTTCCAGTGGCATTTCCCCCACTGAGGGGACCATCATCACCCCCACCTAAAGGGGATCATCTGCCTGTAGCGATTGGCCCCTTTAGGGAGTCAGGTTATTTAGGGTCCGACTTTTGGGTACTAGTTCTCAAACAAATAAGAGAAAGTACTTTTTCACCCAGAGGATCACGGGTCTATGGAACTCCCTGCCAGAAGACGTGGTGACAGCTGTCCGTCTCAACAGCTTTAAGAAAGGATTAGACAAGTTCATGGAGAACAAGGGTATCAATGGCTATAATTATGGATACCTAAGATATATAGCAGGGGTTCCCAACCTAAGACTCACGGGCCAGATCTGGCCGTACCTGTCAACCCGTGGCTCCGGAAAAACGGGACCTGCGCAGATCGTTTGTGCGCAGGTCGCTTTCCACGCATGCGTGGAAGGGTTTTACCCCCTCCACGCATGCGCGGAAGCGCTATGCGGCTTGTGTAGGGGCTGTGCAAGCGGCGTAGCACTTCCGCGCATGCGTGGAAAGCATTTCCCCCCGCTGCCAAATTACGGGGTTTTGGCAGCGCGGGGCGGGTTATGACGTCAATTGACGTCAAATTACGGGGTTTTCCTGGCCAAATTGGGATGGTTGACAGGCATGGATCTGGCCTGCAGCACCCTTTCATGTGTCTCCCCAGACCTCCGAGGGCATTTTAGAAACAAAATGGCCACCCCTTTGAAGCTGTTAGGATAAAATGGCCACCACTATTGTGCAGGCAGGGCAAAATGGCCCTCGAAGCTGACTGAGAGATCATGACCTGGACCCTGGCTTGAAAAGGCTGGGAATCCCTATATATATAGGAACCACAGAGGCATGTTAGCTGATTCTTGGTTCATTGAATTGTTATTTATCCTTGTTTTCTCAACTTTCTCTTCCTTTGATTATTTTTTTATTTCAATATTATTCACACACACGATTGAAAGCCGTTCACACACACACACCACACCACACGTCAGCTTCAGTGCCTCCAGGAGCAAAGGGAAGGCTTACCTTTCTTGATCTTTACATGGCAATGTTTTGTATTACTTCATGTACTTTTAATAGGAGGAACAACTTGCCATTCATTCAGCAGATGGACCAGAAACATCTGCCCCCAAATTCCTCTCCTGATTGTTTGTTCTGATCATATAACTCTCTCTTTTTCCTTTATGCTTCCTTTAGTTTCTTGTCTTTTTAATCTTTTTAAAGCCAAATGCAAATAAAATAAAATAAGAGAGAACGCTGATAGAAAAAAATATCCTAGCAATACTAGAAATGCCTAAAAGCTAAGAATTCTACAAATCAAACCATCTACCTTTGTTACTTGGAATCAAAAGCTCTGCCAAATGATGATAATTAAAAATTACAGCATCAATCACACTTGTGATTAGGGAAGTTGAGTCATTATTTCTGGAAGGAGGTGCAGGAGAATTAAAGGTTGGGGGGGGTATGTGCATGGGAAAGGAAGATGACATACGCATCGAATATTGTCAGTGCTGTGATTAAGGTGAATTTTAGAAGAATTTGTGATCTGGGCTCAGATTTGGCGAGTGAAGATCCTGTATTAGCATTTCGAAAAGAATCTTTTTCTATGGCTTTTTTTTTTTTGTGGTTCAAAACAAGCTTGGATTCTTAAGCCAGTTTTAAAACAGATCCATTTTTAGCTTATGAATCCTGGCTTGATTTGAGTCCCAGAAAAACCCGAAAACATCATTGGGGAGTTCTGTATGCTATTCTTTATTGTTCATACAAATTGGAGGGTGGCGACATGTAAGAAGAGGCTGACAGGTATGCACAATGTGGTTTCAGAAGCCAGGATTCTAGGCTTAAAGTGATGCGTGAACCCAATTGATAAAGCAAGAAGGAAAACCCAGTATCAGAGAAAATACAATTTAATATATATTTTTTCTTTTACTTAACTTGCCAGAATTTTGCAGGTGACTTTTGCTTGCATAAAGGAAGCCACAGTGAATAAATTGCCACTGGTTCATGGCACATTGGTTGTACATGCATCCCTGGGCATGTTTCCCCCTAACCAAGGATAAATCACCAACCAAATTCTGGCTGCTGTGTTTTTAATCTGTTTTTCCCTGGTCTTAAGTTGAATTGGCTTTTACCTGATTTTATTTCCCTTGCCCCCCTTCTGCCAGAGCACAAATATAATGAAGCACTCGGCTTTTGGGGGGCAAAAATGCTAATTTCTTTGCAAACTGCCCAGAGAGTGCACTAAGCGTTATAGGGTGGCGCATAAGTGGAATTGCTATTGCTATAGAAATCAATAATCCCTTTAAAGGTGCAGTACTGTGGTGGCTCAAGTGGTTAAAATGCTGAACTCGCTGACTGGAAGGTCAGAGTTCGATTCTAGGGTACTGCAGAGTCTGTCCCAGCTCCTGCCAACCTAGCAGTTCAAAAGCAAGAAATTGCAAGTAGATAAATAGGGACCATTTCAGTAGGAAGGTAAACAATGCTCCATGCACTCCAGTATTGAGGCATGCCTGCCACATGTCCATGGAAACATCTGCAGCACTGGCTCTTTGGCTATAAACAGAGATGATCACAGGGCCGTAGCCAGGATTCTAGATTATTTTGGGGGGAGGGGGAGTTTTTTCAGGAGGGGCAACAATGTCACACACACATATATAACACTGGCATCCGGGATGGGGGAGGCTGTTAGCTCAGGAGGGCTTTTGCCCCCCCCCCGGCCCTCCTCTGGCTATGGCCCTATGTTTGGGGAGTACTGAACCCTAGAATCAGATATGACTGGCTTTCGAGCAAAGGTGACCTTTACCTTTACCCTCCTTATAGTACACTCTAGCCTCGCTGGCTGCTCGGGTGACTAGAAGGAATAAAAATCAGGAATCTATATATATATAACAGAGGTGTAGTCTTGTATGTGCTCTATACAAATCCGCACCCCTGGGCCGATTGCTCTGAAAATTGGCACATACGCACCTCACCCTCTGGAGACCAGCACTGGGGGGGGGGGGGTCACGAGCCCTATGGGGGGTGTATGCCCCTAAATTGATCTGCAAAAGGAAGTATACTCGACAGGAGGGTGGGTGGGTGTCCAAGTGATGTCATAGTGATGCTAATGTCATAGCCTCAGGTAGGTCACCCTATTGTGACATTATTGTGATGTAATTGAGCTGGCTAATGTCACAGTCCCAGGTGGGGACTCAAAGGGGACATATGTATGGGAAGGATAAGGGCGGACCATTGATGGAGAAGTGGGACGGCTGAGGGAAGAGAAAGACAGAGGAAGGGATGTCACAGTCCCAGGTAGGGATGGGTGAGGGAGGCAAAGAGAGGATGGGTGAGGGAAGAGAGAGACAGAGGAAGGGAGGCAGGAGTGGCCCACACATACCCCATGAGGTTTCCATGGGAAAGGCTGGCCTACGGTAAAGAAAAACCCAGGCAAGGCCGGGTAATCAGCTAGTGAGATTATAAGGGAAAGAACTGGAATAGAACCCATTTTGTACTGCATACAGAGACAGCAAATAAAGTGGTTTGGCCATTTGGAGAGAATGTCTTGGAATTCCATACCTTACAAGGATTAGGTGGAAAGAGGAGACGGCCAAAGACCACGAGGCCGACCCAGGGGAAAGTAGAGAGAGGTCGTCAAAGAAATATTACAAGAACACCAAATAATGCCGGTCGAAGCCCCTAGAAGTACCAGAACAAGAACCTTGCATCTCCCTCGACGCCCGATGGGAGTAAAAAGAGGAAGCAAAGAAGAGAAGGAGAAGAAGACCCTCCTTGCTTGGCTACTCTACCTCGCAAGGATGTTCTGAGGCCAACACCCAAAGGAGGCTCAGAACCACCTCTGGCAATGATCAGAAATAAAAATATACGGTACCCAACTTTGTTAATTATACACCCCCTCGCCTTCCACTGTCCACAGTGGTAAAGCTGGTGCACAAAATATTTTGCAAACGTCATATATGAATCACGTTTCTGGCACTGTGAAATGCTCAAAATCATCGCCCTCCACCTCCCTTTTTGTTTCTTTATCTCCTCCCCCCATCACCCCAATCCACCTCTTTTTCTTTTGTTAAGCCTCTGGGGTCGCGCCGCAAGTCACCTTCCCGCCTGTTATTTTTTTTTATTTTTTTATTAATATGAATGTGAAATTAAGTGAAGTTGCCCTTTTCTCCCTGGTGGACAGAATCCTCTGTTATTAAAAAGTAAAGCACTTTAATAATGAAAAACTTGCGCGCGCCCCTTCTCTATGAATCTCTCCCCCCCTCCCTCCTTTTGCTCCCCATGTTTTAACTGTTTAAAATTAATGAGAAGGGCAGAACGGTTGTTCAAAGCGTTATTGAAAGCGGGCAGCAAGGACCGAATAAACCCCCCAAAATCCCTCCAGAGTGTTAAATAAACAGAGCTTCAGCCTCGACCAAATCCCTCGGTTGGTTATTGTATACATTCGGCGTCAGGGGCTCAGAAATAGATGCCGAGCGCCGAGCGCAGGCAGGAAAGGTTTCAGAAATTTCCAATAAAGGCCTCAAATTAAAGACAGCCCGGCGCGAATTCCTGGAGAAAATTAAAGAGACCTCAAACTTAAGTGACAGATGACTTGCTACAATGCCAAAACTGTCTGGGGATTTACTGATAATATGGCAATATATTACAAAAAAGAATTTTTTCTTCCTTCCTTCTCTCACTCAATTTTTTCTGTCCTGCTGCTGAGATTGCCTTACCTTTTAGGTTTCAAAATGAGCTTCCCCCTCACTTTTCTCCAGTCAAAAGTGGGAAGGAGGGAATTAAAAAAGCGTGAAAAGCAGAGAAAATCCGGTGTTTTTTTTTTAAAAAGACAACGAAGAACCCGGAGAATTAAAATTAAAAGAACAATGTGCATTTCAAGTGGCGTTTTGGAGGGGTTGAAAATAGGACTGGAGGGGGGGGGGACAAACAGCAGGAAACATTTGGAAATAGAAAAAAAACTTATTAAAATAAGTGTTTTGCGTTCATCCAAATGCCGCCTCTTTCTTGACTTTCTCCTCCCTCCCCCACAATTTTTAATACCTCTCCTCTTTCCCCAGAGAGAGCAATTTTAGTTTTAAAAAATGCACCTTAACTGCATCTTTTCATTCCTGCCTTCGAGTTGAGATGGTCTGGGAGGGTGGGGTGGAATCTGAATTTTAAAAACTGGCTAAGAATTGGAAAGGAAAAATACAGTAAAACCCTAACTTACATATGCCTTGAGTTACATAAAATTCGACTTACATAATGGTTTTGTGCTAAAACTATATCCTGATTTACACGATTTCCTATGGGTTTGCTTTGAGTTACATAAAGATTCTTTTTCCTATGGGTTTGCTTTGGTTTACATAAAAATTTCATTTTTCCTATGGGTTTGATTCGAGTTACAGTAAAAACCTGACTTACATAGGGTTGCCATATGTCCTGGAAAACCAGGATTGTCCCGGATTCAAGGTCGGAAAAATTATCTCAGCGAGTTCAATAAAAATCATGTTAATGTCCCGGATTTTTAAAACTTACTGGTTGTGAAATAAATTTGAACTCTCGCCATCAAACGAGTGATTTCCTGCCACATTGGAGTTGGAATATACCTGGAGACAAATCTTAACATCCTCGCCTCACACCACTGCCCGATAACTGTGGCCAGTGTGTTTCCTGGAACTGAGGACGTTAAGAGTTGACCGTGACTTCTCAGAAGTACAACAGTAAGAATTAACTGATGTAAATAAATGTATTTATATATTGATATATTTAATGTGAAAGAGTTTTAAAGCTGTCATTATATTATGTTTGTTTTACAAAAGGCAATTTTGTAGATAACCAACCCATTTTTTTGTCAAGTATACTTCTGTCCCACTTTTGTGGGAGAGAATTATGGCAACTCTAGACTTACATATGCCTCGAGTTACATAAAATTTGATTTACATAATGATTTTGTGCTAAAACCATGTCCCGATTTACACGATTTCCTATAGGTTTGCTTTGAGTTACATAAAGATTCTTTTTCCTATGGGTTTGCTTCGAGTCACGTATAAAACGAGCTACAGATTAAGCCAGGGCAAATTCTGGGCTGGTTCACTTTCTTGCTTCATTACCTTCACGGATCTGTTCCCATTCTACCTTGGTCCACTTCAGTTACAGCACAGGATTTATATCTCCAGCAGCACCAATGATTCTGTTGTGTTTGATTTGTGTCTGTGCTACAACTCCCTGATCACCCCTGATCAGACAACAGTATGCTGGCAGTAGGAGCTCAAATATGCAACTTTCGCCATTTCTGATAAGAAAGAAAGAAGGAAAGAAAGAAAGAAGGAAGGAAGGAAAGAAAGAAATTATATTTCTTTTCTAGCTTTGGCTCATCAGAGATGACTAGTTCCCTACCTGTAAACAATAAATAAATAAATATTATTTCTTTTCTTGCTTTGGCTCATCAGAGATCACCATTTCCCTACCCGTAAACAAGAAGGAAGGAAGGAAGGAAGGAAGGAAGGAAGGAAGGAAGGAAGGAAATATTATTTCTTTTCTAGCTTTGGCCCATCAGAGACCACCATTTCCCTACCTGTAAACAAAAAAGAAGGAAGGAAGGAAAGAAAGAAAGAAATTATATTTATTTTCTAGCTTTGGCCCATCAGAGACCACCATTTCCCTACCTGTAAACAAAAAAGAAGGAAGGAAGGAAAGAAAGAAAGAAATTATATTTATTTCCTAGCTTTGGCCCATCAGAGACCACCATTTCCCTACCTGTAAACAAGAAAGAAAGAAAGAAAGAAACTCCCCTTCCCATCCCTGAGAAACTTCGTCAGATAGAATAGGCTTTTGGCAATCCACTTTGAGACCTGATTTAAAACTCTAGTTAACATGAACCATGGTTAGCTATGACACATGTATAACGTTAAGCTGTGGTCACACCAAGCCATGGGGCGGGGGGGGGGGAGAGAAGAGGTAGAATTTGCAAACAGGAAAGGAGGAGAAAGGGGAACACACAAATTCCCAGCAAATCCCATATTTTCCTTCTCCGGGTATCTAAGAATGCTAGGTTTGTCGACGTTTAACAAGCCAAATAAACCGGTTGGCAAGCCAGTCCGCGAGGTTCGCTCTTAGTCCTATGCAAATGCACACAAACAAACAAACATGCGTCGAGAGAATATATGGGGGGGGGATCTCAACGCTCAGAGAGTAACCTATAGGGCCAAAAGAAAAGAAAAAAGGTTGTATATAAATGTCCTTCCTTTGTGTGGGCTAAAAGATGAAGGCTTTCATCCAAGCTATATATATATAATCTCTCTCCTCTTCCTCCCTGGTAGAAAAGTGTACAGATCAAATATATTCTCTTTGTAGCCCAGGTGAACATTCATACACACAGACGCGGCCGCATCTATATTTCATGGGACGAGAGATAAAAAATACATTTTACAGGAGCTTTTTTGGCCCCTGCCGGCTTCTCGGAGAAGCCCAAAATGCGCATATCCACAGATACGTTCGTGAAAGAAGTATTGGACACCAGCGCGGCAAGAGAGAGAAACACTTTATGATGAATTTTTCTGAGCTGCAGTTGCACACTTTTCACTTTGGGGGAAAACAACAACCCTAAAACATGGCACCGAGAAGGGGCGAGGGGTGAGATTAATCAAAAAAAAAAATAGTTCAGTTTCCATGCTGACCCCTCTCTAGGCCCCGACTGACGATCCGCGCAGCAGTGGGAGGTTAATCTAGCCCAGACTTTATACGACTGAATGCTAGCCAGTCTGCTTTTGAAGGGTTGGATCAAGCCTAATAATAATAATAATAATAATAATAATAATAATAATAATAATAATAATAATAATAATAATAATAATAATAATAATAATAATAATAATAATAATAATAATAAAAGTCCAAGAACTGTCCTACTAGTCATCCAACTAAGGTTCATCTGCCGTATTAGAATCCGAATACTGGCGATCCGCTCCCGCTGGACAGTTGGGTGGGGCGAATTCTGTGCTGGGGGTGGGAGAAAATGCTCCGATGGGGTTGCTAGGTGGGGCGAACTCTGTGCTGGGGGGTAGGAAGTGCTCTCCTTGGGCTGCTTGGCAGAGGGGTGGGGTGAACTTTGTGCTGGGGCAATGGCGCGTATGCCCACAGAAAGGGCTCCGAGCGCCCCCTCTGGTGTGCGTGCCATAGGCATACCTGTCAAGTTATGGATTTTAAAATAAGGGAAATCCAGCGGCGTTGGGCAGTCGCTGCGCCGGTGCGCATGTGCAGTACGGGTTTTGGCTTTCCCTTCTGTGCAGGGCACCATGGAGGCTGTAGTTCCTGGCCCATTTTGTGCCAGTGTGCATGCGCAGTACGGGTTTTGCCTTTTCCTTCCCCGCTAGGCACCATGGGGGCTGTAGTTTCCAGCCCATTTTGCGCCGGTGCGTATGCGCAGTACGGGTTTTGCCCTTTCCTTCCATGCAAGGCACTATGGGGGCTGTAGTTCCCAGTCCATTTTGCGCCAGTGTGCATGCGCAGTACGGGTTTTGCCTTTTCCTTCTGCTCAAGGCACCATGGGGGCTGTTGTTCCCGGCCCATTTTTTTAAAATTATAGAATACGGGAGATTTATGGGAAAATACAAATACGGGATAATGATGGGAAAGAAGGGTAAATAACGGGAGTTTCCCGGCCAATACGGGAGACTTGACAGCTATGGCCATAGGTTCGCCACCACTGGTCTGCTCTATTACCATGGTAGGATAACATGACCAAACTATTACAGTTACTTAAGAGTCCAAGTTTTAAAAGTCTCACAAACAAAGGATCCAACCAACTTCAGCAATGCTGTCACAGTCTGGTCACCTGGACCGGAGTTTCCGACTCACCCTAGGTGACCAAGATAAAGAACCAATGAGGAGTTACTTCTTCCAAAACAACTGACCTTATTTCTCCACTCGCTACCCCGGAAACAATCATCTTTCATCAAACTGGACAGGACCGATTCCATTTTCATCTCCAAAACACTGTGGGGATAAATGGGATGAAAGAAAAGAAACACACGTATTTTTAGTTAAGGTAGGGAAGGAAATTTGAAGCACATTGTCCTGATTTGAGTCTCCGGGACTCAAACCATCTTCCTTACAAAAGGGATCTGGGGGTAATCTGGGGGGTCCTCCTGGACTCGCGACTCCTGCCCGATGAGCAGGTGGCAGTCATGGCCAGGAGGGCTTTTTGCGCCACTTCGTGTCATGCGCCAGTTACGCCCGCTCCTAGATCGGGTCTCCTTGCTCATGGTCTCACGCGCTCTGGTCACCTCCAGACTGGACTATTGCAATGCGCTCTACATGGGCCTGCCCTTGATGACCATTCGGAGGCTGCAACTGGTCCAGAATACGGCTGCCTGGATGGTGATGGGGTGCGGACGTTATTTTTAATTGTTTTTTTTTACCGGTTTTAAGTTTTTAGATTGTAGTACTGGTTTTAATGTTTTAAGCTGCCCAGAGTCGTTCCGAGTTGGACGGCTAGACCAGTGATGCGCCAAAAAAAATTACTACCACTTCTGTGGGCGGGGCCAAATCTGTGGGCATGGCCATGGGGTATGGAGGTGGGCATGGCCAGCCAGGTGGGCATGGCCTGGGGGAATTTCCACTACCGGTACGCCCGAACAGGGCAGGACCTGCTTCAGTGCGTCACTGGGCTATACACATTGGAAATTAAAATTAAAAAATAAATTAAAAATTAATCTCTGTGTGCATCCATCTCTCGTCAAGAATTGCAGGGGCAGTTAATAAGAAGGGGAAGGGGAAGCCGGCCTCTGCAGTTTTACATTTATTTTATTTTTTAGTTTGCCAATCATTCACAATGTTTTGGTGTCAAACAGCATTTTATATTTATTTATTTATTTCTGCACATGTATATCAAATGCTCAGTAAGGTCTGCTGCTTACATAAGGATGGTAGAAAGACAATGGGTTTGGCTTTAAATGGGGTTGGTTGTTCTTCTGCGTCTAGGCCAGACGTACAACTGGCAAAATGAAGCCACAATTGGGTGGGATCATTCTGCAGCTCCTTTCGCCTGACCTAGTGTGAAAAAGATTAGCCGGCAACACAAGGTTGCCGTTACCAGGGTATGCCCGATTGTGGTTCAAAAATACCGCAATCTCCGAGGAGGCTCTTTCTGGAGTTGGTTAAACGGCTGCATGTCAACTTAGGCTGCAGATGCTTAGTGGTTAAGAAGCTCGCCTTGTTAGGTGGGAGGCTGGAAAGTCGGCAGTTCGAGACCCGGGTAATGCATGATGGACTGAGCGCCCGTCTCTGCCCCAGCTGTTGGGCACATGAAAGGAGCCTCATTTGGGTGTCCGACGAGTGGAATTTCTTCTGCAAAAATCATTTCAACCCAGAATAATTTCTGACAAAACATTATTTTCAACTTTTTGAACTGATAAGGGCTTTAAACGCCCAGAATGCGGGATTTTCAGTTGAGACAACTCACGAGTGAGATACAAACCAAGAGCCTTTCATGTTGTAAAGTAAAGGTTCCCCTTGCTCGAAAGCCAGTCGTATCCGACTCTAGGGTTCAGTGCGCATCTGTTTCAAAGCCCGAAGAGCCAGCGCTGGTCTGCTTCTGAAGACGTTTCCGTGGTCATGTGGCAGGCATGGCTAGACACCAGAGTGCACGGAACGCTGTTTCCCTTCCCACCAAAGTGGTCCCTATTTATCTACTTGCAATTTCTTGCTTTCGAACTGCTAGGTTGGCAGGAGCTGGGACAAAGACGGGTGTTCATTCCGTCCTGCGGTACTCAGGAATTGAACTGCTGACCTCCCGCCTCCCCAGTCAGTGTCTTAGCCACTCGAGCCACTGCTCTCTTCATATGCTAACTTTCATCATGTACTAACTTAAACCGACTGTTCTTTTCTCTCTCACACACACACACTCTCTAACATTAACCAAGCAGGCAATAAAATCCCACATCAATCCCACATGGTTTTAGCATAAAATCATTATGTAAGTCGAATTTTGTGTAACTCGAGGCATATGTACGTTTTACTGTACTATGTTGGCTGGAAGCTCCCAAGAAACCACAGCTTGGATTAGGCCATCTTGTGCAAGTCCTCAATACCTCTGTGTCCCCTTATTTGTTATTTCCTAAACCTAAACATCATTTGATTTAAAAATGCAAGGAGATTCCCAGAAAACGGTCGGCACCAACATTTATGTGAATGAAAACGTCAAAGCCTTTGACAAGGATTTTCCGGAGATGTCAAAAGGAACACACACAAACGCAGAAAACACACACAGACGCATCTCCCTCTTGTCTGGCACACTTCCAGCTCACAACCCTGCAGATAAGCGAACTTGATGCACGCAGCAGGGAGCGCATCGCGAAGAGCCGTTGGCGCGTGCCTTTTATAAAGTTCGTTAGGCGATTGTTAGGAAATAAAGCAATCGGCGGAGGAGCTGTCTAAAAGGAAAGCCGCATTGCTGGGGGGGGGGGGGATGACAACGCAATGCTTTTCATGCCCGTCCCCTCATCCGTCACACATCTCAAGACTTGCTTGAGTGAACCGTGAAGAGAGACGTAAGCAAAATATGCACATGTGAAGCCAAAGGCAGGGAAATGACTTTGAGCTGGATTTTGTCTCTGAAACTGAAATCTATGAAGTCATGCGTGGAGGTGGGGATCCCAGCTTGCTTTGGGAACTAACCTTCTAAGACAGGGTACTCAAACATTTCGTGCCACGGGGTAAAACGTGCCTTGTAATCTGTTTTGCAACACATATGTTTTACATCTTCTCTGCTTCAACCAGGGGGTGGCCAAACTATGGTCGGTGGGCCGGATACGGCTTCCAATGCCAATTCATCTGGCATGGGGTGCGTTTTGCTTCCGCTTCCAGGAGCAACGAGAGCAGCGCGGGCCGGATGAATTGGTGTTGGGGCCAGATCCGGCCCACAGGATGTATTTGGGCACCCGTGTTCTAAGACAAGCACAAAAGGGCCTTGGGAAAGAGAAAGGCAATCAGACTGATCTGTTGTTACAACTTTTAAGATAAAAACCAGTTTAAGACTGCTCGAGTATTTTGGAGGGACGAAGACTATCCTGAGAATATAACACAAGGGCTTTCATTTGCCTTCTGCATCGCAACATGAACCCCATACCACGGATCCAGTTGCGCGAGTCACTTTCTGGTCCTGAGAGCCCTTTGGGCATGCAAAGTCCTCATCATCATCCTCAGGCCGGGGTTGATGAAGCTGCTGCCCTCCATCAAGAGGGATTCAAGAGGGATTTAATCCATCTGGGGACCATCATCCTTCCCTGTGGACTTTGCCACCCATGGCCGTTAGTCCTCAATGTGGTCAGGTTAGTTAACCGCTGCCTGACAATCGGCATTGAGTCGCTGGCAGTAGGGTCTACTCTATTACCATAGCAGGATAACCTGGCCGACCCTTATAAATCACAAAATGATGCTTCTAACAAATATTTTTAAAATTATTGGGGAGGGGGAGACAAAAAATGTCAAAAAGCATCAAAATATGGCTGTCCTGTACAACAAGAAGAGAAATTCAGAACAACAGTTACAAAATAGAATAAAATAATCCTTCATTTCCCGTAAAATAAAAACCTACTTTAACTTAGTAAAGGTAAAGGTTTTCCTTGCTCGAAAGCCAGTCGTATCTGACTCTAGGGCTCAGTGCTCATCTCTGTTTCAAAGCCGAAGAGCCAGCGCTGTCTGCTTCTGCAGACGTTTCCGTGGTCATGTGGCAGGCATGACTAGACACCAGAGCGCACAGAACGCTGTTACCTTCTCACCAAAGTGGTCCCTATTTATCTACTTGCAATTTCTTGCTTTCGAACTGCTAGGTTGGCAAGGAGTTGGGACAATGACGGGAGCTCCTTCCGTCCTGCAGCACTCGGGAATCGAACTGCTGACCTCCCGCCTTCCAGTCAGCATCTTAGCCACTTGAGCCACTGCTCTCTTCACATTCTAACTTTCATCATGTCCTAACTTAAACTGACTGTTCTTTTCACACACACACACACACACACACACACACACACACACACACACACACACACACACACACACACACACACACACACACACACACACACACACACACACACACACACACACACACACACTAACCAAGCAAGCAATAAAATCCCACATCAATCACTTTCTCCCTTCTGGAAACTTCATTCCAGATGTTACCCCTTCACACAAACTGTCCTGCAGCCATTTTAAATTGAGACTTATTTTCTACCCATTACTGCACAGAGAATGATTTTAAAAGGCATTTTTTTTCTCCCCAAAGCCACCTTGAAAAAAGCCAAAAGAAAACTTGAGCAGTCCGGTACCCATACCTGTCAAGTTTTCCATTTGGAAATAAGGGAAATTTCCTGGCAAATAAGGGATACTTGACAGCTATGCTTATCCTGTGCTGCCCTCCAATGGCGGCAATGGGCATTGCAGTCTAATTAATACGGGATGACGGCAGGAAAGAGGGTAAAATAAGGGGTTTTCCTGGCCAATAAGGGATACTTGACAGCTATGCTTATCCTGTGCTGCCCTCCAATGGCGGCAATGGGCATTGCAGTCTAATTAATACGGGATGACGGCGAGAAAGAGGGTAAAATAAGGGGTTTTCCTGGCCAATAAGGGATACTTGACAGCTATGCTTATCCTGTGCTGCCCTCCAATGGCGGCAATGGGCATTGCAGTCTAATTAATACGGGATGACGGCGGGAAAGAGGGTAAAATAAGGGGTTTTCCTGCCCAATAAGGGATACTTGACAGCTATGCTGGTACCAGAGGTTCGAAATCAGATACTGCCTGGCAAATGTTAAACTGTATGGAATCGCCTGAGCATTAGCCTTTCAAAAAATACCAGGAAAATCTGTGTTGGGCCTGGTTATATAAATGTGTCCATTCCCCTCCTGAGTTTTCCAAGAGGATTTATGGCAGCAGTCTAGCCATTTGCTTGCGCGACTTAGCTCAGGGGAAACATTGTCCTCTGCCTCAAAATGAGCTCAAAACTGCAATAAATATCACCATAATGATCCTGTTGCCACCGGTTAGTTCAGCTTCATTTGTTACGAGAGGTGCTCAGCCTTCTCAAAGTGTGGCGGAACAGTTTTGCACACCCCCGAGCCAGACCAGCACATGGCAATCCTTCTGCCTCGTTGGCCACACTGAATTTGTCAGGATCAATTTCCACAAAGCTCCGTTTACAAGCGGAAAGGGCAATTAGATATGACGCCACGTGTTGCCCTCGGCATGGAGATGTCAATCCAAATTGGAGCTGTAATCCATTAAGCCAGCTCCCCCTAATGATTTTTTTTAATACATCTATCTCTATATCCTTGTATACATGCATATATACATAACTGCTTAATTCAATTTATACCCCACCCATTTGGCTGGAGCCACCTCTTTGGAGTGTAAATAGAGGCACACAAGCGTGTGGGTGAGTATGTATATAGAGGGTGCCAAAAATGTATGTACATTTTAAGACAAGGTTGGCCAAACTACAGCCAGTGGGCTGGATATGGCCCACAGCACTGAACCATCTGGCCCTCAGAAGTGAAACGCACCCGCACATTCACAAAATGCTGCCGTACGGAAGCCACGGGTGCATTTACGACAGCGTTTTGCAAACACACGGGCATGTTTTACTTCTGCTTGCGGTGGGAGGAACCACATAACCGGCCCACTGAACCACGTGACCGGCTTGGGGCCTGAAATGTTTGGGAACCCCTGTTTTAAAACCCCTGTTTTCTACGTCTTCTCCAGCCAACCTCGCAGTTCGAAAGCAAGAAATTGCAAGTAGATAAATAGGGACCACTTCAGTGGGAAAGTTAACAGCGTTCCGTGCGCTTCGGTGTCCAGTCATTCTTGCCACATGTCCACGGAAACATCTGCAGATGCAGACAGCACTGGCTCTTTGACTGTACGAGATGAGCATTGAACCCTAGAGTTCGACACGACTGGCTTTCAAGCAAGGGAGACCTTTTATCTACGTCTTACTTTTCAAAGTTGAATTGAATTATGGTAGTAATGTTAGTATGATGTTCGCTCAAAAAAAATGGATGCTAGCGTCAACCATGGGACAGGCAGGACAGTCAAAGAAAATGGCAGAAGCACGGTTGTCGTTTGAGGAGCGCAAGACCCTTTTGAAGAAGTGTGGTAGAGTTTCCACCATGTTCTCCTGACACCCCTAGACATTTATCTAAGGGGGACCTTAAAGGATGTGGTGTACCACAGAAAAGCAGCTATGCTGGTAGTACTTCAGGAGGTATAGAAATGCAATCAATCAATCACTCTTTTAAAAATGCTTTTAAAATCATACTTGCCCTCTTCTTTAACTTTTAAAAGAAACTTTTTCTAAAGTTTAGAAATTGGTACCGTATATATTAGTAGAGCCTCGGATAACATCCAAACTCCGTTCCACAAGTTTGGACTTTATCCGATTTTGGACTTTATCCGAATCAAATGGGCGAAGCATCGGATAACGTCCAAAAATGGACTTTATCCGAGGTTCCTATACCAAATACCTCGGGTAACGTCCATTTTTTTAGCGGTCTTGGACTTTATGCGATGCATCATGTGTGCATGAAAACCGCAACTTTATCCAGATCGGACTTCATTCAAATCGGACTTTATCCGAGGTACCACTGCATTACAATTTTAATAGTGTCCCCCGCTTTCTTAAAATGTCTATACATTTTGTGCACCTTGCGTGCGTGTGTGGATGGATAAAAGAGAGAGGGGGAAAAGAGAGAGAGAAGGAAGGGTCGATAGAATATTATTATTCATTATTACATTTAGATATTGCCCAGGTGCTTTCTTTTAGCCGGGCTTGGCTGCAAAGTTTGGTCACTGGCGGGAGGCCGGTGGAAAGAAGGAGTTGTTTGTGACTCACTTAATCTTGCGAGAAGCCAGAAAAGTGACATATTCCGCTTCCGAAGGCGTAAGGACGAGCAGGCTCTTCCCTTGGCTGCCAATTCGAGCGGTTCTCCCAACGCGGTGGACGTATTCGGCAAGCGAAGACGGAGGATTATACTTCAAAAACAGGCCAGGCAAGGAGAGCCGTGGTTATCCGAGAGGGGGAGAGAAAGAGAATTGGATTACATGCATGGTTAATTGGGGTGGTTTTTTTAAAAAAAATTTAAAAAGAGCATTGTATTTGAAGTCTTTTAAAAATAAAATACACAGAAAATCTCACAGCTTCCTCTTTTTTAAAAAGGAGGAAAGAAACCGCGTACCCAAACCCATCCTATTCATCCGCATGACCGTCATTCACCGCTAGAGCTATAACTAGAGTTTTTGACATACGGATATGACACTTTGGCTCAGCTGTCTCTTCGCGATTTCCCTTTCCTTACAAAATTCATTCCTACAGAAGGGTTGGATCCGTGACCTATTCTGCTTCCTTTATTTTTATATACATAATTTTAGATAGATAGATAGATAGATAGATAGATAGATAGATAGATAGATAGATAGATAGATAGATAGATAGATAGATAGATAGATAGATAGATAGATAGATAGATAGATAGATAGATAGATAGATAGATAGATAGATAGATAGATATAGATATATAGATATAGATAGATAGAGAGAGAGAGATAGAGATAGATAGATATATAGATATAGATAGATAGATAGAGATAGATAGAGATAGAGATATATATAGATATAGATAGATAGATAGATAGATAGATAGATATAGATATAGATAGATAGATATAGATAGATAGATAGATATAAAATTATGTTAGCTGGGACGACAGAGAGAAAGAGAGACATCCTTAAAATGTCATAAATGTAGGGCTAAAATAATTGGTTTGCTTAAAGCCTTCCGACACCCATGACTCAAAAGAGGATTGCCGGTAAATAAGCTTCGTTAGCGTTGGGTTTTAAGGCTGATTCACGTGTTACATATTTATACCACTAGTGCATCCATAAGAGACGTTGACGTCTTCCAAGAGATGGTGCCTCCGCTGAATTTTAAAGATTCGACATTTTGACCTAACGAGGAGGTGCTTGGAAGGAGTGGCTCGTGAAAATGACAGGCTCAGCCCTTCCATCCTTCCAGTATCGGTAAAATGAGTACCCAGCATGTTGGGGGCAAAATGCTAATTAACTTGTGAGTGACACACACACACCCCCAAAGAGTGCACTTAACGCTACGGGGCAGTAAATAAGCATGATTGCTTTGCTTTAGTGAAGGGGTGCCCAAACTTTTCGGGCTGTGGGCAAGTCACGTGGCTCAGCGGGCTGACTACGTGGTTCCTCCCACCGGAAGTGGAAGTAAAGCACGCCTTGCAATCTGTTTGGCAACAGGATGAGATGGATTTTTAGGCTGCCATTTTCTCTGCTCAAAACCAGGGGTGGCCAAACTACGGCCCGGGGGGCGGATTCAGCCCCTGGGCTATAATTTGGGTAAGTGGGTAAATTATTTAGAATTTTTAATGGGGTTTTTTTAAAGGGCTTTTTAATTTAGTTTGATGTTGCTTTTAATTGTTGTTCACCGCCCAGAGTCGTTGCCGAGTTGGGCGGCAATAGAAATTTGAAGAATAAATAAGTAAATAAATAATTTGGGCACCCCTGCTTTAGCTCATTCAGTTATTTCTTTTACTAATATCTCTTCTCCAATTTTTTTTATCAATCCTTCTAACTTTTTCTCTTTCCCTTCTCTTTGTTTTCTTAGTACGCTTCTTTAAAACTTAATCCCCCCATTATAGCTTTCATAGGATCGCACAGTATTCCCTGTCTTATCGCCCCACTATTATTTATCTGCCATAATTCCTTCCATTCATTCCCCACTTTTAATACACATCGTTTGTTCTAGGGTGCCCTTGCTCGAAAGCCAGTCGTATCTGACTCTAGGGTTCAGTGCTCGTCTGTTTACAGCCAAGAAGCCAGCACTGTGTGCATCTGCAGATGTTTCCGTGGAGATGTGGCAGGCATGACTCGACGCCGGAGTGCATGGAACGCTATTTACCTTCCCACTGAAGTGGTCCCTATTTATCTACTTGCAATTTCTTGTTTTCGAACTGCTAGGTTGGCAGAAGCTGGGACAGAGACGAAAGCTCACTCCGTCATGCAGCACTTGGGTACTGAACTCAGACCTTCCACTCTTCAAGTTCAGCATCTTAACCACTTGAGCCACACGTTTAAATCCATCTTTTAACTTTTCTATAACATGGTTGCCACAAATTCCTATTCACAAAATTCCCTGACTTTTCCAGGATTTCCAGGGCAAAATTTTAGATTTTCCCTGACCTTCCCCCCACCCCCACCCCGCACCCCATTTCTTTGCTTGAAGCATCAACAGAGTGACTTTTCTAAACATTTGAAACAAACCGCTGCCGTGCGCGTGCACGTCTAGTCTTGGCAGTGGCGCCTCTGGGCACGGGTGGGTGAGAGGCAAACTCCAACAACGTGGATATGAACTAACACAACCAAACCGATCATGCGCGGTACCTTACGCAACGCTTCACTAACATAGTCAAAATCCAATTTTTTCCCTGGCTAGCTACATTTCCCCTGACTTTCCCCTGATTTTCAGACCATTTTCGTTTTTCCTGACTCTTCCAGGATTTCCAGATTTGTGGCAACCCTGTATAATCACATTCAAATGCCATCTCCATCTTCACCATGGCACGATCACTCGGTTTTTTTATAACTTTTATAAAGTTTTTATAACTTTTGATAAGACTTTGTTTGATACGAAAATGCAATCTGTTCTTGAATATGTACTATGGATATGTGAAAAAAACAGGTATAAGCTCTTTCTTCTTTAAAAGATCGATCTTCCCCCCCCCCCCCCATAAGGCTTACTCTCCAGTTGTAAGAGCTTTAAGCCAAAATATCCTGGTATTTTTGGGTCCAGCCTGCCATGACATTGCTGCACCAGCCCCGCTAAGCTAGGGAGTCTCCACCTTATAGCAGGGGTGCTCAAACCTTTCGGGCTGTGCGCCGGTCATGTGGTTTAGCGGGCCGGTCACGTAGTTCTTCCCACCGGAAGCAGAAGTAAAACATGCCTTGTGATGTTTTGCAACAGGATGAGATAGATTTTAAGCTGCCATTTTCTCTGCTTAAACCGGGGGTGGCAAAACTATGGCCCGTGGGCCAGATCCATATGGCACATATGCTTTCAGGAGCAACAAGGGCATTGGGGGGCCAGATCCGGCCCACAGGCTGTAGTTGGGGCATCCCTGTCTTACGGCATTCTGGTTCGGAAAGCCTGAAGCCAGCCAGACTTTGATAATATCACGGATATATTTTGTCCGTCACGTCCACGCAGTGAGAGAGTTTGGCAGGATTTTTATTTCTTTATTTATTCAATTTAACTGGCTCCCGCCCGCACCAATGCTTACCTGTACTATCCAGGTTACTTTGGGCAGATCTAAACCACGAGCCGCAACATCCTTTTAAAAATGGGAAAGAAAACACAGATGTTAAGGGCTGACTCCAGCGTCGTCGTTTTCAAAGGCCAGCAAGTCATTTATTGCAGGGTCAGGCGGGGAAAAACATTTCTGAAGCCGAAATGTCCAACTGAAGATGGGTCAAAAAGTTCAGGGTCAGCGAAGGCTTGTGAGCAAATACTGTACAGAGAAATGCAGACTTTGTTGTCGTTATTTTCAGTTATATACCATTCACAGCACTAAACATCTCTGGGCAGTTCACAAATGACAATTTGCCCCCAACAAGTTTGGCACTCATTTTACCCCCCTAGGAAGTTGGAACCCCAGTTTACGGAAAAAACATTCCGTAACTCGAAAAATTCTTATCTCGAGGCGTTCGTAAGTCGGGGTTTTACTGTAGATAAATAAGTACCACTTCAGTGGGAAAGGTAACGGTGTTCCATGTCTAGTCATGCCTGCCCCATGACCATGGAAACATCTGCAGAGGCGGAAAGCGCTGGCGGTTTGGCTGTAAATGGAGATGGGCACTGCACCGTAGATTTGGACACAACTGGCTTTCGGACAAAGGGAGACCATTTTACTTTTTTGTTATCCTAATCTAAACATTCAGGCCCTTCTGGCTACCGAAATAAGCTCGTGCAACGCACACACGTAACTCGGGAGATGAGAAGAAGCTCTCGCTTCAAGCTTTGGCGGGAATGATCAACACAAGCTGAATGGAGGAAAAGGCCAGGTTAAAGGTAAAGGTTCCCCTTGCTCGAAAGCCAGCCGTATCCGACTCTAGGGTTCAGTGCTCATCTGTTTCAAAGCTGGTCTGCTTCTGCCGAAATTTCCATGGTCATGTGGCAGGCATGACCAGACACCAGAGCGCACGGAATGCTGTTTACCTTTCCCACCGAAGTGGTCCCTATTTATCTACTTGCAATTTCTTGCTTTTTAACTACTAGGTTGGCAGGAGCTGGGGCAAAGACGGGGGCTCATTCCGTCCTGCAGTACTCGGGAATCGAATTGCTGACCTTCCGCCTCCCAGTCAGCGTCTGAGCCACTGGACAGGTTACCTACCTGTAAATGTAGTTCTTCGAGTGGTCACCTGTGCATTCACACTAATGGGGAATATAGCCCATTAGTGTGGATGCACAGGGACCACGTAGAATAACGGAAACCTAGATAGTTTTGCTTGCTATGACACAAGCCAGTCCCATCCAAACACTCTTTGCTTTGGCCGTCCTTTCCTCCAGCAGCGCCCCCCCCCAAAAAAAAATGGATTAAAACTGGACGTGTCCGATCAGTTCAGCTTATTACACGCAGATATAGTGGATTTAGGTTCAAGGAACTCGTGAGAAAGAACGGGTGCAGGGGTGGGAAGGATCTATTATGCCCAGCATCTGCCAGCATGCATGGCTGGGCATGTTCTCAGTCCACATGACGAGGTAAATGCATTGCAAAAGAGGTTATTAGTTTAAGCAGATCAAAGCGTAACACGCCACAAGAAGATAGTAATGAGTATGCAAATCTTTCATCGCTCGTTTACAGCCTTTCACTTGACACAGCTTTTCCCTCCTTCTGGTGCAATTCAAGACAGCTGCCTCTACAAATGATCATATTTTGTGTCTACACACACACACACACACACACACACATACACACACCCCTACCTGCAGTGGTTAAGAACCTCGTCTTATTAGCTGGAAGGCTGGCAAGTCGGCAGTTCCGAGACCTGGGTACTGCATGACGGACTGAACACCTGTCTCTGTCCCAGCTCCTGCCAACCTAACAGTTCAAAGGCAAGAAATCGCAAGATCAACAAGAACCACTTTGGTGGGGGGAGATGTTGGGAACATGAAAGGAGCCTCATTCGCACGTCCCCTGAGCGAAGTTCCTCTGAGCAAAAATCCTTTCAACCCAGAATAATGTCTGACACAAAATTACCGGTGAAACCCAGAAAATTAGAATATCATGCTAATGCGCATTCATTTCACTTAAAAGGTGAAGCAAATATATGAGATAGACACACTACGTGCCAAGCGAGAGATGTCATGCCTCAATTTGTTGTAATCGTGATGATCATCCTCTGCCGCCCTGAATGGGCGGCATATATAAATATGACTATTAAATTAAATTAAATCATGTACAGCATATATGAGATTATGTGATAATTATGGGGTGCATGAGATTGGGGGGTATGGGTTTTCATAAACTGCTGTAAGCCATAAGCATCAATAGTATAACAAAGTAAGGCTTGAACTATCTCGCTTTGCATGTAATGAGTCTATGTCATATATTTGTTTCACCTTCTAAGTTGCATTACTGAACCGAATGAACATTTGCACGATAGTCTAATTTTCAGAGTTTCACCCTGGTCTCTCGATTTCTGCAGGCACAGCATATCTGTAAAACTGGGACAAAATATGTTGGTACAAATGTTACTGGGTGTTGGGTTTTTTCCCCCAATTCTTCCTCTTCATCCCCCTCCTCTCTTCTTCATGCTCCTCATCCTCTACCACTTCAGATATTGAGGGAGATACTCATCTCACTAGTCCTGGTACTTTTAGCAGCCTCCACTGGTGTTATTTGGTGTTCTTGTAATATTTCTTTAACGTTATCTCTCCACCTGGTGCTCTTTGTCCTTCTCCTCTTCCCACATTTTTAAGGTATGGAATTCCAAGACATTCTCTCCAAATGGGAAAACCACTTTATTTGTTGTCTCTGTATACAGTTTAAGATTGGTTCTATTTCAATTCTTTCCCTTGTAATCTCATTCCTGATTTTATCCCCTCTAGGCGCTCTTTTTCTTCTTCTTGGTCCATGTCTAGGCCAGACGTGAAACTGCCAAAACGAAGGCGTCTTTTGGTGAGTTCATTCTGCATTTCCTTTTGCCTGAGAGAGGGTACGCCAAGTTGTGGTTAAAAAAAAAATACCACAATCTTCGAGGAGGCTCTTTCTATGTACCCCGAATTTAGTGTGTGGGAAGAAACACAGTAAAGACATTTTTTGAAAGACTTGACAACTGGCACCCAACGTGAGGCCTAGAGGTGCAGATGGAAGGCAGCGCGTTCGGGTGCCAGGCTGTCAGTTGGATTAAAATGACTCATTTATTTTCCAAAAAAAGCCGCGCTCAAAAGGCTTTCATGGAACCGGGAGAGAGACAGAGGCAGAGAAGGCCAAGCCGAGGTAGGAGCCTCTCGCGCCTTCGACGCCTGCCAAGAGTCATTACAGCCGAGCACGGAAAGCCGTCAGCGGGGAAGAGGCCCCCGCCGGCCGGGCGACAGATTGGACCACGTAATCCAAGGAGGAACGGAAAGGGAGCCGTTGGAAAGCTTGACGGAAGGACGAAAGTGTTTTGGCCGCCCCCGCTGGAAAACTGGCAAGAAGAGTTAGCGTGATGGAGTCAACCAGCAAAAGGGGCGCCGCAAAAAACACACACCACCCCAATCTTCCTTCGCCGAAACGGCTTTCGAAAACGGTCCTTCCGAGAACGGGGGAAACTTTGGCGAAAGAGGAACGGCGCTGGGTTGAAGGGTTGACCCTTCGATGGTTGCTACAAAGATCTTCTTTGGAGTCATTGGGTTTTGACGGGCACACTTGGTGTGGACGTTTCTGTGTCCGTGGCTCAGAAAATGGTAGACAAGGGAAGGATGAACGGGACTAGGAGAAGACATCTTGACTATGGAAGAAATGTCAGATGAGAACCTAGAATCTGTGAGCTCCATTGGACAATCAATGGTGGCCATGGATGTCCTCTAGTCTGTCCTCACAGAATCACTGAGTTGGAATAAAGGGCCTTTTAGGCCATCGAGTCCATATTTAGCTTGTCTCCTTTTCTGGAAGCTAAACATGTCCAGTTCCTTCAGACTTTCCTCTCTATGGCTTGGTTTCCATTCCTCTTACGATCCTCGTTGCCCTTCTCTGGACCTGCTGTAGTTTGTTTGCATCTTTCTTAAAGTGTGGTGCCCAGAATTGGACCCAGGACTCTAGATGGGGTCTAACTAGTGCTGAGTAGAGGGAGATTAGGACCTCATGGGAGACTAGTCAAGGTAAAGGTCACCCTTCCTCGAAAGCCAGTCGTATCCAACTCTAGGGTTCAGTGCTCATCTCTGCTTTATAGCCGAAGATCTAGCGCTGTTTGTGTCTCCAGACATTTCCATGGACATGTGGCAGGCACGGGGCACTGTTCACCTTTCCCAACAAAGTGGTCCCTGTTGATCTACTTGCAATTTCTTGCTTTTGAACTGCTCAGTTGGCAGGAGTTAGGACAGAGATGGGAGCTCATTCCGTCATGCAGTACTCGGGTATCGAACTGCTGACCTCCTGCCTTCCAGTCAGCGACTTAACCACTTAAGCCACTCCAGTCCCTTTGGGAAACTAGACTTCTGTTACTGTAGCCTAAAACAGCGTTAGCCACACCAAACTATTGAACCATATTTAGCCTGTGATCTACCATTCCAAGATCCTTCTCACTTGTAGTATTAACTAGCCAATTACCCGGCTTTGCCCGGTTTTTTTTTTTTTAACTTTAGGCCAGCCTTTCCCATGGAAACCTCATGGGGGTGTGTATGGGTCACTCCTGCCTCACCCGTCTCTCTCTTCCCTCACCCATCCCCTCTCTGCCTCTCTCACCTGTCCCTACCTGGGACTGTGACATCCCTTCCTCTGTCTCTCTCTTCCCTCACCTGTCCTGCTTCTCTGTCGATGGTCCGTCCTTATCCTTCCCATACATGCGTCCCCTTTGTGTCCCTACCTGGGACTGTGACATTAGCCAACTCAATTACATCATGATGATGTCACAATCGGGTGACCTACCTGGGGCTATGACATTAGCATCACTATGACATCACTGGGACACACACACACCTTCCTGTTGAGTATACTTCCCTTTGCAGAGCAATTTAGGGGCATATACCATCACCCCATTGGAACTCGTGACACCCCCACCCCCCCAGTGCTGGTCTCCGGAGGGCAAGGTACGTATGTGCCAATTTTCAGCGGTATACAAATGATCAGCCAGTTATCTATATCTATTGATTGATAGATAGATAGATATAGATATATGAGACAAGGGCCCCCATCTTATAACTGTGCATCTGTTTGTTTTTTAAGTGTAAAAATTTGCATTTATTCTTGTTAAATTTAATTCTGTTGGTTTCAGCCCAGTGTTTCCTTAGAAGACATTTTGATTCTTGAGTCTCTGAACATCAGAAAAACCCAAATTTATAGCCATTCTCTTTCATCATTTTGTTTCTGCTCATTTTTCAATAATCACATCTTCGGAAAAGATGCCATTTTGCCAGCCTTGTTCAAAACAAGAGGGGTCACCGAAGGGAAAGCTAACCTCAAAAAAATATATATCCACAATTAATAATGGCAATTATTTAAAGTGAAAAAAGGTAGAGGGCTCAATTAATGTGGAGCTACAGTGAAAGAAAAAGATTTTGCTACTTATCACTGTAATAATAATTCTTGGGTCTCACTCAAGAACGGATAGCTTATGGAAGCACATCAAAATCGATAAGGGCTTCAATATTTAATCGGCCAGGGTGAACAGATGGGTGAAGAAGCCTTTAATAGAAGGATACAGCCAATTAATTGGACCGCACAATTCCTTAGAAAGGTCAAAATGGGCAGTAGTGTCTGTAGGACAAAAGCTGAATGCTGGTGATGCCTTTAAAACAACAACATGTAATTTCACAATAACCTACAAGCTTTTTAGTTCTCTGCATCGCTTTGTCAGGACAGGTGGTTAGAAAAAGAAGGATGGTCAAAACTCAGATATCCGGGTAAGTGTCCTTACCCGAGTCGACTGATGCCGAGTAAGGCGGGATATAAATTAAAAAAAATTATTATTATTATTAATTATTATTAATTATTTATTATTATTATTATTATTATTATTATTATTATTATTATTATTATTATTATTATTATTATTATTATTATTATTATTATTGTATTTCTTATTAGCTTTGCACTTCCAGAAACTGGGACTTAAAATTTTTGTTTATGATCCACCACTGAGTGTGTTACCAGTACACTTAATAGCGTTATTACCAAGCCAAATCTAAAAGGAGAGAAAGGGAAGAAGAGAGCTTCAAATTTTCAGCCAGACCCTTTAATAATATTTTAGATTTGACCTGGTGATCTGCAGGCTCTGCAGATCTGCCTAGACGGATCGCTGTTTACCTTCCCACCGAAGTGGTCCCTATTTATCTACTTGCAATTTCTTGCTTTCAAACTGCTAGGTTGGCAGGAGATGGGAATTCATTCCGTCATGCACGACTCAGGTCTCGAACGGCTGACCTGCCAACCTTCTAGCCGCCAAGTTCAGTGTCTTAACCACTTGAGTCACCGCAGTTGTGGTGGGAGCCCTTACCAGTGGGTTTTTTAAAAATGAAACAGAAATAACCTTTAAAACATTTAGACATGGTGAGCGGGGCCACACAGATTCAAATAAATACCAGATAAGTAAATGCACAGCAAACAAGATTACTGATAATGTCAAGGAGTAGACTAGGAACACTGGGCTCACCTCTCCGTTTGGTTGTAAAACTCAGGGGCTGCTTCCTCTTTCGTGGCTGGACCAAACTTTAAACTGAAGCCACATTCTTGGCTTTGTCGTTGGCCAAATTTAAATCCTCATCAGTACTGTACTGCCAACCTAGCAGTTCGAAAGCAAGAAATTGCAAGTAGATAAATAGGGACCTCTTTGGTGGGAAAGGCAAACAGCCTTCCGTGCGCTCCGGTGTCTAGTCATGCCTGCCACACGACCACAGAAACGTCTGCAGAAGCAGACAGCGCTGCCTCTTCAGCTTTGAAACAGAGATGAGCACTGAACCCTAGAGGAGGATACGACTGGCTTTCGAGCAAGGGAAACCTTTACCTTTACCTTTTACAGTACTGTACATGTTTCTAGTATAGGGTTGCCATAATTCTCTCACCAAACCGGGACAGCCACTGCATTCTTCAAACTGTGCATGCATTGGACAGGCTGTCAGGGAGACCACGGCTCTAAGACCCCTCAGAATCCCTGTCCAGGGCAGACAGGAAATACCAATCCTATGCAATTAACCCTTTGTGGTCACGTGAAGAAGGAATCCTCCGTCCCAGTGTATGGTGGAGGTTTGGCTTGTTAGATATGGGTATTTCTTGCTCCCCCCCCCCCCGGCTTTGGAGGAAAAGGGCTGAGGACGACTCCTTGTCCCCCAACCTTCAAGGTGAGCCAAGGGATTATTGCAGAGAATTATTTTACTGCCTCCGTGCCTTTCTTTTAATTATCTCACTTGCAAGTGTCTCCTCTCCCCGGCGGGCTTCTCAGGGTGCTGTTTTGCCTTCACGGCTTTCAAGCAGGATAATTGGGGGGAAAGGCAGGGAGGCAGTGAATTAACTCTTTGCAAAAATCCCTTGGTGAGGGGTGATCTTGCTTCCTGTGTTCAAATTTTAAAATCTGGGACTTTTACATGTTTTTTTTTTAACCGGCCGGCTTTAATCCGGGAAAATCCCGGAAAACCGGGACATATGGCAACCGTATTCTAGTAGCAATTATCAGACCAGCAAATGAGCCTGATTCTTTACATCTCCACATTCACACAGCATGTTGTTGTCAGTGGCGGTGGCGGCGGCTTTTTATTATTATTCTTTCATGTCCCGCTCAAACCCTGGACTGCCAAAATGAAGCCACTTTCTTGGCTTTGCCATTGGCCCAACTTAAGTCCTCACTGGTGCATATTTCTGGCAGTAACTGGAAGACCAGTAAGTGAGCCGGATTCTGTATCTCTCCGCATTCACACAGAGTGTTGTTGTCCAACAGCCGCCCCCACTTAAACCTGTTGGTCTTACATTGAGGGACTCCAACCCTCAGCCTATTCATGGTCCTCCATGTGACGTAGGGGAGGTTGAGTCCCTCAGCTATATCCTTCTTTAATGATGTTCCTTGTCCAGTGAGCATCTTCCACCATCTTGGTTTTGCTCTCGTGGCTGATCTTGAGCCAGGCACCTTCTCAGTGTATTTAACAAATAATTCAATAAATAAATGGAACTACCCTATTCAAGAGCAGTCTACTTTACAACACCGGCAGAGGGGAGGGCTCTTGTCTTTCTCACCGCTGGTAAGTTTCCAGGCTCATCTAGTCAAGGCTTAACCCAGGACAACAAAAACAGACTGTTTTGACTTTTTGGACTCGTCCAAGAGGAATCGTCCGATGTCGACTTTCTTCCTGTCCTCCAAACGGGCAGTTCGTTTTCCAATAACAAAACACACGCCTGGCCGCAGATGTTGGCAAGCAAAGCAAACCCGAGCTACGGCGAGCCAAGCCAGACCTTTTCAGCAATAATGACTCCTGATGGTTGTAATTTACACGTTTGCGGAGGGGAACCCCCGCGAGCTTTCCCAAAGCCAACAGCTGCTGCGATTAGTGAGCAAATGGTGTAGGGAGGCGGCAGCCTGACACACTGGGTGGACATAAAGCCATGATGGCAGGGAGTTTAGCGCTAACCCACCTTAGCAAGGGACAATCATCTCTGATTCTGCCCTTGGAGAGCAAACGACACTGAACGACATCAAAAATTCTTTTTACGGCAAGCCACGAGGTCAGATTTTTTAAAAAAACCCAATTCAACATCTGATATCCTTTTCCAGTTAACCATGAGGACTAGCCACTTGCTAACTGAAACTAGGAAGCCACAGTTAACGCAAGCCAATCTCCTTCTCATTTTCCGCACCTCTTACTCTGAATTGAATTGAATTGAATCTCCCGTTCCAACCCCCTGAAACCAGATGGGAAGATAAACTGGGCTCCAATTATACTCAGCGGCTTTCAATGATCATTTAGCAACTTACCGTACAGAGTAAGATGCCGGTCTTTGATCGCAAGAAGTCCTGGAAGACGGAGGTCCGCTCCTAAAACAACCACCGCGCACACAAAGAGAGGCGTTGTTATCGTTTGCAAACAGGATTAATCCCATAGACAATGGAAAATGCAAGATTAGGAAGGGGACCCCAAATTGTCATTTACAGTTCTTTCAAATGCAATTAATGCTTTGGGTGTTTTACTCCCGCTACCACTTTGAAATGTTCAGGTTCAGTGGGGTCAGGGGTTTCCAACCTAAGGCTCATGGGCCGGATCTGGCCCATGGCACCATTCCATGTGCACCCCCCACCCCTCCGAAGGCTTTTGAGAAACAAAAAGGCCACCCCTATCGTGCAAGCAGGGCAAAATGGCCGTCTGGCCCCCGAAGCTGACTGAGAGAGCGTGACCCGGCCCCCAGCTTGAAAACTTTGGTACCCCCTGGTTTAGGTCAAAGTTGCCCTTGCTCAAAAGCAAGGCGTAACTGACTCTAGGGTTCAGTGCTCATCTCTGTTCCAAAGCCGGAGCGCTAGCACAGTGTCTGCTTCTGCAAACGTTTCCGTGGTCATGTGGCAGGCACACTAGACACCAGAGCGCATGGAACGCTGTTTACCTTCCCACCGAAGTGGTCCTTATTTATCTACTTGCAATGTCTTGCTTTCGAACTGCTTGGTTGGCAGGAACCTGGGACAAAGACGGGAAGCTCATTCAGTACTCAGGAATCGAACTGCCGTCCTCCCGCCTCCCAGTCAGCCGCTTGAGCCACTGCAGTCCCACAGGATTGTGCTAAAGGCAGCACCAAAGCCAAGGTTTCCTAGAAATCCAGACCACCGAGAAGAGCAGATCGTCTTGATGAGAGCAGACAGGCCCTGCGGCACCATACGGAAGCCCTATTTAGCTCCATTAATGCTCTTAATTTGAAGATTTTGCACACTAATTACACACTGGGTATGAAGAGGGGAAATCCTCCCTCCCCCCCCCAAACTGGTGCCAGCTTTGACGTGGTGTTTCCAATTGCCTTAACAGCTGGCCAGGGTTGAGGCAGGCCAGAACCTGGCTTGTTCTGCCTCGAAGAGTGAAGGGGTCCGAAGTCCAGGGAAAAAGAAAAGATTATGGGCAGGAACAACCCGGGAACAGACAGCAGCTTCATCATCCCTGGCTAAGACAAAAGCGGCTCCACTCCGTTTGTTGTCTACAGCAGGCATTCAGCCAGACTAAGTCCATAAACACCTTTCCAAAGGCCATTGTTTGTTACATTTCTATTCTATTCCATTCTTCCTTCCTATCAATCAATCAACTGTGTACTGGTGAACTTTCGTCTTCCCCTAACCACCCTATAAGGTAGGCCAGTGATGGCGAACCTATGGCACGCGTGCCAGAGGCGGCACTTGGAGCCCTCTCTGTGGGCACCCATGCAGTCACCCTAGCACAGAGTTTGCCCTGACCCTCTGCCCAGCAGCCCAATGGGAATACTTCCTCCCTCCCCCCAGCACAGAGCTCACGCCCGCCCCTCTGCCCAGCAGCCCAATGGGAGCACTTCCTCCTTCCCCCCAGCACTGAGTTCATCCCACCCCTCTGCCCAGCAGCCCAATGGGAGCATTTCTTTCCTCCCCTTTTGCTATGTTGGCACTTTGTGCTAAATAAGTGGGGTTTGGGTTGCAGTTTGGGCACTCGGTCTCTAAAAGGTTTGCCATCACTGAGGTAGGCCAAGTTCTGATCTTCCCCAATTTATCTTCCTAACCACCCTATAAGGTAGGTCAGCCACAGATTATTCTGGGGGGGAAAGGATTTTTGCAGAAGAAGCTCCACTCAGGGAACGCCCAAATGAGGCACCTTTCATGTCCCCAAGAGCTGAGACAGAGACAGGTGCACAATCCGTCATGCAGTACCCAGGTCTCAAACAGCTGACTTGTCAGCCCTCCAGCCTTCTACCGAGATCCAACCATCATCCAAGGTGTTGCCATGTATTAGGTTTTGCTCATTGTGTGTGTGTGTGGGGGGGGGGGATCTGGGATGTCTTACAAAGATCCTCTGCCCTGGTATTCATACAAAGAGATCAGAAGTGAGGATGGAAATATTTGCTTTGTTCACAGAGTAGGAAAAAAGCATGTTGTGAAGCATGACCAGTTCACACTGCTCACGCTAGCTAGTCAGAGCTGATGTACGATGACCCTATTAGGGCTTCAAGGTAAGCCAGACATTTTAAAGTGTGGTTTTACCAGTTCAACCCCCCCAGGGAGCTTCTATGGCTGAGCAAAGCAAAGTGATCACACTTCTATGCCACCCCGCAGCGCTTTAGTGCGCTCTCTGGGTGGTTCACAAGTCAATTAGCATTTTGCCCCCAACATGCTGGGTTCTTATTTTACCGAACTCCAAAGGATGGAATGGAAGACGGAGTCAACCTCGAGCCCTGCTCAGGGTCAAATTCACCACCTTTGGGTTGCAGTGCAGCAGTGATTCGAACACTGACCCCCAGACTCTTGCTCTACCCACTATACTGGGATATCTTACTGCACATGTACAGCAGATAAAAACCAACAGTTTGAAGTCAGAAAACTAAGAAAATATTAAAATATTTTAAATAAAATATTTCACAATTAAAATAGGCAACCTTTAATTGCAAATTAAATTTAAAATTAGATAGAATAAAAACTATTATTTAACTTTTTAAAATAAAATAAAAACACTGTAAATATTAAATGACCACCAGTACAATGTTGAGCAACGTGGATTCAAATATACTAGCTTTACAAGGTACTATTTCTCATAGTGTCTGACTCTAAGGGTCGGTGCTCAACTCCATTTTCAGCCAAAAAGCCAATGCTGTCTGCATCTGCAGATGTTTCTGTGGTCATGTGGCAGGCATGACTAGACGCTGGAGCGCATAGTTACCTTTCCTGCCAAAGAGGTACCTATCTATCTACCTGCACTTTCTTACTTCCGAACTGCAAGGAGCCGGGACAGAATGCTGTTACCTTTTCCTGCCAAAGAGGTACCTATTTATCTACTTGCACTTTCTTGCTTCCGAACTGCAAGGAGCCGGGACAGACGACGGGAGCTCACTCCATCACAGAGGACTCGGGGATTCAACTGCTGAAATCTTTCTGTCAACTGTTCAATCTACAAGATCGTAAATGGGCCGTGGAAAGGACTTACCTCCTGCTTCATGTCACCATGCAAGGGCATGAATATTAAGGGGGAAGGTGGAGACTGTGTGAGGTCTGGCTCTCCAGGTTCAAGATCTCCAGCCAAGACTTTTCTGAAGAGGGTGTTGTGGAAGTCCACCTGCTCGCAGCTGGAGAAAAAGACGACCATCTTGTTGTGTTTCTCAAACTGCAAGGATTGGAACAGAGAGAGATGGGTAAAGAGTGGTTCCAGGTTGGAACACCATAGCAACAAAGGGGAAATACCCTCTATAGGAAACCCAACCCTGCTTGGTTCTTCTTAAAGACCGAAGTGTAAAGATAGACTCATAGATAATAAAAGTTTCCTATTATATCTACAGGATCTGTTTCTGCGGTTTCAGTTACAGGTATCTGCAGATCAAAACATATTCCAATTAAAAATCCCTAAAAAACATTATACAGTATGTAATTCTATGATGCATTGCCAGAGCTGGCCACTAGAGGCAACTATCTGCAATGTAATGTTTACAAGGAACAGAAGCAGATATTTTGGAAGCTCTCATGGAGAATGATGGAGGCCTTTGAAAACCCTCCCCCGCATCTATGACTCAGGTATGTGTGTTAAATATGGGGATTCATTGTAATTCCTGGTTCCAGGTGCTCACCGAAGGTCTCAGAATGTATCTCCTGTGGATATGTGGGGAGACCTGAATTATCAAGTGGTTCAAAATCAGGTTTATCACTGCTCTTTCTAAAGTGGCGAAAACACAGCAAAAAATTCCAAAGTGTACTTTGGAAATAGTTTTAAGCAGAGGTGATACTTTTTTGGGTTTTTTGCTTTTTAGTAAGTTCCTGAACCGATTTTTTTTTGGGGGGGGGGGGTTGCAATGCTTATTCGGCCCATTTCTGACAGCGCCATCTAATGGCCAACCCTGGTAATTGCAGGAAAAGTCCCCGCCGAACAGTTGATGATGGGACTGGAGTATTTCCTGGTTCCTGGTTGTGGGGAATGCTTCTGGAGGTGCTAAAACCCAGTGAAAAATTTCAAAAATGGAGCGGAAATGTTCCAAACACCCTCCCATGGCTGTGGGAACACCCCCCAAAAAAGTTCCATACAGCATTTTTTCCCCTTGAAGTGGACCGTCATTTCCTACGGATTTCCTTTACTGAAGCGAGTTTTCCAGTAACAGAGCTGTCCGTAAAGCGGGGGGTTACTGTACTTCCAAGCTAGACTACTCCAATGCCTTCCACATGGGTCTGCCCTTAAAAGGTGACTGGGAGACACTGGCTGGCTGACCTACGGAACCAAACTTTTTTTTATCTAATGAGAATGCAGGGATTAAGATGGATCGTCTTGCCACATGCCAGGTTACAAGAACCTGAGACTCACCTTGAATTTCCCAAGGATAAAAGCCGCCAGTGTCACCAGTCTCAGTTTGCTTGGCACCACGACCACGTTCTGCTCTAGCTCTTCCGGCACAGCAAAACTGTCACTCTCCACACTTGTAGGAACAATGGCATCGTCCACCTGAGCAGCTGCTCTCAAGGCAGTCCCACCAAAGTCCTGCGATTCTCCAGTTACAGAAATACAGACTGGATTTTGCAAGCTGATGTTGGCTAACCTCGAAACTCCTATTGCAGATGGGTGAAAAACAAGGGGGAAATAAGTTAAATGAACAGGGACGTTACATCAGTCCCTCCCGGTCTGGCACCCTGTAAATTTGGAATTACCAATCCTATCATAGAATCACTGAGTTGGAAGGGGCCTTTTAGGCCATTGAGTCCAACTCTCTGCTTCTTCTTTGTCTTCTTTCGTATCCCGATCAAACCCTGGACTGCCAAAACAAAGCCACTTTCTTGGCTTTGTTGTTGACCAAACTTAATTCCTCATTGGTGCATGTTTCTGGCAGTCATCGGCAGACCAGTGAATGAGCCGGATTCTGTATCTTTCTACATTCACACAGCGTGTTGTTGTCCACCTGAGAATGGGGCCATTCAACAATTATGTGATCCTTTTTCTGGGGGAAATTTACCCCCTCCCCCCCTTTGTAATCCAACCGTAATTTTCGCTTTGACCCCCTCCGCCCTTAAAATTACATGATCTGAACCAAATAGTACTGTGTTTTGCACCACCAACCAGTGGTGGCGCTGCAGGGGAAATGGGCAGGCAGGCCAATTACACTGAAGCAGGAAGCGATGCTCTCCAGCCTAGCCTCTTGCTCTCCCTGCAACCAGGAAGCATGGCTTTCCCCCTCCACTTTCACCGCATGGAGCAAGGCACAAAGGTAAATAAAACCCTTTCTTTTTATGCACAGGTTTGGTTTCCCACTGTCGGTTTGAAATGGGTTGCATAATTTTGACCTGCCCCCCCCCCGACCCCACGTAATTTTTCTGTAATTCGGATGCCAGACCCCCTCCTCCCCTTTGAGGATCATGTAATTGTTGAATGGCCCCTATGTTGGTCTTACATTTAGGGACTCCGACACTCTTCCTATTCAGTGTCCTCCAAACTCTAGCCATCACCTCTTTTAATGTTATTCCTTATCCATTGAGCTCGTTCCTCCATCTTTTAATTTGATTTTGCTCTTGCCTAACCTCAAGAATGTTTGTTCTTGCCGTAAAGCTCTTCCTGGATCTGAGCCGGCAGACTTGAGTCTCATACCTGTTCAAAGGACGTCAAGCGTCATTCTCAAGGTAAGAATCTGAATCAAAGTAGATCTGACTGAGGGTTGCCTTCCAATTCTCCTTTGAATGCTTCCAATAACCCTGAAGTCATGAGTCCCACTGCTGTACTGCTCTAACAGTTAAGGAGATTTTCCTCCTATTCAGCCCATTATCTGACTTCCTGTAATTTAACCACCCCCTTGGGTTGGCTTCCCCAATAAAAAAGATAACAGACACTGCTGGAACGCTTACCTTCCGTGAGCGTGGCTGACAAAAGAACATTTTGCCGCTTCTCACTGTCCGCATTTACAGCGTTTAGGATCGCAGTGATTGCCTTCTCAAAACCCAGATCCAGAATTCTGGAAAATAGGGAAAATATTGGAAATAGAAACACCAAAAAGAGCTGCATCTCAGCGGCTTGGTATTATTTATTTTCTCATTTTATAACCCTTTCACCTTGTTACTGTGATTCAAGATAGTTTATAACAAGGTTTATAAGCTTATAACCTCCAGAGCTTGGAAGTACAGGTCACCCACCATGTCTGCAGGTTCAGTATCTGCGGTTTCATTTTTCAGTGGGTATAAAAGTATTCAACAAAAAATCCTGAAATTGGTAATACAGTAAAACCCCAAGTTATGAAAAAAATCGGTTCCCTGGCCTATTTCATAACTCGAATTTTTCCGTAACTCAAGGTATGCATTAAAAAAACCAGAGATTTCCTACCTGCTGGCTGCTGCTGCTTCCTTTTCTTACACTTTCGGCATGGCTGGGAGTGATTTTTAGTGCACAAAATGGCGACGGGGGCATTTTGGCGCTAAAAACTAAATTTTCAAGTTACGAATTTTTTTCGTTACCCCGGGTTTTTTGTAAATCGGTTTTTTCCATAAATCGGGATCCTGGTTTACCAAAAAAAAAAGCATTTCATAACTCGAAAAATTCATATCTCGAGTCATTCGTAAGTCGGGGATTTACTGTATATGTGTTTCTATGGTGCATTACTAGAGCTGGCCACTAGAGTCCACTGTCTGCAATGGTAAAAGGGTTTGCCATTATCCGCGGTTTCAGATATCCTCTGTAGATATCAGAATGGATCCTCCAGGTTAAAGGGGTGACTTATACTACATTACTGTGGTACCTCGCTTAAAGAGCATAATGCGTTCCACGGGGCTGCTCTTTAAGCGAGTTTGCTCTTTAAGCGAAACACCATTGTAAGTGACCAATTGTGACTTCTGGCGGGGGGGGATTGCGAACCCCGATTTAGTTGTTAAGCGCGGTTTTTGTTAGTTTTAGTTGTTAAGCAAGGCAACCATTCAGAGAAAATTCTGCTCTTTAAGCAAGTTAGTCTCTAAGTGAGACGCTCTTTATGCAAGGTTTTACTGTAATTTAACATCTTAACATTAAAATAATTACTTTCACATCCAATGGAAATGATGCACCATCTTAGGGAAACAATTTTTTAAGACACTACTAGTGCTGAACCCTAGAGTCGGATACGAGTGGCTTTGGAGCAAGGGAAACTTTTACCTTTAGTGCTAAAATAATTCCTTTTAATACATTACCCTCTAACACCTATCAACTGTCTCATCTTCCTGTTTAATGTCAAAGTAATGAGAACATTAATGAGCTGTTAGTCAGTTATTTCCAAACTCTAATTACAACTAACAAAAAAAACACAATTATTTTAAGCAACTTAAAATACACAAAATCTGGGGTGCCCAAACCTTTTGCGCCAGGGGCCTGACCACACCCCCAGAAGTGGGCACGTTTGCACCTGCGTCTCAGGAACCATTCCCAGTGGTTTTGCCACTCCTGGAAGTGGTTTTGCCACTCCTGGAAGTGGTTTTGCCACTCCCGGAAGTGGTTCTGGAAGTATCTGTGCATGCGCAAATACGTCCCTGCCACTCCTGGAAGTTGTTTCGCAACTCCTGGAAGTGGTTTAAGACACACATGCACCATACCTGTCAAGTATCCCATTTTGGACAGGATTTCCCGTAATTCACCAATCTTTCCCCCTCTTTCCCGCTGCCATCCCGTAATTGGAACGGCCAGGAAAGGGGTTACTGCACATGCACGAAGGGGTTTCTGTGCATGCGCACATGCAAGAACGGGTCACTGCGCAGGTGAGAATGGGTTAATGCTCATGCACAAATGGGTTAATGCGCATGCGTGCGTCGGTGCCCGGAAACCTTCCCTTATTTTCATCGCCGCAATTTGACAGGTATGACATGCACATTGGTGGGGACGTCCCCCATCCACTTCTGGGAGCAGAGTGGGCCAGATGAATTGGCATTGGGGGCCTGATATGGCCCACGGGCCATAGTTTGGGCACGCCTGCACTAAATGAAAGAAAGCACATTATTCAGACATTAAAAGCCCTTCACTCAGCAGCCAGTCAATTGAGAGAAATAATTAAAAGGTCATTGCCTACCAATGGAAGGAAAGGAAAGAAGGGGCTCCACTAACCTCCACTGGGAAGGATTTTCACAGCTTGGAAGCCACCCAAAATACATCACATGATTTTAAAAAGTAAAAGGCCTTCCTCTAAACCCCTCACCTCTATGGGGAGATCTATGGGAACCTCTTGCTCACCTGTCAGCTTCATCCAGGATCAGCCATCGGACTCGACGGAAATGAATGCATTTAGTGGAGTTAATATGATCCACCAGACGGCCCGGAGTGGCAATCAAAATGTTGATGCCTTTGCGCAATCTGTTTTGTATAGAAAATTAAGAGGGTATCAGCAATACAGTCTTGGCTGGAACGGAACAACACAAGATTCAGATGCACACTGGGGGGGAAAGCAAAAATCTGAATCCTACATCTAGTTTTTAAAAATTCACAGAATCAACTGTTCAATGGTAGGCAATCTGATTTAATGGGTCTACTCTACTGTGGCGGCTCAAGCGGTTAAGACACTGAACTCGCTGACTGGAAGGTCGGAGTTTCATTCCCGGGTACTGCATGACGGAGTGAGCTCCTGCCAACCTAGCCATTCGAAAGCAAGAAATTGCAAGTAGGTAGATAGGGAAGGTAAACAGCATTCCATGCGCTCCGGTGTCGAGGCATGCCTGCCATGGAAACGTCTGCAGTTGCAGACATGGCTGGCTCTTTGGCTTTACACAGAGATGGGCACTAAACCCTAGAGTCGGATACAACTGTTGCTTGAGAATCAGATGGTGGGAAATCAAGTGGTTTCCAAACATGCAACAGCAGTGTCAAATACTTTCCCCCTGAATTAAAACTCTACGCTCAATCAGGCAGGGGTACCTGTGGGTATAATATAATTCCCTATAATCTCCATCACCACCCATGACTGCCACATGCAGGATTTCCACCCACCCTCATCTAAAGCAAAAAACCCTCCAAGATCTACCAAAAGGTGAAAAATCTACTCAGGCATTTACGGTCACCATCCAAAAACAAAGAAACCATTCAAATTTCCATGCAAATATAATTAACGGGCATAAAGCATTCTGAGCACTCAGATGCATTTATCATCAACATTACTCTTCCCACACACACACCCAATTGGGATTCTAGTGTCTTTCTGATCAGATGGCTTACAACTAGAAATGTGGAAATCTTTCCCAACCTAAGGCCCGCAGGCCAGATCCGGCCTGCAGCGCCATTTCATGTGGGGGCCCCCCACCCCTCCAAGGGCATTCAAGAAACAAAATGGGCCACCCTTTGAAGCTGTTGGGACAAAATGGCCACCCTCATTGTGCTGGCAGGGCAAAATGGCCATCCGGCCTTCGAAGCTAAGGAGCGTGACTCGGCCCCCGGCTTGAAAAGGTTGGGAACCCCTGCTCTACTCATTTAGCCTCCTTGAAGTTTCTTCTCATCTTTGTTCCTCAAAGGGCAGCTGGGGACTCATTTCTGCCAACCTCAGAAAGAGGGAAGGCCGACTTGACCTGAAGCCCGTTGGGATCAAACTCAGATTGTGAGCAGAGTTTGGGCTGTATTACCCAAACCAGCGGGTCTCTTCTGCAGGGTTCTATTATTTATATTTATTTATCCATTCTACCTAGAGCAGGGGTTCCCAACCTTTTCAAGCAGGGGGCCGGGTCACGCTCTCTCAGTCAGCTTTGAGAGCCGGACGGTCATTTTGTCCTGCCTGCACAATGGGGGTGGCCATTTTGTCCCAACAGCTTCTAAGGGGTAGCCACTTTTTTTTTTGTTTCTTGAATGCCCTTGGAGGGGTGGGAACCACATGAAATGGTGCCATGGGCCAGATCCAGCCCACAGGCCTTAGGTTGGGAACCTCTGTTCTACATGGAGGGAAGGAATTGTAACTTTTCAAGAGGTCGAGGCAGATCTAATCATCATCATGGTTGTCAAGTTCAGCGTCTTAACCGCTAAGCCACCGTAAGCTTAACCGTTCTGCTAAGAAAATGTGGAACTTTGCAAGGGATGTGGCTGGAAACGACAAATTTGGAAGGGGAGAATCGGAAGTAGAGGAGGACCAGGCAGGAAAAAAAAGAAAGTTTACAGAAGGAGCCCCCCCCCCCAAAAAAAAAAGTGAAAAGAAGGAAAGAAATCTACAGAGGGAATCAGTGGGGAGAGAAGGATCATCAACACGGAAAGCTCATCAACATTTGAAAAGCAGAGAGATGTGAACAAATGTCCCGCTGGCCTGATCCTCCCGCTTGTGCAAGGTACGCAGTGGGAGGCACTCACAGGCTGATCTGCAGTCTCACACCTCTTTCCACACTCAAAGAGAGACACCCTGGGAGAATATGACAGATGAAAGGAGCCGAGGCAAGGGGTGCAAGCTCAAAAACGTACAAGAGGAAAAACAGAACTTTATCAATCTGGCACCCAACCTGGCTTTCTCCGACTTCTTCTTCTCTCCTCCCATCAGGATGCCGGGCACGATCCAGGTAAATGGCTAAACGGAGGAGGAAGGGGGTTAAAAACAATGAGGCATGACTTTAGGCTAGCGTTTCCCAAACCTATTCTATCGTGGAACACTTTACGCAGCGTGTAAGATCAGAAGAACAATCCTGGCAGGTCCTTCGGGCTAAATCCCACCTAAGGCCCATGGGCCGGATCTGGCCCACAGCACCATTTCACCATTCCACCCATCCTCATCTAAAGCAAAATCCTCTCCTAGATCTACCAAAAGGTGAAGATCTACTCTCCACCCAACTCGGGCGTTTACGGTCACCATCAAAAAACAAAGAAATCCCTATGCAAATCTAATTAATGGGCACACAGACTTTTTTGTCGCCAGTCTGCACCTGGACTAGAAGGGATAAGATCAGGAATGAGATTATAAGGGAAAGAATTGGAACAGAACCCATCTTGTACTACGTACAGAGTCAACAAATAAAGTGCTTAGCCCATTTGGAGAGAACGTCTTGGAATCCCCTACGTTACGAGGCATTGGTGGAAAGAGGAGAAGGACAAAGAGCACAAAGCAGACCCAGAGATAACATCAAGGAAACATTACAAGACATACCCGTCTGCAAAATACGGGAAATTACTGTGCATGCGTGGCCGCGCATGCGCAGTAGCCCATTTGCGCGTGTGCACTGTGGCCGTGCATGCACAGTAGCCTGTTTGTGCATGCACACCATGGCTGTGCATGCGCAGTAAGCCCGTTTGTGCATGCACACCATGGCCGTGCATGCGCAGTAAGCCCTTTCCCCGCCGTTCAAATACGGGACAGCAGCAGGAAAGGGGAGGAACGAGTGCTGAAAAACGGGAAATCCCAGCCAATATGGGATTCTTGACAGGTATGCATCTGCGCCTTCAGATGTTTCTGTTACAAGAACACCAAATAACATCAGTGGAGGCCACTGGAAGTGCCAAACCAAGAACCTTGTATCTCCCTCGACACCCAAAGGAGTAAAAGAGGAAGCGAAGAAGCAGTCTTTACCTTTAACAGTTTCTGGACAGTTTCAAAACTCTGGAGAGCCAACTGCAGGGAAAAGAGGGGTTAGATCAGACTAATTCATAGACGTGGTGCATCCTTGAACATCTCCAACATCAGTTCTGACTTAGAATGTCCTGCCGCCCTCTTAGCAGAAATAATTCTAGTTTGCACTTTTTTAATAAAAAAAATCCAAAATTGAGCGTAAAAGACACAAGCTGGAGACGTCACTCAGTGGGTTGGAGCGGAATTCTGTAGGAAGAATGAACAGCGGCTCGGGTTCTCCTTTGTGCTCATAGAGCCACTACTGAAGGTGGCCCAAAGAGGCGGAAGGTCTGCAGTATGATTCCCGAGTACTGCAGGATGGAATGAGCTCCCGTCTTTGTCCCAGGCTCCTGCCAACCTAGCCGTTCGAAAGCAAGACATTGCAAGTAGAAAATCAGGGACCACTTCGGTGGGAAGGTAACAGCGTTCCGTGCACTCCGGTGTCTAGTCATGCCTGCCACATGACCACGGAAACGTCTGCAGAAGCAAACAACGCTGGCTCTTCGGCTTTGAAACAGATGAGCACTGAACCCTAGAGTCGGATACGACAGGCTTTCGAGCAAGGGAAACCTTTACTCTTTGTGACCTCCCAATCAGTCTGGTGGCTTTGAGTTACACATACAAAACCCAACACTTTTGGGAGCTATGTTTTTTTTTAATAAACTAATTAATCAGATATCGTTCCAACTGCTAAAGCAAGAGTTACCACGGTGTCCTTGTTACAATTCTCCAAAAATAATGCTTTTCCTCCCTATGTCTCAAAAGTAACTAGTTACTTCTTGTTATTTTTAATATTGCTTCACTTCACTACATCTCAAAAGTAAGAAGTTACTTCTTGTTACTGTTAATAATGCTTTGCCTCATTCTATCTTTAAAAGTAACCTGTTACGTCGTTACTTTTAATAATGCTTTAGTTACCTCATACTATCTCAAAAGTAACCAGTTACTTCTTGTTACTTTTAAAATGCTAAAGTGTTAGGTTGTAACCTTACAACCACTGAGATTATTTATTTATTTATTTATTTATTTATTTATTTATTTATTTATTTATTTATTTATTAGACTTGTATGCCGTCCCACTTGCAGAGCGACTCTGGGCGGCCCACAGAGACACAAAATATAGTTACAATTTACAACTATGAGGCTCCATATCATCATTTAGTGCAACCATGCTTTGTAACTATACAAATAACTCGAATGTTACTGTTACATCATAAGAAGATGCCTCCCTCCTTAAGTTAGTCATACCGTAAAAAACAGAAGCCAGTAAGGATTAGCACATTACTTAGTATCTTTTGTGCTAAGAGCCTATAGTCATTTTTTGTATGTTTAATTAATTAATCTGGCAATTAATTAATTAATTAATTAATTAATTAATTAATTAATCTGGTTCTATATCCCTCAAAGTGTAAGTTATTTTATACATTGATATGAAAGCAGGAATGTGCTGTACATTCATTGGGAGGCCCCAAATTCTTTTCTCTTAAAAAGGAATCTTCAAGGACTCCCAATCTCTTCATCAGGCTGGATATTACAAAACTGTGGATAATAATAATAATAATAATAATAATAATAATAATAATAATAATAATAATAATAATAATAATAATAATAATAATAATAATAATAATAATAATAATAATAATAATAATAATAATGTCAGATATTATTCTGGGTTGAAAGGATTTTTGCTGGAGAAACTCTGCTCAGGGGACGCCCAAATGAGGCTCCTTTCATGCCCCCCAAGATCTTTTCCCACTGAAGTGGTTCCTATTGATCTACTTGCAATTTCTTCCTTTTGAACTGCTAGGTTGGCAGGAGCCAGGACAGAGATGGGCACTCAAACCGTCATGCAGTACTTGGGTCTCGAACTGCCAACTAGCTGGCCTCCCAGCTAGCAAGGTGAGCTTCTTAACCACTGAGCCACCCCAGCCCCTAAAACTTTGGATATGGGGAAGAGAATAAAAGGTCAAAAAACATCTATAGACATTATCCTAAAATGGAAAATGTCTTCCCCTGCTTCCGTGATGGCGAAGCTTGGCACTCCAGATGTTTTTGGACTTTAATTCCCAGAAGCCCAACCACCCTGTGAATCCACACGAATGGGTTTACTGCGATTCATACGGCCCACGCTGCCCTCGTCGCTCCCGGAAGCGGAAGTAAAACGCACCCATATGGAGGAAGGGTTAACCCGGAAGAGCCTTAACCGTCCAGGTGCGTTTTACTTCCGCTTCTGGGAGTGACGAGGGCAGCGCGGGCTGGATGAATCACAGTAAACCCATTCATGTGGATTCACAGGGTGGTTGGGCTTCTGGGAATTAAAGTCCAAGAACATCTGGAGTGCCAAGCTTCGCCATCACTGCCCTGCTTAGTGAATCCCTACCATAGAAATCAGTGTAGCTAACACTAGGAGTACGGACTTAATAATGTATAGAAGTTTAACTCACCTCCCGGGTTGGAACCAGTACCAGAGCATAGGGCCCATCGCTGCGCTGTGAAAACCAGAGAAATAAAAGAACCATTGAGCCAAAAAGATCGTTTTGTTATTGTTACGTATCATAGAACTACTTCCAACTTAAGAGTGATGCTCACAGGATTTTCAAAGTACATGAGATGTTCACGGGTTGGTTTTCCTTAGCAATTCCATGTGGGTTATTTTTGGATCAATGTGGGAATGGTTCCAAAAGGACTTGGTAGAAATCGGGGAAGGGGGTGTCAAAATAGAAATCTAGGATGGCCCCACATCTCCCCACTCAAACTTTCTCATTGCAGTTATTTAAATACAAATCCAAGCAGATTTTTCCTTTCCCAATTTACAGCCAATCTATCCCCATATACAATAAAACATCGAGTTACGAACGGCTTGGCTTGCAAAAAAATAATGATATGAAAGGAAATCTTGGACAAATTCTTCAAGATACGAATTTTTTTGAGATACAAAACGTTGGGTTTTTTTTTCTTCCGATGCTTCCCATGGTGGTAGGAGGGTGTTTGGAGCACTTCTGGTCTATTTTTGGATCTTTTTTGTTGTGTTTGGCACCATCAGAGGTTCTGCCCGCAACCAGGAAGCGCTGAAAATTCCCCCCTCTCTAAAACAGCTGATCGTTGGATACTGAGCCAGTAATTACCAGAGCTGGCCACTAGAGGCCGCTGTAGGAAATGTGCCGAATATGCATTGAAAAGAAAATAATCCATTCTGGAGCTCAGAAAAAAGCAAAAAATAAATAAATTTTTTTTAATCTGTTCAAAACTCTTTATAAAGCGGCCAAAACGCAGCAAAAAATCCAAAGCGCACATTACAAAAAGTTTTGAACAGAAAATACATTGTGTTTTTTTTCCCTAAGTTCCGGAATGGATTATTTGCTTTTCAATGCATTCCTATGGGAAACAGCATTTCGAGATACCATACAAATGTTTTGAGATTCGAAAAACCTTGAGGAATGAATTAACTGTGTGTGTGTGTGTACATATACATACATACACACACTTTACATTGCAGACAGTGGCTTCTAGTGGCCAGTAGGAATACATCTATTATGTATTTCATCTATTATGTATTTTTAAACCCGTGAATAACTGAAATTGTGGATACTGAACTTGCAGATACAGGGTGTGCCTTCTGTCAGATTTCTTATTTAAAGAATAAAAGAGATCACTGACTACAGCACACCTACCTGTATTTTGGGCTGTGCTCTTTGCAAGGACTGAACAAGAGGGACGGTGTAGGCGAGCGTTTTACCTTTTAAGGGAAATCACAAAAGTGAAAGAAGATAAAAAATACATTTTTGGGTTACAATATGAAATTGGCAATATTAGGTTTCAATATCATACTCCCATAAATACAACAACAAACAGAACATGGTTCCATAATAATTGTGTGCCATCACACTGATTCCAGCTTATGGCATCCGATCTGATGGTTTCCCGGGTGGTTAAGTACTCGCAAGCGGTTTCCCATTCCCTTCCTCTGGAGTAGCTGGGGATGCGCTTTGGGGTGAAACGGAGACCTGAAAAAGCCTTGGTGGAAGGGGGAAATGGAGCCAGCCCCCTCAGAAGCCTCTTCGAGGAGGAGGTCTTCTAGGGCGGGGCCAGCCATTTTTACTACCGGTACGTGCGTACCGGTGCAAACCTGGTGATGCCCACCACTGTTCTTAACCACTGACCCACCGCAGCCCCCAAGCTACAGATCATCAGGAAGAAGAGATGACCCAACACTTACCTGAACCCGTTTGCGATCTCACCAAAACGTCTTTGCCCTGCAAGAGCACGGGGATTGTCTGCTTCTGAACACTTGGTGGCCGAGTATAAAATGAAAAGGAGGGAAAAGATCAGAGATAAGGTAGCCATTCGTAACCAACTCCAGGGTTTGGCACTCATCTCCGCTTCTAGCCAAAGAGCCAGAGCTGTCTGTGTCTGCCGGCATTTCCATGGACATGTGGCAGGCATGACAGAATGTTGTTTACCTTCCCACTGAAGTGGTACCTATTTATCTACTTGCAATTTCTTGCTTTCAAACTGATAGGTTGGCAGGACCTGGGACAGAGACGGGCAGGATGTGTGCCCTGGTTTAGCCTCATTCCAAGATGGAGACTCCCATGTGCGGGAGGACCTATAGCACATACCGCAGAGAGATTGGAATGTGAAAACATGCTAGCCTCATGGGTTGGAAGAAATGAAACCTAATATGCGATGGACATGTTATACTGTATGATCATTGGCTGGATTCCTTTAGGGGAATGGCAAGGAGGTAGACCCTGAGGAAGAAGATAAAATTCAGAGGGAGGAGCCAAGATGCTCTCTTGGCCGGATGCTTCACTCTGACGGTGAACTGAGAAACATGTAGGGCCTTAAGAGAAGGGGGGGTCCCTGGGCTTCCCCAAAGTAGAAGAGCTTTATTTGTTTTGATGTGCTTTCTGAACTTTTGATAAACTTTCTTCTGTAACTTACTCTGTAACTACCCAAAAATGATTGGAGTGTTTACTTGGCTATGCGCTACCTTATCTACACCAATCTAATATCCTGGGTTGCTTAGCTAGGAGGGTGGCAGCTCAGTAGCAGGAACCAACCACTGGTGGGCATGAAGTCCTACTCGTGAGTAAATCTGTTTTCTTGAAAACTCAAGTTGTACAGCATTCAGGTCTCACACTGCTGACCTGCCAGTCGTCAAGTTCAGCGTCTTAACCACTAAGCCACCGCGGAGATCAATCTGAATTTTCAACAAAGAATCCATATGTTAATGGTTGCTTCTCCAGTTCATTTAACACAGTTGGGAATGGCAGCTTTTAGTTTACAGCATAAACTTGGAAACAACCCAGTAACAGCACATTGAGTACATATAGCTGACAGCCCCAAAACATATTGTACTACAAAGACCATCATCTCCAGGGGCAGGTGAGAGGAGTTTCACTTTAACCTATCTTGTGACCACCATGTTGTAGAAAGTTTTTTCCAGCACTTCTAGCTACTTACGATTATATTTATTATTGCTATACTATTTTTAAAAAATCGCAAGTGTTATTTTTAACATATGCCATTGGCTATGTATGGATTACGGAGGTTTATAAAATTAGTAAACAAACAAAGGTATGTGTCATATTTTGTTCCCATTATTTGTTTAATAATATTGGCTCATGTAAGTATAGTCCGACCAAATGTCTGAATTCATTCTATTATTAGATACGCAGGCTCATCAAAGAAATCTTTTACCTGGTCATGTTAGATATTTTCAAAACGGAGGTTATTGTTGAAATCTGAGGGGGTGGGAAAAGACACCATCAATGATATGACTCAAAAGAAAACAACTAAAATTGTCATGGTTTAAAAACAGCCTTGTTGCATTCTATTACAACACGCGCACACCCTTATCCAGAAGTGATACTTTTAAGACCTACCGTGTATATCTGAAACCATGGATAACAGGGAACCCTATATTCTACATTGCAGAGGGTGGCTTCTATGGCTAGCACTGATAATGTGCCATAGAAACACACATACAGTACATTTATAAAATGTACACCAGGAATTTTAGAATATTTTTAGACCCACAGATAACTGAAACCATGGCTAATGAATCTAGAGATTTGGAGGTGGGGAGCTGTAAAATCCATTTTGGTTACACTTAGCCATATAAGTCCTGTAGGCAAACAATTATGCGTGTAGACTTAGTAACAGTTCAAAAGATATTTATTGTGATCGTAATATAAGAAGTTCAAAAAAGTAATAAAAAAAAGTAATTTCTTGCTTGCAGGTATAAGTCTCAAAAATACAACGCTCAGAAGAAATGTGCTCAAAAGAAAAGTTCTCAAAACGGTAACGCTCAGAAGAAAATGTAGTCCAAATAAATGTCTTGTACAAAATCTTAAATCTTGTTAGAAGTAATATTTCCGAAGCTATCCCGGTAAATAAAGCTTTTCAGACTGAATGTCTTTCTTCAAGGAATCAGTGCATTAATTAGAGTATACCCCGCGTCCATCGCCTCTCTACGTGTATTTGTATATTGTGCGCTTTATTTACCGGGATAGTTTCGGAAATATTATTTCTAACAAAATTCCAATTAACTTTTGAGTGCACTAAGCGTTATGGGGTGGTTAAATAAGTGTGATTGCTTTGCTATATTGGCCAGAAGTGTCGGCTGGTACACAAAAAATGAAGCTGTTAGTTTCCAATGGCATTATGCCAGGCTCCTCTGTTTCTCTTGAAGACCTACATCACAAGATGGTTGTTAGAATAAAATGGGAACGAAGAATATTATGTATACTACCCGGAATTCTCTGAGTAAGAAAGACTGCAAACATATACTTGAGAAATAAGTAAACCACAACAGTTCCTAAGGTTTTCCTAAACATTGTTCTCATAGTTTTACATATATTCCTCTGTATATTTTTATCCTGATTGCCAAGGCCATATAGGCTAGATCCGAGATGGCGAACCTTGGCACTCCAGCTGTTCTTGGACTTCAATTCCCAGAAGCCCAAGTCCTTGCATCCACACGATGTGCAGTAAACCCATTTGTGTGGATTCACAGGGACTTGGGCTTCTAGGAATCGAAGTCCAAGAACAGCTGGACTGCCAAGGTTCACCATCACAGCACTAGAGTAAACCCACTGACACGTATATTGGACTAAGGCAGTGATGACAAACCTTGGCACTCCAGTTGTTCTTGGACTTCGATTCCCAGAAGCCAAAGTCCCTGTGAATCCACACGATGTGCAGTAAACCTATTGTGTGGATTCCCAGGGCCTTGGGCGTCTGGGAATTGAAGTTCAAGAGCTGGAGTGCCACGTTTCATCATCACTGGCCTAGATCAAGGTCGGCAACATCTTGTTACAGATCACAAAGAAAACAAGCGCTCACTAAATGTGGATGGAGGTCCAGCTGGTCGAAGGAATCAGAAGTGAAAATTTTCTCCTGTACTTGTGGCACTGACGTTCTATAAGAAAAATGAAAATATGAATTAATTTTGCAAAGAGGATACAATGGACTGAAAAGGAACGGTTCTGATTGGGTGGAAATTCAACTCATCCGCTGCACTGATTTTTACTCATATTTACCAATGATTGGGGGTTCCAGAATTGACATACAAAGCATTTTAGAAGGCCAATATTTGAGAATCACAGGCCAGAATCTGAATTTAAACTTACACCTTTGCAAGTCTGACAACACAAGTTTCAGCACTGTGACTTAGAAGTTGGTGTTTGAATTGTTGGTAGCAAGATAAGGTTACAAGACAAGAAATAAAATTACCATCTTCTTAACTATTGCCAATTAGTCACTGAGATTCATAACATTGAGCTTAACACCAGTAAGTTAAGGAAAGCATCATAACAAATAGATATATTTAGAAAAACAAATAACAATCTTAACACGGTAACTACTACGTGAACACCCCCACCCCCATCAGTGGGGCATTATGAACCTTCAGTTTATTATTCTCTCTATATCAGGGGTGCCCAAACTACAGCCTGTGGGCAAGATTTGGCCCACGGTGCCAAATCATCCGGCCCACACCACCCCCACCGCTCCCGGAAGTGGAAGTAAAACATGCCCGTGCCTGCGCAAAACGCTGCTGTAAATGCACCTGTGGCTGTCATAAATGCGTTTACGACAGGCGCGGATGGATTTATGTCAGAGTTTTGCACAGCACAGGCACCTTTTACTTCTGCTTCTGGTGGGAGGAACCACATGACCGGCCCACTGAACCACGTGACCATCCCGCAACTGAAAAAGTTTGGGCACCCCTACTCTATATCAGTGATGGTGAACCTATGGCACATGTGTCAGAGGTGGCACTCAGGAGCCCTCTGTGGGCACCCATGCAGTCACCCAGCGCAGAGTTCACCCCGCCCCTCTGCCCAATGGGAGCGCTTCCTCCCTCTTCCCAGCACAGATTTTGCACCGCCCTCTTGCCCAGCAGTCCAATGGGAGCGCTTCCTCCCTCCCCCAGCACAGAGTTTGCCCCGTCCCCTTGCCCAGCAGTCCAATGGGAGCGCTTTTTCCCTCCCCCAGCACAGAGTTCGCCCCGCCCCTCTGCCCAGCAGTCCAATAGGAGCGCTTCCTCCCTCCCCACCAGCACAGAGTTCGCCCCGCCCCCCTGCCCAGCAGTCCAATGGGAGCGTTTCCTTCCTCCCTTGTTGCTATGTTGGCACTGTGCGATAAATAAGTGGGTTTTGGGTTGCAGTCTGGGCACTCCGTCTCTAAAAGGTTCACCATCCCTGCTCTATATTATTACAATTTATTTATATACTTGTTACTTATTAGAAAACTGGGGCAAAAAAAATTTACCTCTGAATGTCTGGGATCTCAGGGTTGTTTTTAAAGAGAGAGGAAGTCTTAACGAAAGGCCTGCCACTGTCTTTTGAATCGGCCAAATACGGCTGTGAAGGATATGATGGTTGCTCAGATCTCTTGATAGGCTTCTTTGATTGTTTCTTGGTTTGGAGTGAAGGTGGCTTTCGCTTTGGAGGAACTGTTTCCTGTGCTTGATCATCCAATCTTCTTTTCACAGGCTTTAGGGACAGGGGAGAAAACCACAAGGGAATAAGAGAAAAAGGGACAATTTTGGTGACAAACACAAGAACAAACCACAGTAAAACTTACACAGAAGAGGAAGCGAAACTACCAAATCATTGCTCCAGTCCAGCTAGGAGTAGGGACTGCGGTGGCTCAGTGGTTAAGAAGCTTGCCTTGTTAGCTGGAAGGCCAGCAAACCAGAATTCAAGACCTGGGTCCTGCATGATGGATTGAGCACCCATCTCTGTGCCAGCTCTTGGGGACATGAAAGAAGCCTCATTTGGGTGTTCCCTGAGCGGAGTTTCTTCCGCAAAAAAAAATCATTTCAACCCAGAATAATTTCTGACATGAAATTACTATTAGCTAGGGGTTGGTGGTTGAGAGACATGAAGTCGCCGAGGGTCATTCAATTTGTTCATGATGCAGAAGTTAGAGTCCCAGTTCAACAACAATTTTCAAAGTTTTTGTAACTATAGTAAGGTAAAGGTTCCCCTTGTTCGAAAGCCAGTTGTATCCGACTCTAGGGTTCAGTGCTCATCTCTGTTTCAAAGCCGAAGAGCCAGCGCTGTCTGCTTCAGCAAACGTTTCCGTGGTCATGTGACAGGCATGGCTAGACACCGGAGTGCATGGAACGCTGTTACCTTCCTACTAAAGTGGTCCCTATTTATCTACAGGTACTTGCAATGGCTTGCTTTCATACTGTTAGGTTGGCAGGAGCCTGGGACAAAGACGGGAGCTCATTCCGTCCTGCAGTACTCGGGAATCAAACTGCTGACCTTCCGCCTCCCAGTCAGCGTCTTAGCCACTTGAGCCACTGCAGTAAAGTTGCAACTTTACCAAAGTGCTTTTAAACCCAACAGAAAAGAATCAGACACAATATGGTATTAATGTGAAAGCTGAACATTGAAGAAAGCTGATAGAGGGAAATGATTACAGTAAAACCCCGACTTATATATGCCTCGAGTTACATAAAATTCGACTTACATAATGATTTTGTGCTAAAACCATGTCCCAATTTACACAATTTCCTATGGGTTTGCTTCGAGTTGCATATTCTTTTTCCTATGGGTTTGCTTCGAGTTACGTAAAAAATCATTTCCCTATGGGTTTGCTTCGGTTTACATAAAAATTTCATTTTTTCCTATGGGTTTGCTTCGTGTTACATAAAGAAATATTTTTTTCCTATGGGTTTGCTTCAAGTTACATAAAAAAACCATTTAAGCATAAGCCTATGGAACAGACTTTTTTTCGTAAGTAGGGGTTTTTACTGTATATCCTACTTTGGGCACATCATGAGAAGGCAAACCTTTCTTGGGGAAAAACCCAATAATGCTGGGAAAGCCGGAAGGCAGCAGGATAAAAGGCAGACCAAGTGTGAGATGGGTTGACTCTGTAAGTGCAGTTAAACCTATTCGTGTGGATTTTCAAGGTGGAAACTCCTTCAAGGGTAGATGGTGGGTATAAACCAAAGAAGAAGGAAAGGATGAAGTGGGGCAAGGTTAAGTCATCAGCCACCTGCACAGCCCCACTCTTCTGCCACTTAAATATCAGGTTGTTTATTGTGTAGCCAACTGTGGAAACCAGGACAAAAGACAAAACACTGGCACATCAACAGGGAGTAGAGTTCCACTATAATTACAATGTGTGCGATATGCCATCAAGTTGGTTCCAACTTATGACAACCTTGGGCTAATGACACCAGGGAACTTCTTCCTCTAGCTTCTCACCTCCATTTGAACTTGAAAGTGTGTTCCTAAGAGGCACGAATAAAATTTTATTCTTTGCTCTTGTTAAGCAGGGCTGGGTTGCAAGAAATCATATTCACATGTTCTGTTTATTTACCAATTTCTTCCTGCCCAAGAGTTCTTGGTGCTGTAAAGGTGTTGGATGGTCCCATAAGGGGAGGACCTCACTTCCCCTCAGCCCATAAACAAATTGGGGATGTTCGCAGTCCTCCTTGAGATCGCTTTGGGGAGTGGAAGGTTCTGCCTATCTATTGGGATATTGGAACCTTATTTAACCCCACCACCACCACCCCTTCATAGATAAACAGAAATGGTGCAAAATGAGAAACTAGTGGCCTAATTCTAAAAGTGATCAAATCCAGAATTTTTGTGTCCCTGAAATTTCTCACTGTTTAGAAGATAATAATAACAATAAATAATAATGTGCTGTCAAGTTATGACAACCCTTTCCAGCACTTGCTAGGTACAATGTACTGCATTGTATCTTGTATATTGTATCTTGCTACGTTCTATTGTAGTTTGTCACTTTGCTTTTGCTATTGTGTATTTTTGCTATATTGTATTTTTGCTATATTGTATTTGGGCTGAGATTTTGTAATTGTAACTGTACTTTTGGAGCTTAATATTTTGTAACTGTATTATATTTTTGCTGTAAACCACCTTGAGTCGCACTTGTGCTGAGTAAGGCGGTATATAAATTTAATAAATAAATAGATAGATAGATAAATTTACAGTTACTTGGACTTCTGGGAATTGAAGTTCAAGAACACCTGGAGTGCCAAGGTTTGCCAATACGACCCTAAAGGAACCACAAGTGTGAGTTTTCAAGAGCTAAGCAGGGGGGCAGGACATACTGTACTTATTGTTCTATGACTATTTGCTACATGTATATTGGCTTTATTTTGTATATTTTTTATTGTTTTGCTTATATATATTTTGTATTTATTGTATAGGGAATAATACATATTGTTAGTTTTTTTGCTATACTGTAAACCGCCCTGAGTGGCGCTTGCACCAGGAGGGCGGGGTATCAATAAACTTCTAATCTAATCTAATTTTGGGGAGATCTCATTCATAGGGTTACTGTGAGTCGTGAGATGACTTGACAGCACAGAACAACAAAACAATAACAACAAAACAACTCTTTGAATCTTAGGCAGCCCTTGCAGTTAAAGAACCCACATTCTCATTGAGAACTGCTTTAAAGGTAAAGGTTTTCCCTTGCTCGAAAGCCAGTCGTATCCGACTCTAGGATGCAGTGCTCATCTGTTTCAAAGCCGAAGAGCCAGCGCTGTCTGCTGCTGCAGACGTTTCCGTGGCCATGTGGCAGGCATGACTAGACACCGAAGGGCACGGAACACTGTTACCTTCCCACCGAAGTGGTCCCTATTTATCTACTTGTAATTTCTTGCTTTCGAACTGCTAGGTTGGCAGGAGCTGGGACAAAGACGGGAGCTCATTCCATCCTGCAGTACTGCTTTAAAGCTTACCTTTTTCTCCTTGCCATGGACCGGCTTTGAGAGTCCCTTCCGTCCTTTAGGATGCTGTGATGTTGGAAGAAAACCAGAATGGACGTTGATCAGCAAGCCTTCGTCTGCCTCCATGGTGGGGCTGAATCCAGATCTTCTTGCTTCACTTTCCTAGCAGTGTGAAATCGAAATCGAATTAAAAACCAGCATTCCAAGACAACCTCAGAAGCAGCCAGCACCGATTGCTACACTTCCAATGCAGAGTTTTTGCCTTGAGTTAACAGCCCCATCCAAACCCACGTGCAGCTGCTGGCAGTGGAAAGACCCCACACATAGGCATCTAACAAGATCCCTTTGCAAAAATAAAGTTGAAGTACTTTTAAAAATATATTTTATATAAGATATATGTTCAATTTATTAAAGTTTCATATACTCATTCCCCCCCCCCCCCCTGAATTTAACATTAGTGGCTTGAATAGTTTTACTCCACTGTTTTTTTATATAAAAAACACATTTTAACCCTTTTGTTTACTGTCAAATTATTAAATTTGAGGCATAGGCTGAAAGGCTAAAAAACGAAAACAAATTAAACAAAATAACAAAAATGCAAATAAAATAACAAAGTTATTTTTAAAGTGTTGTTCAATTCTCACTGTTAAACAAAAGTTATTTATTCATTTGTTATCATTTTGATGGGTAAATTGGACCACATCAATTTATTAGCTGGTTTACAGTGTTACTTAATTTCAAATGTTTTTGGAGGTTCATTCTTACATGCTAATGCATTTGGATATTTTTTTTTCTTCTTCTTAGTAGTTGCAGCAATCCTGCAGTAGCTGAGTCTCTTTGGAACACAGACAAAAAGAGGAATTTCAGAAAGAAACTAAAATGTATAGTCTAGCAAATCGTAGAACTGAAAAAGTGAATTGTTAAGCTCCTCAGATACTATAAAATCATTCTTTTTTAAAAAAAAATTAGACAACAAAAAAGACAATTCTGAACAGAAATGCTCTTTTAAGCACCCTCCTTTTAACTTTTGTCTCTTTATATATTTTAAGTACTCTCATTTTAACTTCATAAACAAAGTCAGCCATGCAATCTATGTATAACAAAACATATGTAGAAGTAGACGGTGATACCATTTTTGGATCACTAAATAAGAAAGAATCATTTCAAGCTTGAATCACAAAAACTCGCAATGATTTTATTTATTTATTTAGTGACCCAGAAAAGGTAACACCTTCTACTTGAACTTCTGCATATCATTTTAACTTCTGATCCTTTCCCTGTTCGATGCCAGTCTTGGACTGTAATAAAGATTTGATTTGATCTTTAAGACAAAAAAAGGGAGCACAAAGAAACCAGGTTTTTGTCTTTTTGTTTTGTTTACTCTCTGATATGCTTGAAACACTAACACTGCATGCCATTTGGAAATTATTATTTTTTGAATTTGAAATAAAAACACTGTGGCACTTTAAAGAATAACTGCTACACTGTATTTTTACTGTGAACTTTCATGTAGCAAGTCGTTCATTCATTTCACTTAAAAGACGAAACAAGCACATGAGATAGACTCACTCCATGCAAAGCGGGAGATGTTAATGGTTTAATTGTTTTTATGTAACAAACAAACAAATCCTTTATTACAGCCCAAGGCCAGTGTTACAATATCACAAAATCAAGCTGCTTGACGCAAGTGAGGCGACCTAATAAAACTATCACAAAATCACGAACACTAGATTATTTATGTATGTTTTAACTTGTGAGCCGCCCTGAGTCGGGTTTACCTGATTGGGCGGCATAGAAATCTGAATTTAAAATAAAATTAATTAAATAAATAAAATAAGTCCACTTCTTCTTCAGACAAAGGAGTGAAATTTCTAGCTATGGTTTCCCCCCTGTTTTTTTTGGGGGGGTCGTGTTTTTTGTCATTTTTTTAAATGTTGTTTTCTGATACACCTGAACCACAGCTACCACTTCAAAATTATTATTATTATTAATATGTGTGCTTTTTTTCAGTCAGGCGAGACGTTGGCCACCTATCCCACTCTAGACGGTGGCGCTCGAGGGGGGCCTTCCTTACTCCCGGCGCGCAGGACGCGCATGCGCCTTGGGAGGGAAAGGCGACCGAGAGGGGGGCGTGTCGCGTCGGCTCCTCTGGCGGCGACAAAATGGCGGCGCCAGCGGCGGCTGAGGAAGAGAGCCCCGCGGCCGGCGGCCCGGGCGAGGCCGCCCCGGCGCCGGAGCCGCCTGAGGGAGACTATGAGGAGGAGGTGGGGGAAGAGTCGGAGGCGGCGGTCGAGGAGGCGGAGGCGCCGCCGGCGGTGTGTGAGGGCGACCCCAGCCCGGCCGGCGGGAGCAGCAGCGCCGGGTTCCGCCTGACCGCAGTGCGCCGGGAGCCGGCGGTGCTGCTGCAGCACAGCGTGACCGGCCTGGAGCCGCTGGCCTGGTCCGAGGACCACCGCGTGTCGGTCGCCACGGCCCGCAGCATCGCCGTGCTCGAGCAGCTGAGCGACGTCCACGGCGGAGGAGGAGGAGGGGGAGCCGACCTGGTCATCCACCGCACGGCCGTCCCGGCCCCCGCCGCCCCCTGTTACCTCAAGGTGGGCACGAGGAGGAAGGCAGGCCTACCATGAAGGGCAGGGCGCGGACACTGGCATCCTTGCTGACCTGCGGAACTCCCTGCCACAAGATGTGGAGAGAGGCAACAGGGGACTGGAGGACTCTTTCTGGGCCAGTCATTCGTGCCCTGAGGAGGGAGAGATCTGTGGTAGATGCGCCACCACACCACATACGCCGCCTCTCCTTGCACCCTCCCTGGGGTGGCAGGCAGGCAGGCAGGCTTGTTGGTGTTCAGTCGCACGGTCGATTCCGACCCGATGGACCATTTTCCTCCAGGCACATCCTTTCCTCGCCTCATTAGTACAAATGAAACTCGGAAAAACTATCGTGCACATTTCACTTAAAAGGTGAAACAAACATACGAGATAGACTCACTACATGCAAAGCGAGAGAGGCCATGCCTTAATTCGTTATGATTGTGACGATCATGGCGCACAGCGTACATGAGATTATGGGATGACTAGCAGAGGTGCCCGGACTTCGCCCAGGAGGGAGCCAAGCCGGGACGGGGATATGCTGGAAGGGGGCACCCAGCGTACATGAGATTATGGGGTGATTATGGGGTACATGAGATTGGTGGGGTTGGGGTTTTCATAAACTAAGCCAGTGTTTCTCAACCTTTGGCTTTTGGACTTCAATTCCCAGAAGCCTAAGTCAATTTCCCAAAGCACTGATCAGCCGATGGACTGACTTAGACTTCTGGGAATTGAAGTCCAAAAGCCAAAGGTTGAGAAACACTGCTCTAAGTCATAAGCATCAATGTGATAACAAAGTAAGGCTCGAACTATCTCGCTTTGCATGCAGTGCGTCTTTTCTCATATATTTGTTTCAGCTTTTAAGCTTCAATACTGGACTGAATGAGCATTCGCACGGCGTTCTAATTTTCCGAGTTTCACCTGTCGATCTGTGGTAGATGCTCCACCACAACAAAGAAAGCATAGCCTTCTCTCCTTGCAACCTCCCAGGGGCTGAAATTATTCCATGGGGGGGGGGGGGGTTTGCAGGCAGGCAGGGCTATCCTTCCCCCACCTCATTAGTACAGTAGAAAACCAGGGTTTACCTGATTAGATTGATGCATTCAGCTGTGTTGAGAGCCTGCTTCGTCAGCTGCAAGCATTAGTAGTAGTAGTAGTAGTAGTAGTAGTAGTAGTAGTAGTAGTAGTAGTAGTAAAAAACTATCATTAGATTCACAGTCAAAGACTGGTATAAAATTAACAGTTCAAGATCTAACCGGAGACCTAAGAATCGTTAAGGTAGTGTCTACGTATAATTATACAAACCTACTATTTGGTTCACTGTCGAGGACTGGCATGAAATTAACAGTTCAAGCTCTGACCAAGGACCTAAGAACTCTTGTTGTTGTTGCTGCTGTTGTTAATTATGATCGTTAACTTTAAAGGCACTAATAAAATGTGTGGTTCCCACAACAGGTTGGTTCTAATAAAGAAGTTGCTGACTGTAAAGAAAAATTTGCAAGTTCAAAGGACCCCACGATAAGCCAGACATTCATGTTAGATCGGGTGTTCAACCCTGAAGGGAAATCGCTGCCATCAATGCGAGGCTACAAATACGCCAGTTGGTCTCCGCTGGGCTGCGATGCCAACGGACGCTGTCTTTTAGCCGGTTTAACCATGGACAACCGGTTGACCATCCATGCTAACCTGAACAGGCTTGAATGGGTGCAGCTGGTTGACTTGACTGAACTGTATGGAGAGCACCTGAGTGAGAATGGCTACCGGCTTTGCAAGGGCGAACTACCCCGGGCAAATTTAGGGAGCTTCTCTGAATTCCAGAGGAGGCACAGCATGCAGACTCCCGTCCGGATGGAGTGGTCAGCGATCTGCACCACCCAGGAGGTGCAGCACAACAACGAATGTCGGGATGTGGGCAGCGTTTTGCTCGCAGTAGTCTTTGAAAACGGGGACATCGCCGTGTGGCAGTTCCAGCTTCCCTTTGTGGGCAAAGAATCCATCACGTCTTGCAACACCATTGAGTCGGGAGTAAGCTCCCCCAGCGTCTTGTCCTGGTGGGAATACGAGCACAGCAACAGGAAGATGAGTGGGCTCATTGTGGGGAGCAGTTTTGGGCCCATAAAAATCCTGCCTGTCAACCTGAAAGCCGTCAAAGGCTACTTCACACTGAGACAGCCAGTGGTTTTGTGGCAGGAGACAGACCAGCTGCCGGTTCACAGCATTAAGAGCATCCCGCTCTACCATCCCTATCAGAAGTGTAGCTGCAGCTTGGTGGTGGCTGCGAGAGGCTGCTACATCTTCTGGTGCTTGCTCTTGATATCCAAAGCTGGCTTGAATGTCCACAACTCTCACGTGACGGGACTGCACTCCCTCCCAATCGTCTCCATGACAGCTGACCGGCAGAATGGCACCGTGTACACGTGTTCTGTCGACGGGAAAGTCAGGCAGTTGATTCCCATCTTCACAGACGTGGCGCTGAAATTTGAACACCAGCTGATCAAGTTGTCCGAAGTGTTTGGCGCCGTGAGGACTCATGGGATCGCGGTGAGCCCGTGCGGGGCATATCTGGCAGTCGTTACGACGGAGGGCATGGTCAACGGCCTTCACCCCATTTCCAAAACCTATCAGGTGCAGTTTGTTACCCTCAAAACATTTGAGGAAGCAGCAGCCCAACTGTTGGAATCGTCTGTGCAGAACCTCTTCCGGCAGGTGGACCTGACTGACCTCATCCGCTGGAAGATCTTGAAAGAGAAGCACATCCCGCGGTTCCTACAGGAAGCCTTGGATCAAAAGATCGAGACCTTTGACTCCACTTATTTTTGGCGCTTCAAGCTCTTCCTCTTGAGAGTTTTTTACCAGTCCCTGCAAAAAGCCCCCTTTGAGGCACTGTGGAGGCCGAGCCAGGAGGACACGAAAGCCCTACTGCTACACTCCCCTGGGACGAGCCCTGCCGAGGAGCAGCAAAAAGAGGAGGGGACTTCAAAACGGGGAAGGAAGCAGCATTTGAGTGGAGGAGGAGTGGAGATGGATGATGTGGTTGATGACTCTCTTGTCCACTCAAGGGGTGGTGGGGATCAGGAGCCTGTGGAAGACAAGCTTCTTGAGATCCAGTCCCAGATCGAAGTCGTGGAAATGCATTTGACGCGGGAACACATGAAGCAAGTTTTGGGGGAGGTCTACTTGCATACGTGGATTACGGAGAACACCAGCATCCCTACTCGAGGGATCTGTGACTTCTTGATGTCTGATGAAAGTTATGACGATCGGACAGCACAGGTGAGTACATCTTGGTGGCTTTTTTAAAAAAGGGCAGGTTATAAATAGCAATTAGACTTATATACTGCTCCATAGTGCTTATTGTGTTCTCTGGGCTGTTCACAAGTGAATTAGCATTTTTGCCCCCAACACGCTGGGTACTCATTTTACCATCCTTAGAAAGATGTAAGGCTAAGACCTGGTCAGGATCAAACTCACAACGTTCTGGCTGCAATACAGCAGTTTAACCAACGCACCACCAAGGCTCAGGTTATAAAGAGACTGGCTGGATTCAGATGTAAAAATAAGCCAGAATTGCTGAGTAACCTGGCTTTTTTTGTTTTGAAGCAGTATGTTGATCTAATCCAGTGGTGGCGAACCTATGGTACGTGTGCCAGAGGTGGCACTCAGAGCACTCTCTGTGGGCACCTGTGCAATCACCCCAACACAAAGTTTGCCCTGCCACTTGCTGGGAGTGCTTCCTCCCTCCCCCAGCAGAGTTTGCCCCACCCCTCTGCCTAGCAGCCCAATAGGAGCATTTGTTGCTGTGCTGGCACTTTGTGATAAATGAGTGTTTTTTGCATTGCAGTTTGGGCACTCGGTTCCTAAAAGGTTTGCCATCACTGATCTAAATTAGCGGGAAGCACTAAGCAGGGATAACTGAGAGCCTGCTTGGCCGCTCCTATCAATTGGAGTGGCTAAACTTTGTATATGAACTCAGATTCCTGGTTTGTCACTCCCCTAGCAAACCAATGGAGCCAAATCCCCTCACAGGCTGGCCAGTGCATAAACAGAATGCTGAAGTACATGAGTTTCTTGATCTGGTTGATTATGGCTATTCTTTACGACCTTAGCTTTGGAGTTGGTTTGCTTTTCCTGATATATATTTCTTTTGTGAATGACACGACAATGTCTGTGTTCAAACATCAAAGGAAGTGTTTGCTTTCTTGGGGTTTGGTCTGTTGGCTCAAAAAATAATGAACTCACAAGCACATTAAAGGGGATGAATTCTGGCTTATTTCCTGAACGCAAGAAGAGAGGGCACCAGTTGCAAATTCAAAGGCAGCGTTTTTCAGATTTCGGAAGCGGCAAAGGAGAAGAGCCTTTTTTTTGTGAAGCCAACAAATGGCCTTGAAGACTTACGTTGAGTCCTCTTCCAGTGCAATCAAACAAAATTCATTCTGTAACAACCTGTTTGTCAGATAAGCCAGGATGTTCAGCCATTCTAGATTACTGTTCTATCTCGGGGTAGCCAATGTGCCTGCCTGCGATGAAATGTGGCCAAAAACGAAAATGAGCACCAGAGTTATATCTGGAACAACTGGCCAACAACAGGCTTACATCTGAACGGACAAAATCCATTTTAAGAGAGCTAGTAAAATAGTATAAGGGGAGCAAACAGTGCGGTCTTGAAGGGAAATGGAGTCAGCCACGACCCTGATAGCCTAAGAGGCTAGAGATACTGATGCAATAGAAATGAAGAAATACCACCAGACAATGTAAAGTGGGCCACATTAAAGCAATATAGGTTAACAACAGGTCTCTAGAAAGGCCAAAGACTGATGGATTGAATCAGTGGAATATACATATACTATGTGTTGATTTCACCATTCAAAATTAATTGAATCGGTCATCCTTAGGAGGGACTGACTATTGGATTTAGGCCACTGAGTCTAGCCAGGGATTCTCAACCTGCAGCCCAGGGGCCGAATGCAGCCTGTGGTGCCATTTCATGTGGCCGTGGGGGCCACATGAAATGGCACCACAGTCTGCATTCGGCCACCACACCTGGAAGTGCCATGTGGTGGAGGAAGGGCAGAATGGCCATCCGGACCCCAAAGCTGCCTGAGAGCACGTGACCTGGCCCCCGGCTTAAAAAAGTTGAGAACTCCTGGCCTAGGCCAGTGATGGCGAACCTTTTAGAGACCGAGTGCCCAAACTGCAATGCAAAAAAACATTTATCACAAAGTGCCAACACAGCAACAGGGGAAGAAGTAAACACTCCCATTGCGCTGCTGGGCAGAGGGGCAGGGCGAACTGCGCTGGGGTGACTGTATGGGTGTCCACAGAGAGCGCTCTGAGCGCCACCCTCTGGTGTGCCATAGGTTTGCCACCACTGGTCTAGGCAGTTGATACAGGGGCATCAGCAGGCATCATAAAGATTGCTTCTTTGCTTACAAGGTATTTCTGAGTGGACATAGTCCCCTTAAAAGAATGGGTCTTTGTGGTATAATACAACCCGAAAGGGTAGAAAACAGGATTGTGCCTCTTCCACCTGCTTATCTTCCCACCCACATGTACTGTACTTATTAATGAAAAAGCTGGAGTCCTAATAGCGTCTTGTGGTCTGAGAAATGATGGTCATAGTTGCTGTTATTGTAAACTATAAATATTTGTAAGAGGCAAATGTCACACATATTCTAGAGCTGTGATAGCAAACCTTGGCACTCCAGATGTTCTTGGACTTCAAATCCCAGAAGCCCAAGCACCCTGTGAATCCACACGAATGGGTTTACTGCGATTCATCCGGACCGCACCGCCCTCATCGCTCCTGGAAGCGGAAGTAAAATGCGCCCGTACAGAGGAAGGGTTAACCCGGACGAGCCTTAACCGTACGGGCGCGTTTTACTTCCACTTCCGGGAGCGGCGCAGACCAGATGAACCGCAGCGAATCCATTAATGTAGATTCACGGGGGCTTGGGCTGGAGTGCCAAGGTTCTGGAGTGCCAAGGTTCGACATCATGGTGAACAAGAGAAACATCAAATTCCTGGGGGGGGGAGGCCTTTTCCCACTCACGTTGCTCCATAACCATCTGTAGGCTCTATATAAGCAACAGTGATGCAGTTGTCAAAAATCCTGTGTGTGTGTGTGTGTGTGTGTGTGTGTGTGTGTGTGTGTGTGTGTGTGTGTGTGTGTGTGTGTGTGTGTGTGTGTGTGTGTGTGTGTGTGTGTGTGTGTCCCTCTTAAATAGGTGAGACTCGAAGCTCCACTGACAGAAGAGAGAGTGTTCAAAAATATTTTGTCATGTTCTCAGAGCCGTAACATGTGCTTTGAGGCGAAGCTCTCCCCTTTCCGTTTACCATCAGCCACCCCCCACCCACCCCCAGATAGATGCATGGGGGATTAAGAGCAATTAAGTCATTCACTCTGCGTTTTGCACGCCTGCCTGCGATGGCTGCCATGGCTTTATCCCTGTTCCCTTATATTCTGTTTTAAGCAGCTTTAGGCTTTCGCAGTCTTGTGTTCTTCACAGAGCCCCGTTCCTTCCCCGCTCCTGGGAGATTTTCCCCCACCTTTCAGCAGGCAGCTGTCTCTTCCTATAAGCGCTGCGGCTGACTTCTGTGTGGCTATGTGTGTTTCCCAGGTGCTGATTGGGCATGTCTTGAAGAAAATGAACAAACAGACTTTCCCGGAGCATTGCAGCTTGTGCAAACAGATCTTGCCATTCACAGATCGCAAGCAGGCGGCTTGTTCCAATGGACATATTTGGCTCAGGTAAGAGGTGTGTGTGTGTGTGTGTGTGTGTGTGTGTTTTGAAGCTGGGGGTTTGCTTCCTTCTTAGTTAGATGACCGGAAAAGGTAGTAGAAGCGATTACAGACTAGACAATGTGGGAAGTTAAAAGGCAATAGTCATAATGCCTCCACTTGCAAAGGAACGTCAACAAACCAGCATGGGGCCTTCCAGATTTCTAACTGCCAAAGAAGCATAGCTTACAGACACCATCTAGGTCAATGATGGTGAACCTTTGAGAGACTGAGTGCCCAAAACTCCTCAGACTGCTGTCCGCACTGCAGAGGGGCGGGGCGACCTCTGTTTTTTGGGGGGGAGGGAGGAAGCACTCCCATTGGGCTGCTGAGCAGAGGGGCTGGGTGAACTCTGTGTTGGGGGGACGGAGGAAGCCTCCCATTGGGCTTCTGGGCAGAGAGGCGGGGCGAACTCTTCTGAGGCAATGGCACGCGTGCCCACAGAGAAGGCTCCGAGTGCCCCCTCTGGCACGCACGCCATAGGTTCACCACCACCGTTCTAAGTGCTTTTTAGTTTGTCAGGGGTTGCATGCCTAAGTACTTGATTTGCCCTTTGTTCTTCCTTTGCCCTCTCCAGCTTTGCATTAGCCTAATAAGAACTGGGTATGTTTAGCCTTGAGAAAAGGAGATTGATTGGGATACGATAGCACTTTTAATTTCATTTAATTTTCACATTTGTATGCCGCCCGACTCAGGGCGGCTCACACAACAATCATACAATACAAATATAGTAGACCCTCGCATAACGACGTTACTTGGTTCCCCAAGTAGCGTTGTTATGCAGAAAACGTCGCTATTCGAACAACAAAAAACATCATTCTTTGAATAGGGACAGTAAAAGTACCGCCGTTATTCGAATAACGACGTTTTTTGTCATTATTCAAATAACAGTAAACATACCGCCATTATTTGAATAACAACTTTTTTGTCATTATTCGAATGATCACGTCGAGTGCGTCAGTAGCATCGTTAATTGAAAATGATGCTATTCGAACTCGTCGTTAGGCGGGTATTCACTGTATACAGTATACTCAATACACAATACAGTAGAATCTCGGATAACGTCCAAACTCCATTCTACAGAGTTGGTCGCGATGCGATTTTGGACGTTATGCGGTTCTTATGGGGAGATGCCTCGCCTAAAATCCAAAAAAATGGTCGAAAAGGGATGTTATCTGAGGTTCCTATACCAATGCCTCGGATAATGTGCGGTTTTGGACGTTATGCGAGACATCACGTGTGCATAAAGACCGCGACATTATGCGAAAATGACGTTACCCGATGCAGGCGTTATTACTGTACTTGAAAGATGTTCATAAAGAGGAGGGGCTCAATCTTCCCAGAGTGCAGGACACATAATAATGGGCTGAATCTACAAGAACAAGATATAGGCTGAATCTCAGTGTGTGTGGGGGGGGACTTCTTAAGGTCGGACAGAGACAGGAGCTCATCCCGTCGTACAGTACTCGGGTAGCAAACAGCTGACCTGCTGCCTTCCAGTCAGCGTCTTTACCACTCGAGCCACTTCTGGTCCTCTGTCACTATTGGGGTGGCCCTAAACGAGTAGGATTTAGGCCACAGTTAATGTATGACTAACCACTCATTTTCAGTGGAACCTGAGCCAAGTCCAGCTAAGTTAGCCAGGGACCAACACAACCGTTTCCTTCCTTGGATGCCTTGCCTGTATTGTATTCTGACCCTTCCCACTGTTTGGTGTGGCTTTTGCAGGTGCTTTCTGACCTACCAGTCCTGCCAGAGTTTGGTGTACCGAAGGTGTCTGCTTCGCGACAGCATTGCTAGGTATCCGACCCCAGAAGGTAAGCTCTTGCTGCTGATGTTGGAAAAGCGGGTTAGAGTGCGGTCTCTTGCCTTGCTTTCATGCTACCCAAACACCAGTAGAATCTGTCTGCGTTTTTTAGGTAGCCAGAGTCACGTCATTTACTTCGGAAACTACCGTGGAACCTCAGTTAATGCCTTCTTACAGCGAAAATTACTTTAACCGACTTTCCCATAGGAATGCAATTTCCCATTGGAATGTTTTGAAAACCAATTAATCTGTTCCAGGGGGGGGGATCCATAAACTGAGCCACTGTTTTCTATGGATTTCCTTTTGTTATGCAATTTTTTATGTTAACCGAGGTTCCACTCTACTGAGGACTTCCTCTCAGAAGGTCCACTCCATGCGGCCCTCGTTTTTCTGCCTTGCTGAATCAGGGGTGCCTCAAACGTTTCAGGCTGCGGGCCAGTCACAGGGTTCCTCCCACCGGAAGTGGAAGTAAAATGCGCACAAGGGGCGCGTACTGTGCCCGCACATGCACATTTTACCTCCGGCGAGGGCAGCTGAATTGGCATTGGAGGCCGGATCCAGCCCGCAGGCCATAGTTTGGGCACCCCTTTGCTAAATCCTTCAATTAAAAAAATTAATAAGGGAAGCTTATTTGGCCCAATTTATTTGTTGTTTAACTAAATTGATTTCACGGCCACCATTCAAGCTTGGTCTCCAAGGCAGTTTATAATGATTAGGTGTACTCGGCGCTGTCTCTTTGGGTGTAAACAGAGGTGAGCACCGGCCACTAGAGTCGGACACGACTGGCTTTCGAGCAAGAGCAACCTTTGACCTTTACTATAATACAGAATAGTAGAATTCAATATAACATGGTATCATTTTTGTAGGGGATATTAAACTAGACATTTAATTTATAGTACAACGTGAAGCAAATCTGCTTTCCCAGTACTTGGGCGATGTGGGAGATGTGTTACAAACACCACAGAAATATTTGAGCGCAGTATTTTGAAGAGAACCTGAGCATCATTTTCTCCAGAATGCTTTGAGAAACAACATTTTCTGGGGGGCCCTTTCCTGTTTTGAACTTGTGTTTAAATTCCTTTTTCCTAATTCCGTCCTCCAAACAGATTCTTTTCCTCTTTTCAGACCCAGAATGGATCAAAAGGTTATTGCAAGGGCCCTGCACGTTCTGTGACTCTCCGGTTTTCTAGCGAACGGCGATGAACCCTGAAGGGTCTCTCCCTCGTGCGAGAAGCACCGTCCAGGCCGCAGAGCGGTGCAACTGCTCCGCAGGAGAAGGCATCGAAGATGATCCTGGGAGCTAGAGACGCCCAGCGGTCCAACGTCCCGCTTCGTCCCGGAGAAGGCAGGGAAGGCTTGCCTTTCGAGGGATACTTTGGAGAGAGTTCTGAGCCACGGTTCCAGTTGAAGAGTGGCAGCAAACTTGTATCTTTACATCAGGCAGGGCCTGGGAAGCGGAGAAACGCACTGCGCCCGCAAAGAACGCATGGCACCCACCTTCTAACAACTTCTCATTTCTGGCCAATGTTGGCATTTAACTATACCAGAGACAATTAAATTATTAGAAGTAATCTGGGGGGGGGGTGGTTCCCCCCAACATGTTTTTAAAAATTACTTGCATGCCAGTCGTTGTCTGTGTAGAGCAGGGGTGGCCAAACTTTCAGCTGTTTACTTGGTTCACGGAAGTAAAGCACACATGGGCAGAACGCTGCTGTAAATGCACCCGCAGCTGTCGTAAATGTGCTTCTGACTGCCATGGGTGTGTTTACAGCAGCATTCTGTGTGGCCCTGTTTTACTTCCGGGAGCGCCGTGGGCCAGATGAATTGGCGTCAGGGCCGGATCCGGCCTGCAGACCGTAGTTTGGCCACCGCTGGTGTAGAGAAAAGGGACCAATTTATCCTCAGCTGAGTTTAACAGATGTGTCCCATGGTTCCTTCCCGGAAATATCCGGCAGCTAAGATATATCCCCCAGAATATAGGAAACGGGAGAAATGTTAATCAGCCAAGTCAGTTACGATTCTCAGGCAGCGTTCGCTTTCCTTTCTAAAATTTTCCAAGTCCCTTGACAAAGGGAACATTACTGTGAATGTTAATGCTGTGTGTGTGTGTGTGTATATATATATATATATTGTTGACTTATTTTGTACATGTGAAACATAATCTGGGAAATGTGTTTTATATACTGCAAGAGTAAGTGCTGTTCCATAAGTCTTTTTTCTAAATAAAGAAATACACATGCCTTGTGTTATTGCGCATTTTTAACATGGCGAGGGAGGAGAGGATTAGCAAGAATCTAGAATAAATTTTTTTTTGGGGGGGGGGCTTAATGGTTAAGACGTTGAACTTGGTGACTAGAAGGTTGGCAGAGTCGGCAGTTCAAGACTCAAGTGCTGCACGCCGGAGCAGCTCAACCTAGCAGCTCAAAGGCAAGAAATTGCAAGTAGATAAATAGGTACCACTTCACCGGGAAAGGTAACTGTTCTATGCACTCCGGCATCTATTATTATTATTGCCGTTTTGTTTCTCGAATGTCCTTGGAGGGGGTGGGAGGCCCCCACGTGAAATGGTGCCATGAGCCGGATCTGGCCCGCAGGCCTTATGTTGACAACTGGCAGAGTCCCCCTGCATGTTGGGAATGGGGGGAAAGGACACAATTTCTTCTTTCGTGCCCCAGTCAAACCCCGGCCTGCCAAAATGAAGCCATTTTTCTTGGCTTTGTGATTGGTAAAGTTTTCCCTTGCTTGAAAGCCAGTCATATCCGACCAGGGCTCAGTGCTCATCTGTTTCATGGCTGAAGAGCCAGTGCTGTCTGCTTCTGCAGATGTTTCCGTGGTCACGTGGCAGGCATGGCTAGACACAGGAGCACACGGAATGCTGTTAACCTTCCTGCCGAAGTGGTCCCTGTTTATCTACTTGCAATTTCTCGCTAGGATGGCAGGAGCCGGGACAAAGCCTCCTTATTCTGAACATGATGGGATATAGTAGGAAATCTTTGGCCTGTGTATCCCTATTGCACCCTTGAGGATCATCAAAAAGGCTTCGTAGGCCAGTATGTGTAGGATACGGACTGGGAGACCTTGTTTCAAGCTCATGCTGGACCTCAAAGCTCATTGAATGACCTTTCTACAGAATGGGCTTGTTCTACGACAGCGATGGCGAGCGTTGGCACTCCAGCTGCTCTTGGGCTTCAATTACCAGAAGCCCCAGTCTCTGTGAATCCACGCGAATGGGTTTATTGCGCGTACGTGCAGTAAAGCCATTCGCGTGGATTCCCAGAAACGGGGGCTTCTGGGAAATGAAGTCCAAGATCACTTGGAGTGCCAATGTTCACCATCACGGTCAAGGAGAACGCAACATGCTAGCGATTGGAAGTTGGGTGCCAAGAAGGGCAACCAGAACAGAAGGGCCATTAAAGGACTACTCAGACGTCCCAAGGGTCCACATTGGTGCTTTGTGTGTTTTTTTCTCATAATCTCCTTGCTCGGTGGTTTTATCTGGCCAGAATCAGATGCAAATCAAATCCGCCCTGAGTCCCAAATTGCTTTTGAAGTGCCGGCCCTTCCAATTATAAAAGTCTTAATTCCTCTCCCTTGCCTGCTGAACCTTCCTCGCATTAAGTGGGCGCAAAGGCCGTCTCCCCCGTTCTCATGTAATTAAATGAATGTCAATTGTTTTAGTTGTTTCCGAGGGAGATTCCTACAAGAGTATTAGCATGTTCTGCTAGCCCAGGCAGCCTTGTACTCCGGGCCTGGTAGAAGCCCATGGGGGGTGGGCGAGCATTAACCGCTGACCTGAGACTCTCTGGGCGGACTTTGCCGACTGCATCTCAATAAGTTGGGCTTGTTCGGCTCTGGTTTCTGTGCAACCGGTTGAGCGGAACTAATAGCATGGGCGCATAGAGAAGAAAGAATTGTGTTTGGTGTGTGTGTGTGTGTGTGTGTGTGTGTGTGTGTGGAGGGATGGCTTTACAGCTAAATTAATTAAGCAGATGTACCTGTCTAATTAAAGAGCGGCTGTCCCCTTTCACCTGCATGGCAAACAGTATTTAAATGCGTGGCCGGCTGAGCTGTTGCGCCTATCAATATTTAGTAGGAACACTCCGATGGAGGTGATATTAGCAAGATGTACTCTCCATTTATTATTGATGGCAGCCCGTCCAATTTATGCAGAGAAGCAGTGTCGCTTTACAATGGGTTTCGCGTGGGGCGGGGTGGGGAATGAGCTGCTCGAGTCGACAGCCGTGCACCGCAGGAGTAAGGGGAGACCGGTCACAAATATCCCCGGGGGCAAGCCATGCTTAAGAGGACGCACTGATGTCATCATTAAGACAGCTGGTAAACCCGTGATGGCAAACCTTGGCACTCCAGATGTTCTTGGACTTCAATTCCCATTTCACCACCACTGATCTAGTGGACTCCATCGTCTGTCAAGTTTTGGATTTGGAAATAAGGGAAATTTCCCGGCAAATACAGGATACTTGACAGCTATGCTTATCCTGCGCTGCCCTCCAATGGTGGCAATAGGGCATTGCAGTCTAATTAATAAGGGATGATGGCGGGAAAGAGGGTAAAATAAGGGGTTTTCCCGGCCAATAAGGGATACTTGACAGTTATGCGTCTGAGATCTTCCTCAAAAGTGTCTGGTCTGAAAACGAAGTGGGCGGTTAGTGGCTACCTCTTGTTCTTATATATCGTGGCCTTTTTAAAAGAAATGGTCTTCTGTTTCCATAATACGAATGTGGTGGCTTAGTGGCTAACAGGCTGAACTTGACTACTAGAAGGTCGGCAGGTCGAGACCCGAGTGCTGCATGACGGTGTAAGCGCCCATCCTCTATCCCAGCTCCTGCCAACCTAGCAGCTTGAAAGCAAGAAACTGCAAGTAGATAAACAGGTACCATGCCAGGCTAGGGTTGCCATATGTATTGAAAAACCGGGACTGTCCCGGATTCAAGGTCAGAAAAATAGTCCCAGCCAGTTCAAGAAAAATCATATTAAAGTCCCAGATTTTTAAAATTTACTGATTGTGTATTATAACGTACTGTTAAAATAAATCCGAACACTCGGCATCAAATGAGTGATTTCCTGCCAAGCTGGAGTATACTTGGAGACAAATCTTAACGTCCTCGCCTCACACCACTGCCAGTTGTGTTTCCAGTACAACAGATCATCTTACAGTAAGAATTAACTGCTGTTAATAAATTCATTTATGTATTGTTATATTTAATGTGAAAGTGTTTTGTAGCAGTTGTTGTGTTTGTTTGTTTTTTAAAAAAAGGCTATTTTGTAGATAACCTGCCCATTTTTGTCAAGTATACTTCTGTCCCGGTTTGGTGGGAGAGAATTGTGGCAACCCTACGTTGGGCAACAGTGTTCCATGCATTCTGGTGTCTTGTCATGCCTGCCACATGACAGAGGCAGACAGCACTGGCTCTTTGGCCGTACACCAAGATGAGCACCGAACCCTAGAGTCAGACACAACTGGCTTTCGAGCAAGGGAGAACATTGACCTTGACCTTCCTTAATATAAGAACATACATAAGAACAGCCTTGCTGGAACAGGCCACAACCCATCCAGTCCAGCATTCTGTCTCATACAGTGGCTCACCATGTGCTTCAGGGTATTATTCCCAAACAGATGCCTTCACCTGCTTAGGATTCCCTGGAAATGGCATTTATTGAGACATATCCTGCCTATCTCTCCAACTCAGAGTTTGTACTTAGGTATCCATTATAATTATAGCCATGGATACCCTTGTCCTCCATGAACTTGTCTAATCCTTTCTTGAAGCTGTCGAGACTGACAGCTGTCACCACGTCTTCTGGCAGGGAGTTCCATAGATCCTCTGGGTGAAAAAGTACTTTCTCTTATTTGTTTGAGAACTAGCACCCAAAGGTTTCATGGAGTGTCCTCCAGTTCTAGCGTTGTGCGATAGGGAACACAGTTTTTCCTTCTCTACTTTGTCCATGCCGTGCATGATTTTATATATGTCCAACCACCTCCAAATCTTCAGGACAGATTTGGCAGACGTTAAAAGAAACACAACCAAGGAATCCAACGCAGAATCGCTGCAACTCAAAAAGCCTTTTTTTTAATAGCCTGCTCTACCTAACTTCAAGACGAGGCATTTGAAAAGAAATCAGATCTGTCGTGAACACTCACGGCGCCGAGAAAGAGTGAAATCATGTTCCCTTCCTTCCCTCCGTCGCCAAACTGTTTGGGATTAGTAGAACTCAAAAACTCCTGATGATGAAGAATGTTAGTGCTTTGAACAATGTCACTTGCAAATCATAAACGGGGCGGTGGTGGGGAATCCATGTTCTGGCACGCAGCTTGTAATCTGGCGCACAAAAATGTGTACGTGCACAGCTAAAATTTGAGAGCCGCATTACAAGTCATGTCTTGCCTTCTATTTCATTGGGTGGGTGGAAAGGAGGGAGGCTTAAAGCAATAGTGCCGTGATGGCGAAGCTTGGCACTCCAGATGTTCTTGGACTTCAATTCCCAGAAGCCGAAGTCTCTGAAAGCACACGAATGGGTTTACTGCGATTCGTCCGGCCCGCGCTGCCCTCGTCGCTCCCGGAAGCGGAAGTAAAACGCGCCCGTACGGGCGCGTTTTACTTCCGCTTCCGGGAGCGACGAGGGCAGCGCGGGCCGGACGAATCGCAGTAAACCCACTCGTGTAGATTCACAGGGTGCTTGGTTCTTCTGGGAATGGAAGTCCAAGAACATCTGGAGTGCCAAGCTTCGCCATCACGGCAATAGTAGAATTTAAACAATCTTAAGAAAAGGCTTCCATCTAATCTTAAGATTTAGTGTTAATTAGGCTTCCTGCTCACGGGGGACCCCAACGTATGGTAGACTCAAAGGGTTTTTTCTGCTTGGTTGGAAGTGGATTGACAATATAGCTCTCCATGTACTCAAAGACCGTCTGGGGATCCTGATCGCCATTGATACGAACAGCATCTTCAAAGAAGGTCTCCAGGTCACCCGAAAGCCTAAAGTATGCATCCACCTTGCGCTTCACAGCCTCTTCCGTGTCCTTCGGGTGCATGAGGAGCCGGCCGTTTACTTCGTCTGTGGCTGGAGGTTTGTACAGGGAGTGGTATCTGGATAGTAAGAGGCAGATGCGGAAAGTTCATCAGCGCCTCCCTCTTTGAAGGTGCTCTAGTTCAGTGGCGGCGAACCTTGGCACTCCAGGTGTTCTTGGGCCTCAGTTCTCAGAAGCCCAAGAACCTGTGAATCCACACAGATGAGTTTACTGCACGTGCTCCAGGTGTTCTTGGACTTCAATTCCCAGAAGCCCAAGACTCTGAAGTCCAAGAACACCTGGAGTACATGTAGTAAACCCATTCATGCAGATTCACAATTTCCAGAAGCCCAAGTTGCTGTGAATCCACACGATTGGGTTTACTACATGTACTTGCTGTTCTTGGACTTCAGTTCCCAGAAGCCTAAGTCTCTGTGAATCCACACGAATGGGTTTACTGCACGCACTCGCTGTTCTTGGACTTCAGTTCCCAGAAACTCAAGGCTGTGAATCCACACGAATGGGTTTACTACATGTACTTGCTGTTCTTGGACTTCAGTTCCCAGAAGCCCAAGACTCTGAAGTCCAAGAACACCTGGAGTACATGTAGTAAACCCATTCATGCAGATTCACAATTTCCAGAAGCCCAAGTTGCTGTGAATCCACACGATTGGGTTTACTACATGTACTTGCTGTTCTTGGACTTCAGTTCCCAGAAGCCTAAGTCTCTGTGAATCCACACGAATGGCTTTACTGCACGCACTTGCTGTTCTTGGACTTCAGTTCCCAGAAACTCAAGGCTGTGAATCCACATGAATGGGTTTACTACATGTACTTGCTGTTCTTGGACTTCAGTTCCCAGAAGCCCAAGACTCTGAAGTCCAAGAACACCTGGAGTACATGTAGTAAACCCATTCATGCAGATTCACAATTTCCAGAAGCCCAAGTCGCTGTGAATCCACACGAATGGGTTTACTACATGTACTTGCTGTTCTTGGACTTCAGTTCCCAGAAGCCTAAGTCTCTGTGAATCCACACGAATGGGTTTACTGCATGCACTCGCTGTTCTTGGAATTCAGTTCCCAGAAACCCAAGGCTGTGAATCCACACGAATGGGTTTACTACATGTACTTGCAGTTCTTGGACTTCAGTTCCCAGAAGCCTAAGTCTCTGTGAATCCACACGAATGGGTTTACTGCACGCACTCGCTGTTCTTGGACGTCAGTTCCCAGAAGCCCAAGTCTCTGTGAATCCACACGAATGGGTTTACTGTGCAGACATGCAGTAAACCCATCCGTGTGGATTCACAGGGACTTGGGCTTCTGGGAATTGAAGTCCAAGAACACCTGGAATGCCAAGGTTCGCCATCGCGGACATAGAAGGTGCCTCTCCAAAGAGTGGGAAGACACTCAGGCATCCTCTGGGCAATTGAACGGACCTGGCTAATCCTTCCAAATGAAAAGTGTTGCACTGTAAACTTAGTGATGCAATAGATTAGGGGTTCCCAACCTAAGGCCGGTGGGCCAGACCTGGCCCATGGCAACATTTCATGTGACCCCACCCCACCCCTCCAAGGGCATTTGAGAAACAAAATGAGCACCCCCTTTGAAACTGTTGTAACAAAATGGCCACCCCCATCGTGCAGGCAGGGCAAAATGGCTGTCCAGCCCTCGAAGCAGACTGAGAGCGCATGATCCAGCCCCCGACTTGAAAAAGGTTGGGAACCCGAGATAGAGGATTACTGTACAGAAGTCAAGTTTCATAAGATGTTGTGACGACCACAGCCTTTCCTGTCTGTGAAAGGGCCACATTTATAGAGTAGTCTTCCATAATGGGTACATGAAACTCATGGACAAATTCCATGTCCCTCAAAATACATGTTGCATGAGAGGCATTGCTGTTACCTCCACACAGTGGTGGGCTTCAGCAGGTTCGCACCCAGTACGCGCGTACCGGTAGTAAAAAATGGCTTCTATTTTCACAGCTCTATAGCGAAGAGCAGTCACATGGCCAACAGGCCACATCCACCCCAGCCACATGGCCATGCCCACAGTGCGGTAGGATTTTTTTATTTTATGCCCACCACTGCCTCAATGGCCAGGATGTAGGCTTTGTCAGTACAAAGAAAGGTGGCGATGTGCCATTCAGTTCCCTCCACACTGATGATCAGCCATAAAAGACAAGGGAGATCACACCCAAGAGGAGCAATTGTAGCATCTAACCTGTCTCCGGTGATTGGATCCACAGTACGGTAAGACAGGCGCTGCAGAGCCGTTTCAGCCGAGATGTGCAGGAAAAACACCCTATTGTGCAAAGAGAGAACGCAAGGTTTCAGCGCTTCAGACATTTCACGAGAGCCTACAGTTGGGTTTTGCCAACAGCCGGAGGTTTGTTGCAGGGCTTGTAGCCATCGGCATTACACAACAGCTGTTGGTTCCTATGCCCCACTCTGGCCAGAAGCAATTTCCTATGCCAGGGGTGGCCAACCTTGGCACTCCAGGCGTTCTTGGGCTTCAATTCCCAGAAGCCCAAGTCAGCACACCTTGCTGATCAGTGCTTCTGGGAATTGAAGTTCAAGAATATCTGGAGCGCCATGGTTGGCCACCACTGGTATAGGAGGTACCAAGATTGAGTTCAGCACCCTGGATAGCTCTTATAAAGCTGGAGCTAAATCTCAAGGGAAACTCCACATTCTCTAAAGGTCACCCCTGCTCGAAAGCCAGTCGTATCCGACTCTAGGGTTCAGTGCTCATTTCTGTTTATAGCCTGTTTATAGCATCTGCAGACGTTTCTGTGGACATGTGGCAGGCATGCCTAGACACTGGAGTGCAGGGATGCTGTTTACCTTCCCACCGAAGTGGTCCCTATTTATCTACCTGCAACTTCTGGCTTTCGAACTGCTAGGTTGGCAGGAGCTGGGACAGACGACGGGCTCTCATTCCATCGTGCAGTACTCGGGTATTCTCTACTGGTACCTTTTACCCCCTTAAACCTGGAGATGCCATGGAGTACACACAGGACCTTCCTGGTTTTATCATGTACGTCCTGCCATCGAGCAGCGTCCCTTTCGCGGCCAGCCCCATGTCTGAGGAGGACTGTGGTGGCTTAATGGTTAAGACTTTGAACTTGTCGCCTGGAAGGTTGGCAGGTCCAGCAGCTCGAGACCCGAGCACTGCATGACAGAGTGAGCTGCCATCCTAGCAAGAAATTGCAAGTAGATAAATAGGTACCACTTCAGTGGGAATGGTAAACAGCATTCCGTGCACTCCGATGTCTAGTCATGCCTGCCACGTGTCCACAGAAACGTCAGGAGACGCAGGCAGCACTGGCTTTTTGGCTATAAGTATAGGTGAGCACCGAACCCTAGAGTTGGATACAACTGGCTTTCATGCAAGGGCAACCTGTCAAATAGTTCTCCATTGATGGGGTACTGGCGATCTTACTTGGTGACATTAGAGACCATGTAATCATAACCAGGACATTAATGTGTGTGAGAATACAACCCTCTGGCTAGCATGATGGAAGTGTTGCACATGGCTGTTGGTAAAACATCTCTGCACTTTTCATTCCAAATCACACAAAATGCAATCGGACCACATAATAAAACCATAAAAGAGCCATAACAGGGACAAGCATTTCATTAACATCTCCAGAAGGTAACTAATTAAGAGAAAAAGTTTTACGCCACCCTCGTCGCTCCCGGAAGCGGAAGTAAAACGCGCCCGTAGGGTTTTACGTCCGCTTCCGGGAGTGACGAGGGCGGTGTGGGCAGGATTAATTGGTGACATGGGCCGGATCCAGCCCACCATGGGCCGTAGTTTGGGCACTCCTGGTTTAAGTAGAGAAAACGGCAGCTTAACGTCGATCGCATCCTGTTGCAAAACAGATTGCAAGGCGTGTTTTAATTCCGCTTCCGGTGGGAGAAACCATGTGGCCGGCGCACTGAACCATGTGGCCGGCCCACGGCCTGAAAAGTTTGGGCACCCTTGCTTTAGACAGTCACCAAAGGGAACATTTTACATTCACTGGAGCCTGGGAGGGGGGTTCAGATGAAAGCTAGATGGTTTCCCCCCCATGGCATGCATATAACGGATGACAACAGAGGGGAGAGGATCCTTTGTAGAACTTAAAACTTATGAAAATCATACTGCTTGCTCTTCAAATGTTTACAGATCACGACTTCCACTCGCATTGCAGTTTTTTAAAATAATAATAATAATAAAATGAGGCTTTTCTATAAAAGAAAACCTGAAGAGCTCAATGATACCCAAGACAGGAGGAGAATATAACAGTTTTCAACAGTCTTTTATCCCTTACACTCGAAGCATTTTGTTTCTGCTTTGTTTGCGTTGCCCAACAACCGTACGGAAACGTGATTGTCAGAATGGGTAACGTGCGGTGATGAATGTCTAGAGATGAATATTCGATGCCAAGGCAGGGAACGGCTGCTTATACAGCCTTGATAATAAACAAAGCAAAATAAACAAAACAAAAAAAACAAAAAAAAAGGGATTATAACCTGGCCTATCAAGAACCCTTGTCACAATTCATATGCGTAAACTTGAGAATTGCGAGGAAGGATGTGGAGTGAAACCGAGACGGAAGAGCCAAAAAAACACCCACCACATTTAAGAAGCTTTTATATATATATATATATATATATATATATATATATATATATATATATATATATATATATATATATATATATATATATATATATATATATATATATATATATATATATATATATATATATATATATATATATATATATATATATATATATATATATATATATATATATATATATATTGTTGGGAAATGCTCTTTAAAAAGAAACGTGAGAAACATCTTACTATGCAGTCAAGTGTCAGCGTCAAAGACGAGGGAGATGACGGAGACGCAGCATAGCTGTCAAGTATCCCTTATTTGCCGGGAAATTTCCCTTATTTCCAAATCCAAAACTTGACAGGTATGGTCCAGCCAGGGAGCTACAACTCAGAAGAACAACAGGGCCTACAGAGAGTAAGGCTTGTATTGTTACAGGGTGTTCGGAAATACATATTTCTACTTATGCCTCTTGAGGCTATTTAGCCACATCTGGGGCAGGATTAGGATGATCAATTGGGCTTCATCTTACACAAGGAAGAGTCAGTGGGGCTTCCTCTGTAGGGGGAGAAAAGTCAAAAAGAGACAGCGCACAGCCTGCAAAATACAACAGGAGCAGCCGGTCGCCGCATACGTGCAGGAAGATAGATGGTTGCTCTTTTAGCAAGTGAGAGAAGACAAATGGCTTTCGATCTTTGAAAGTTGCAGTCTCACCATAAAAGAAAGTGAAAACGGCCTATTAAACTCCAACTTTGTTGGCAGTCTGGGCATCTGAAAATGGCATTAAACCCTTGTTTTTCCCCCCATCTCCCTTGTTTTTATTCATTGCCTCCTCCTTATTCTCGTTTGCTATTCCATCATTGCTGGCGGCGTCTCCTGGGAGTTCGTTCCGATGGCGCTTCACGGATCAGGGAGAAAGATGGCAGAGACTTGAGCAGGCTTGCTAAGCTGGCCTCATCCCCCCTAATTGCTGCTCAATCGAAGGCCCTCGTTGAGAGCCCTGAGCGGCTTGTGACGCCAGAAAGCACCTTCTACGCGGCTGCAAAGGGACCTGGTTATCGAAGGCATTGTCGCTTCTATTAGGATCCTCTCCAGACATTTAGATCCGGGGTGCCCAGACGTTTCAGGCTGCGGGCCGGCGCACTGAACCATTTTTTTGCAACAGGACGAGATAGATTTTAAGCTGCCATTTTCTCTGCTTAAACAAGGGGGGGGCAAACTATGGCCCATGGGCCAGATCTGGCCCCCAATGCCAATTCATCCGGCCCATGCCGCCTTCATCGCTCCTGGAAGTGGTAGTAAAATGCGCCAGGGAGCAATGAGGGTGGCACAGGCTGGATGAATTAGTATTGGGGGCCAGATCTGGCCCATGGGCTGTAGTTTGGACACCCCTGCTTTCAAGCAAGGGAGACCTTTACTTTTACCTATGATAGGGTATTTATTATTATTATTATTATTATTATTATTATTATTATTATTATTATTATTATTATTATTATTATTATTATTATTATTATTATTATTGACTTATCCCCCACCCATCTGGGATACACTCCCACTCTGGGTGGCTCACAATGTTAAAAAAAGCAAAATAGACACCCACCCACCCACCCTAGTCCAATCAGAACCTAGACTAGGTTGGACCACTAGCCCAAGTGTCAAAACGGTGGGAGGGTCTCCTATTTAAACTTCAACACATTGCCAAAGGCCTCCTTTGCTTCTTAAACGTCCCTAAAGAGTCAACCAAACGCAGCTCCCCAGGTAGAGCCGCCACCGAAACAGCCCTCCAATGTGTAATGGGCTTTCTAGCCAACCTGGGAGTCAGTACTTGGAGTTGGGTTGTAAGAGAAGAACGGGTGAAGCAGGCCTGATTTATGAGGGGTAGATGCTCCGCCAAATAGAAAGGGCCCAAAATCATAGTTGTCAAGTTTTGGATTTGAAAAGAAGGGAAATTTCCCGGACAAAACGGGATACTTGACAGCTATGCTTATCCTGTGCAGCCCTCCAGTGGCGGCATTAGGCATTGCAGTCTGACTGATAAGGGATGACGGCGGGAAAGAGAGTAAAATACGGGACGTTCCCGGCCAATACAGGACACTTGACAGCTGTGCCCAAAATGTTTAGGGCTTTGAAGGTTAGCGCCGCCACCTTGAATTTGACATGGAACACAATGGGAAGCCAAGGCAATTCCACCAAGACTGGGGAAACATGTACAGATTTTCTCACCCCAGTAAGCCAGAAGTTGGTAAGCCACCCCCCGAATGCCTTCTTTTAGTGGAAAGAGATGTGTATAATTATGTAATCAACCAATAAAACAAATAATAGAAGCAAGCCTCTTCGGTTGCATTGTGCCCCACACATTCCAGGTTTGCTTCTACATTTGGGAGAGCATGAGAACTAGCCGCAGCATGACACCTCTTGTCTCGGGGGCATGAATGGTGAGGAGTGGCAGAACCAAGGCATGCCAGCCATGGCTGCTCCAATCTGGAACTGTCTTTAGTTGTCTGGCTAGCCACTCCATGGCTGGGGTGGCCTCCGGTCAGCTTATGGGTCTGGCTCCTTTGCCGATCTGCCGACATGTGCCGATGAGAACTTACGTTTGGCCAAAGACAAAGCTAAGAAGTGGGTTTCATTTTGGCAGTTCAATGTTTGATCTGAACACAGAAGAAGGGGAATGAGAAGAGGAGGAGGAGGAGGAGAAGAAGAAGCAATATTTCTCTTTTCCCTACTGGACATCCCACTTCTAAATCTCGTTCCTACATTTTCTTCCCACATTATTTCTCTTTCATGTCACTTCTGGGCAGGTTGGCCTGAGGCCATAGCTTCATGGGGATTTGAGTCTGGATGACCAATGTACCAATCCTACCATTCAACCGCTACACTACCGGAATCCTCAATGCGGGCTCATGGTATGGTTTACGGTAATCGTGCGCACAAGGCAAGGCACTTAATGTGAAATAACAGCCATAAAGAGCGTTTAACTCTGCTTTCCACCATAATAAAACATTAAGTTCTTTGCCCGGCCTGGCCCTGACCTCTTAGAGCAAACTTTTGTAAGGGCCAGGTCTATGTCCTTCCATAATGCTCTTATTATTTTTAAGGGAACCTGCCAAAAAATGCAAAGGAGGCGGGGGAGAGAGAAGAAAAAGTGTCACTTTGCACGCATGTCAAAAGTAACCAATTTCCTAATAGGGAATAAATTTCCCCGATTTAAATACTGTCAAATAGAACCTCTCCGAGTCTAATAGGGTTCACTTCTGGGGAAGACGCGGAAAATAAATCTGATTAAATATTTATATTGCATAGTATTAATTAAGGGGAAGGAGGGAGGGCGGCGTTTGCAAATGTGTGTGTGGTGGGGAGGGGGGGGAAGGAGTCCATCAAGAGGAACCCCAACATGTTCAAGCGCATCCCCTGGAAGCCAAGAAAGAGATTTCACAATCGAGTGGTGTAAGTGTTTCCAAAAAAAAAGGGGGGGTGCTGAATATTTTATGAATATTTGTCATAAGACAGAAATAATAACCACCGTGCCGAGCTATTAGAATTAATATTTATGCTGCCCGGCATGAAAAATTCATGTGGGACGGAGAAAGGAGGGGCACGATAAGACAAGAAATAATTTACATTGGGTTCGTTTTACCCGCCGGCCGGATGTTTAAAGACGAGTTGACAAGCCTGCGCATGAATCCGTCAGTCACTTCCAGCCGGTGGTAGGGGTGAAGGAAGGGAAGGGGGGAGTGGAAGGAAGGAAGGAAGGAAGGAAAGGTGGGTATGAAGAAAGAGTCCAAGCTGTTGACAGCTCACAGATTGAGTTTCTGACAGGTCTTTAAAAAAATAATCCTAAACGGGCCCCCCATAATTCTCCCCTTCTTCCACTGCCGGAGGCGGTCTGTACTGCCACCGTTCATCTGAGCTCCCCTTCCATCTGCTGAAATTAACGCATTAATGAGCGCGATGCCTTTTACAAAAGGGGGGGGGCAGGAATGTTTACTGGTGATTAAATTATAATGCGGCCAGCGCTGTATAATTCATGAACCAATTAAAGGAAGTGTTAGTTGATTTGATGGGAACCACAAATACAAAAAGCATTTAACTAATAGGGAACCGTGGGCTGCCGGACGCGCCGTAGCTGTCTCAGATTACGCGGCTAATTGCTCAGCTTTATAGCCCTGTCACAGATAGCCATGCATATTTCATTGTTCTCAAAGACTTCGATTGTTCACATCCGTGTCTCGGCTGTAACATGTAGAAGCCTGGCCAAACTTCAGTGTAGTTAAGGCGCTTTTTTTCCTGCAAGCGCTGGGCCTGCAGAGGTGAGTGGCGGGCAGGTGGAAAGAGGCGGATGCCCAATGGAGAAGCAACTCAAAGCCAACGAGTTATATGTCAATCGGCAATTACGTGATTAAAAAGCGTGGCCCACCTTCTCTGGGATGGCTTTTTTTTTGTGACAGTTGTAAGCATGGCTGGCTCCGAAGCAACGCCAGATCCATTGCAGTCCAATAAGTCTTCCTTCGAACTCTTCTTTTGCAGAGATGAAAAGGAGAAAATCAAGGGAGGGAGGAGAATTCGGATCATGACGGTAGAAACGGTGACACTTTCTGAGTTTCCGCGACAGAAATCCATTCGAGACGGAAACAGCCCTGCCTATCTAACTCTATGGGTTCCAAACCAATGACTCCGCAGAAAGCGCATCTAGTCCTAGATGAATCAAGGAAATACACATATTTGTAAGTTGCAGTATTTGCAAAAGAGATGTGCTGGGTTAGATGGCCAAAGCATCCAGAAGCTAGCCACAAAGAGGCAAGTGTTCACAATGGGAATGAACACACGAACAGCATATTTCTAAAGGATGTGTTGATTTCTTATTTTTAGAAATAGAGGCGTGCTTCGTTTTTTTCTGGAGCTCATTTTGTAGCCACCTCTATAGAAAGCAATGGCACACATGCTGTAAGGATAGAAATCCTTTAACCTAAATCAGGGGTTCCCAACCCAAGGCCCATGGGCTGGATCTGGCCCACGGCACCATTTCATGTGCCCCCCCCCACTCCTCCAAGGGCATTTGAGAAACAAAATAGCCACCCCTTTGAAGCTGTTGGGACAAAATGGCTGCCCCTATCATGCAGGCAGGGCAAAATGTCCATTCAGCCCATAGCTGTCAAGTATCCCTTATTGGGCAGGAAAACCCCTTATTTTACCCTCTTTCCCGCCATCATCCCTTATTAATTAGACTGCAATGCCCTATTGCTGCCATTGGAGGGCAGCACAGGATAAGCATAACTGTCAAGTATCCCTTATTGGGCAGGAAAACCCCTTATTTTACCCTCTTTCCTGCCATCACCCCTTATTAATTAGACTGCAATGCCCTATTGCTGCCATTGGAGGGCAGCACAGAATAAGCATAGCTGTCAAGTATCCTGTATTTGCCGGGAAATTTCCCTTATTTCCAAATCCAAAACTTGACAGGTATCATCCGGCCCTTGAAGCTGACTAAAAGAGTGTGACCCGGCTCCCGGCTTGAAAAGGTTGGCCTAAATCATCTTTGCTGTTTTTCATCATACAGCTCTTATTAGGCCTTCTGGAATCTGACAGTCTTGTAGACATCACTTTCCCCTAAATATCTGCTAGGTTGGATTTCTTTTTATGTCTTTAAGAGAAACCTGATATTTCAGAAATGTAGACTCTTGCCTTGGTGTGTGTGTGTGGGGGGGGTATAGATTGTGCAAATATTCACACACTTGATGATCCTGTTGGTTACTTCTTCAGTGCAAGTTATGTCCCCAACTTCTGCTGCTTCCTTGTCTCTGAAGAACCGTTAGACTCAGCCTAACCGATCAGTAATGGTTCCAACAAAAGATATTATGGTCTGACATATGAAACATAGATTGATTGATCGATCGATCGAATTTCTATACTATCCATCTGGGTGTTACACTCTGGGCCGTGAAACCAATAACAGAAATATCTGCAACAATTTATTTATTTATTTATTTATTTCAATTTCTATACCGCCCACTTGGCCGAGGCCAACTCAGGGCGGTTCAATTAAAACCCACTACCAACAAATTCCTCAAAAACTAAACTAGCTGGCGTCGGATGGCATCAGGATTGAACCTAAGTGGCTAATATTGATAAGGGGACAACACCCTGAAATGCCTCCTTAAAAAAAGAGCATTTTTAGTTGTTTTAAAATAGCCAGTGATGGGGCCTGGCGCAGCTCCACCGGTAGTCTATTTCACAGTGTAGGTGCCACCACCGAGAAGGCTCTATTTCTAGTTAAAGATTTTCAAGCCATCCTCAGTGTTGGCACCTGGAGCTGCACCGACTGTGATGACCGGGTGATGCGGGGGGGGGGGTGTTCTGAGGGAGAGATGCTCCGACAGATAACAAGGACCCAAGCCATATAGGGACTTGTATGATAACATTAACACCTTGCATCTGACACGGAAGGCAACAAGTAACTGGTGCAGGACTGCCAAGGCTGGGGAAATATGATCGAACTTCTTTAAACCTGTCGCCAGCCTGGCTGCTGCATTCTGAACCTGCTGTAATCTCCGTATCTGACACAAGGGCAGCCGCACATAGAATTATGGGATGGCTATCAAAGGGACCCTAGATACAAGCCCTGGAGTTCATTTGTTCTTTAAAGATTTTTTATTTTTTAAAATTAATTTAGGCATGTTTCTGTATTTGAGGTCTGCAGTACTGTTGATGGACATTAGGTGGCAGACTTTTCTAATCAACACATAGGTTTTCTGTTGCTACATTTTGAGCTAGAATGGTGGAGATAATTGTAGGGTTGCCATTTATTCCCTGCTTTCTTCTGACTGTCAAGAAATAGGCACACGCTTCTCCAAGGCTCATTTTGCCAATTAATGTATCTAGGGAGCCAGAGGCTGTGGCTCCACTCAAATAGAACAGGTATGATGTCTCCAACTCTTGACAGTTTGAAGGCTTTAGTGTTCCAAACTAAAGGATATTCCAAACTATGCTAAGGCAGGTATATTTTAAACTAGTAACTGATGGCAATATAGCTCTATTCTTACACGGTGAAAATTCTTCACCTAGATTTTATCTCAGTAATTCTTTCAAAATTCTTCCAAAATTGGGTTGAGTGTTATTACCTCTATTATTATATACTGGGGGATGAAGTGATTGTGGTTGAGATTGAAGACAGAAGTAACACCAAGAAAATGGGTACAGTTCCACATAAAGTGTGTGTGTGTGTGTAGATATATATATATAAAACAACAACAACACCTGAATGAGGCTTCTTTCATGTCCCCAAGATCTTTTCCCAAATGAACTTTCATGGACTGTTCATCTGTCCTTGTCTCACCCATCACTAACAAAAAGTCAGCCGCTCCCCTTTCTGATGGGTTTGAGACGCAGGCTACATGGAAATATGGTGGGGATGTGGATTTCTAGATCTCAGTACATTAGCTGGATTAAGCAAATCATTCTTTCTCAGCTCTTGTATCGCTGCAGGATATCTATCTATCTAACTCATCAAGATTACTATCCCGAGACCTCCACTCATCCAATTTCCTCTGATCTCCTTATTACTCAACAACTAAATGTTTCACAAAGCCATTTCCCAGAGAAATATTTATAGGCCCCCTATGTTTATTGAGCCCTCAATCATGATCAAGGTTTTATGAGCACTCTGTATACAAAGTCTGAATTTAAAAAAACCACATAATTCTTGGTCTATCAAAGCTCCGCTTGATGCAGCATTTCCTCTGTGACTCGGTTACCCCAGTCAGCTTGTAGGAAAATGCATTTTGTAGACAAGAGCAGCTTCAGCGCATCTAGTCTCCTTGTCTCCTCCTCTTTCGTCTCTAGGCCAGATGTGAAACTGCCAAAACGAAGCCACTTTTTGATGGGTTCATTCTGCACTTCCCTTCGCCTGACCAAGTGTGAGAAAGATTAGCCAGCAACACGAGGTTGGTGTTTCTCAAACTGAATGGCCACAGCCCATGTCTGAACTTCGTTTTCTGCATTTGGTATGAACTCCCCCCCCTCCTTGGTTAGATCCCAGCTTTCTGTTTTTTTCAACTGGTTGAAGGACCAACGTCATAAGGGTTAAATTCTCCCTAGTATCAAAACCATTTTCCTGCCAACCTAGCAATTCGAAAGCTAGAATTTGCAAGTAGATAAATAGGGACCACTTTGGTGGGAAGGTAACAGCGTTCCGTGCGCTCTGGTGTCTAGTCATGCCTGCCACATGACCACGGAAACGTCTGCAAAGGCAGACAGCACTGGCTCTTCGGCTTTGAAACAGAGATGAGCACTGCACCCTAGAGTCGGATACGACTGGCTTTCAAGCAAGGGAAACCTTTTTACTATCAAAACCATTCCAATTCTCTTTCATTTCTCCTTTGCTCCTTTCTTCTCCCCTCTCTCGCCTGACCACGGTCTTTTTCTTTCTTGCCAGTCTTTCCCCCTCTTCAACCTTGGTGCTTATTCAGCCTTCTCCTGTAATTGGTTAGACTCGCCACTTCACAAGACAATGTCACACTCTCTCTCTTTCACGCCTACCTGTTTGAAAAACCAGGTGCCCTGCAAAAGAAAGCATGAAAACAGCTGCCTAGGGGCCCTTTGGGTCTGACGTCAGGGAAGGTTGGAGACCTCTGCTACCTGGTGCCTGAATATGATTCTGCAGCCTGAAGATTTACGGGCCGGAGACGTCGTCGGGTGTAAAAGTAAAACCGCAGTCAAGCCGCGTCATCCTTGCTTTAAAGGATAAAAACAACCCGGGCAAGGCCGGGTAATTAGCTAGTTACCAATAAACTGCACCATTAGCGAAGGAACAAACTCTTAACAGTGGTTAGGGCATGGGAGGTGAGCTTATTTTCTTCTAAAAGGGCTGCCAAGCACAATTCCTTCTAGGTAATCTGATAGCCGTTAATTAATAAAAACTGTCAGATTAATTGTCCCGGTCCAGACATCCTTACCCATTTGGTAACATTATCTTGTTGGCATTCTCATTCCCCTACTTTGCCCTACAGCTTCCACCTCAATTAACTTAATGCTATGCAAATAAGAGGCTCTCCTGATTGTTAGCTCCTAGCCAGCAAATGTTAATAGCATAATTGGGCCTTCGGCAAGGTAATTAGACACGATTCCTTCCATTAGTCTTACAAGGCTAATTATTGTTGACGAGAGATAAGGGACCAAGTCCCGGGGATGCAAGGAAAGAGGGGGCATCCGGGTCCAAGCAAAGAGAGACAAAACACCGACAAGGTAAAAACAACTGAAGCGATCGAGAGAGGGGTCAGAGACCGAGTGGGGAAGGGGGAATAGAGCCTGGGGCCTTGTAGTCATCACAGGGGTGTCATGAGGGCAGGTAACTTTGAACCAGGGCGGGTCGGTATTTCGTCATTAAAAAAATAACATATGCATAGACACAGATATAGAAGAACAGCTGCAATCCCACAGACAGGCGACAGCAAAAAGCAAAGGCCATGGTGTCCCTTGCGTGGAAGCCAGTTGCACCCTTTTACAGCCAAAGAGCCAGAGCTCTCTGCATCTACAATGCTTCTGTGGTCATATGGCAAGGCATGACTAGATGCCGGTACCGACTGTACCTGAAGTAGTACCTATTTATCTACTGGCAATTTCTTGCTTCCCAACTGCTAGGTTGGCAGGAGCTGGGACAGACACAGGGAGCTCAATCCATCACACACCACTCGGGGTCTCAAACTGCTGACCTTACGGTCGTCAAGATCAGGGTCTTAACCACTAAGCCACCACAACGACCGGGACAGCGATAAATTGCAGCATATATGCAACTCCTCAAAGAAGAGCGAGGAACAATCTTTCGGCGAGGGCCATAACCTAATTTGGAGAAATTACTGTTAGCCACCGTGCAGTGGTGGTGTTGGGTCAAAAAGGTAGATGGTATCAAATCTAGTAGACTCTCAGACTCTAGACTACTGCTTCTCTTAAACAATGGCTCCACCGATTACATGGATCGAGTGGCTGCCTGTCCGTCAGCTGCCATCAGATCACGTCCATTCAATGGGAGTGGACGATCCTTGATTTGACATGTTTTGGTCATGCTGCCCCTCGTCGTTTTAAATCACCTTTCATACCATTTGCACTTGTAATCCATCTTTTAAACTATGGTTTTGCTGTTCAGAATGAATTACAGATATTAGTTCACCAGAACCACTCAATAAGTTCAAGTCTATAATGTACATGTGGCGCAAGTCAACAACTGTTTGTGCACATTTTATTCCTTCAAATTCTGTACTGCTGAATATTCATAAGTTGCTCAGTTTCTAGACAAAGTAGTGAACAAACATGGAAGCCGTAATTCTTAATATTGTCTTGTGTAAGCTGTGGTCAGGTTGCGGTCAGCTATGCGAACATTTTGTTAATTCTTCTCTTTGTCTCCATTTTTAATGCCAATAAACTTATTTATGGTGGGGTTTTTTGTGTGTGTATTGCGTTGAAATGTGTATTGTTGGATCTTGAAACGTGTATTGTTTATTGCGTTGAAATGTGTATTGTTGGATCTTGAAACGTGTATTGTTTATTGCGTTGAAATGTGTATTGTTGGATCTTGAAACGTGTATTGTTTATTGCTTTGAAATTTGTATTGTTGGATCTTGAAACGTGTATTGTTTATTGCTTTGAAATTTGTATGGTTTTTTGACTTTGTAATTGTAACTTGTAACACTTTACTTTTTCATTAGCCGCCCAGAGTCGCATTGGCGAGTGGGGCGGCATACAAGTCTAATAATAATAATAATAATAACAACATCAACAACAACAACAACAACAACAATAATAACAACAACAACAACAACAACAACAATAACAATAATAATAATAATAACAACAACAACTATTACTAGCTATTACAGGATGGCTCAAACCTACACCAGTTGAATAATATACCCTCTTGTTAGGATCGCTCTATGAAGAGAAGAAGAGAAGTAGCAGCGGACACCAAGAAGAACTTAATAAGAATAGGACCCTCGGCACCATCTGAATGGGTGTACCATATTTGCTGGCATATATGACCCACTGTCCCCCCCCTTAAAATACACTGGAAAAGTGGAGTGCGTCGTGTACTGTATATAGTGGCCTATTTTGGAAATAATGGGGTGTGTCTTATACTCCGATGTGTCTTACAGGTACAAGCCGGCAAATATGGTAAGCCTCAAGTCCACCAGCTCAGATCCAGGAAGAGCTTCATGGCAAGAACAAACACTCTTGATGGTACACAAAAGCAAAACCAAATTAGAAGTTGGAGGAAGGAGCTCACTGGGCAAGGAACATTAAAGGAGGATATGGCTGAGGAACCCAACCTCCCCTACGTCACTTGGAGGACTCTGAATAGGCTGAGCGTTGGGGTCCCTAGATTCAAGACCAACAGGCTGAAATGGGGGCTGCTGGTGAATAATAACACAGTGTGTGAACGTGGAGAGATACAGACTCCGGCTCATTTGTGGTCTGTCAATTACTACTGGAAATATGTACTGATGAGGGTTTAAGTCTGGCCAACGACAAAGCCAAGAAGGTGGCTTCATTTTGGCAGTTTAAAGTCTGACCTGGACACAAAGTCTGACCAGGCTCCGCATCTCCTCCCCTCCGGCCACTGGACTCCAAGGTGGCCAAAGACCGGGCTCTGCCTCTCCTCCCCTCCGGCCACGTCAATGCCAGAGGAGGTTAAAGGGCCACCAGGGTCTCAAGGTGGCCAAAGACCGGGCTCTGCCTCTCCTCCCCTCCGGCCACATCAACGCCGGAGGAGGTTAAAGGGCCGCCAGGGTCTCAAGGTGGCCAAAGACCGGGCTCTGCCTCTCCTCCCCTCCGGCCACATCAACGCCGGAGGAGGTTAAAGGGCCGCCAGGGTCTCAAGGTGGCCAAAGACCGGGCTCTGCCTCTCCTCCCCTCCGGCCACGTCAACGCCGGAGGAGGTTAAAGGGCCGCCAGGGTCTCAAGGTGGCCAAAGATGCCAGCGACGACATTGAGCCCCGGGCTCCGCCAAGGATGTTGAGCCCCAGGCTCTACTGAGGACATTGAGCCCCGGGCTCCGTCGATATGATATAATTATTGTGTATATCGTATACTGTATTTTTGTGTTTGCTGCTAATATTTACATTGTATTGCTGTGTATTTACTTTGTATATCGTTGATTTATGTGAGGTTTTTGTGAGCCGCCCTGAGTCGGCGTACGCTGAGTGGTCAGCATAGAAATCGAATCAATCAATCAAAAGAAGAAGAAGAAACATTTACAGTATCTCAAATACATTTTGTGTCTCCCACGCAAAGTCTGCTGGTTTTGATTTACCAGAGACCCAATCCACTTACAACATGAGGAGCCAACACATACCAAGCAATGTGCCCCCCCCCCCACAGCTGCCTAAAGAGAAAATCTCCTCCCAATTACGATTCCTCTCAGGTATCAGAAGCCAACTTTGCGCTTTAATTCCCAAAGTTGTTGATGGCTGGCAACCAGAGGTTCAAAGGTAATGTACATTTCTGAAGGAGTTGCTTCAAAAGTAATTGCTCCCGGGCTCTCCAAAGGCAGACGGCAAGCAGAGTAACAAGACTTTCTTAAATTCACTTTTAACCCTTCAAGGAAGAAGAATGACCTTTCCGCATTTACAAAGAATAATGATATTCACCAGTTTTTCACACACACACCCAAGCACAAATACTGGAAATAAACAGCCAAATGTCAACATCTTGGAAATAATAGGACTACTCTTGTTTTCTTCCCCACAACTTTTATTTTCTAATTTTCACCCTCATTTATGTCATGCTCCATTCTTTCTAAAATCCTAGCCTTGAGAACCCCTGACTTATAGCCAAATAACCAGTGCTGGCTTTGTTTGCAGACATTTCCGTGGACATGTGGCAGGCAAGACTAGACATCGGAGTGCCCAGAACACTGTTTGCCTTCCCACTAAAGTGGCAGCTACTTGCAATTTCTCGCTTTCGAACTGCTAGGTTGGCCGGGGCTGGGACAGAGATGGAAGCTCACTCCGTCATGCAGCACTCGGGTCTCGAACTGCTGACCTGCTGAACTTCCAGTCGTCAAGTTCAGTGCCTTAACCACTAAGCCACCAGAGTCCTTATACCATTGCATACACAGCTTGAAAAACGGGTGCAAAAAGGTACCCCTGCCCTTTGGAGGCATAAGAGAGTAAGGTGGAGAGTAACGATTATGATAGCCCGGATCATGCAAAGGTATTATATTTTGGAATCTAGTTTCTGGTACAGTGGACCCTCAATTAACAACGCGTTTGAATAGCATCATTTTCAATTAACGATGTTACGACGTTCCCAATGTAATTATTCGAATAACGACAAAAAAGTTGTTATTCGAATAACGACGGTATTTTACCGTCGTTATTCGAATAACAATGTTGTTATTTGAATAACAATGGTAAAAATACCGTCATTATTCAAACAACGACATTTTTTATTGTTATTCGAATAATGACTTTTTGTCGTTATTCGAATAATGACGTTATTTGAATAGCGACGCTACATGGGGAACCAAGTAATGTCATTATTCGAGGGTCCACTGTATTATTGGTGAAAGTAAATGACTGAATAGCTTAATGGCTTAAGTGCCACTTAAGGAGTTCGATTTCCCCACTGTGCCTCCTGAGAGAAGAGCCAACCTATGTTGCCATGGGCAAGCTGTGATACCTATAACAAAACATGAATGAAAATTGGACACCACAGAAAAGAGATGTCTGAAGAAGGCTGCTGGAGTGACTAGAAGGGGTAAAATCAGGAATGAGGTTATAAGTGGAAGAATTGGAATAAAAACCATCTTAAACTACATACAGATACAAGAAATAAAGTGGTTTGCCCATCTGGAGAGGATGTCTTGGGATTCCATACTGTACAAGGCCTATGTGGAAAGAGGAGAAGGACAAAGACCAGCAGGCAGACCCAGAGGAAGGTGGAGATATAGCATCAAAGAAATATTAGAACAGCAAAAAACAAAGAAAGAAAGAAAGAAAGAGAAAGAGAATGGAAAGAAAGAATAGAAGAGAAAAGAAACTGAAAGAAAGAAGAGGAATGGAATGGAAAGAAAGAAGAAAAGAGAAACAGAATGGAAAGAAAGAAATATAAGAGAAAAGAAACTGTAAGAAAGAAGAAAAGGGGAATGGAATGGAAAGAAAGAAAAACAGAATGGAAAGAAAGAATATAAGAGAAGAGAAACTGAAAGAAAAAAGAGAAGAGGAATGGAATGGAAAGAAAGAAAAACAGAACTGAAAGAAAGAAATATAAGAGAAGAGAAACTGAAACAAAGAAGAGAAGAGGAATGGAATGGAATGGAAAGGAAAGGAAAGAAAGAAAAACAGAACTGAAAGAAAGAATATAAGAGAAGAGAAACTGAAAGAAAAAACAGAAGAGGAATGGAATGGAAAGAAAGAAAAACAGAACGGAAAGAAAGAAATATAAGAGAAGAGAAACTGAAACAAAGAAGAGAAGAGGAATGGAATGGAATGGAAAGGAAAGAAAGAAAGAAAAACAGAACTGAAAGAAAGAATATAAGAGAAGAGAAACTGTAAGAAAAAAGAGAAGAGGAATGGAATGGAAAGAAAGAAAAACAGAACGGAAAGAAAGAAATATAAGAGAAGAGAAACTGAAACAAAGAAGAGAAGAGGAATGGAATGGAATGGAATGGAAAGGAAAGGAAAGAAAGAAAAACAGAACTGAAAGAAAGAATATAAGAGAAGAGAAACTGAAAGAAAAAACAGAAGAGGAATGGAATGGAAAGAAAGAAAAACAGAACGGAAAGAAAGAAATATAAGAGAAGAGAAACTGAAACAAAGAAGAGAAGAGGAATGGAATGGAATGGAAAGGAAAGAAAGAAAGAAAAACAGAACTGAAAGAAAGAATATAAGAGAAGAGAAACTGTAAGAAAAAAGAGAAGAGGAATGGAATGGAAAGAAAGAAAAACAGAACGGAAAGAAAGAAATATAAGAGAAGAGAAACTGAAACAAAGAAGAGAAGAGGAATGGAATGGAATGGAATGGAAAGGAAAGGAAAGAAAGAAAAACAGAACTGAAAGAAAGAATATAAGAGAAGAGAAACTGAAAGAAAAAAGAAGAGGAATGGAATGGAAAGAAAGAAAAACAGAACGGAAAGAAAGAATATAAGAGAGGGAAACTGAAAGCAAGAAAAGAAGAGGAATGGAAAGAAAGAGGTGTTAGGAATGGGCAGATGCTGAAGTCTGGGGAAGTCGGCTCTTGGTGGCTGCTTCACTCCTGATAAAACCCACAGGATAAGATGGCAATATGTTTGCTAAAGGTGGTGAGAACCTTAGACTCACCCCCTTTTCTCATCAGCTTCTGCAAACCACTATTGACCAAGCAATCCAAACAGTACAGGGACAGCATCCCATGTTTACATTTCTCCCAGAATTAATTAATCCAGCCACCATAAATAGTCAAGTGGGGGGGGGGGGGAATCTTGAATTTTATTGTTGACCCATCCCCGAGCGCTTCCATCGTGGCCTTCTGGACTCGGAAACTTTGCCCATGTGCTTGAGGGGACCTTAATTAAGTCGTGCGCCTTTGCTTCCCCGTTGCTCTCGACTGATCTGCCGAAGGCAGGCGACAGGTAAATGTTAAGAGGGGGCGGGAAGGAGCGGAGGATCTGAAGTTGGGTGATCTTTAACCAAAATCTTTCTCCCGACAGAGCATCCGTGGAATACATATTCAGCGATAAATATTCCAGCCCACGTCTGGCAAACTCCGAGATAATGGCACCATGTGAAGGTCACCGGGGTTCTATTAGCTCAATTAATAGAGGAGTAAGATAAGGCTAATACCGAGCTCTTCAAGTGGCTAAAGAATAGAGCGGGTAGTAATGGAGTTATTAACCTCTCTCATCCATTGGATTTTGAGGCTGGTTCAGATCCATCTCCTAGTCCAGGCCTCCATTAATAGGCTCTTTATTATCCCTAATCCGCCTTGAAAACCAAAAGCTGAGATAAGAAAGCCCAAATCATGACCAAAGGGGAGAAAATGATAACATGGCTCCCTCTATTCCAGGGGATTTTCAAGACGGGGGCCGGGTCACACTCTTTCAGTCAGCTTCGAGGGCCGGATAGCCATTTTGCCCTGCCTGCACAATGGGGGTGGGGGTGGCTATTGTGTCCCAACAGCTTCAAAGAGGTGGCCATTTTGTTTCTCGAATGCCTTAGGAGGGGTGAGGGCATAGCTGTCACGTATCCCTTATTGACCAGGAAAACCCCTTATTTTACCCTCTTTCCCACCATCATCCCTTATTAATTAGACTGCAATGCCCTATTGCCACCATTGGAGGGCAGCACAGGGTAAGCATAGCTGTCAAGTATCCCTTATTGACCAGGAAAACCCCTTATTTTACCCTATTTCCCACCATCATCCCTTATTAATTAGACTGCAATGCCCTATTGCCACCATTGGAGGGCAGCACAGGATAAGCATAGATGTCAAGTATCCCGTATTGGCCGGGAAAACCCCATATTTTACCCTCTTTCCCACCATCATCCTGTATTAATTAGACTGCAATGCCCTATTGCCGCCATTGGAGGGCAGTACAGGATAAGCATAGCTGTCAAGTATCCCGTATTTGCCTTATTTCCAAATCCAAAACTTGACAGGTATGGGTGAGGGGGCCACATGAAATGGCACCACAGGCCGGATTCGTCCCACAGGGGTTAGGTTGGGAACCCCTGCTCTCTTCCATCAGCTGTTGGGTTTGCCATTTTCTTTTCTGTCCTGAGATTTAAACATTTATCCAAGATTTAGTTTTAGGGAAATGGGGTGACATTTTACTTACTCGCTAACATGTCAGATAAGGGAAATGGCCAGAAGAAAAGGAAATGAACAACCATCTCCCTTTACTACTGGTTCAGAGAATTCAATATATCTCTGTGGAGATATTCCAAGATTTGCCACTGATCTCTGAAACTGTGGATAACAAGGAACACTATGTTTTACATTGGAGACAGTGGCCTCTAGTGACCAACTCTGGTAAAGCATCATAGCATTAAAGCGCAGCAGTGGCTTAGTGATTAAAACGCTGAGTTCAACAACCGGAAGGTCAGCAGTTCGACACCCAAGTGCTGTGTCATGGAGTGAGCTCCTGTTGTCTGCCCCAGTTCCTGCCAAGCTAGCAGCTCGAAAGCAAGAAATTGCAAGTAAATAGATGGGTACCACTTTGGCAGGAAAGGTAACAGCATTCTGGCATTTAGTCATGCCTCTCACAGGACAATGGAAACATCTGCAGCTTTGGTTGTAAAGAATCGGACACAACTGGCTTTGGGGCAAGGTAATCCTTGACCTTTTGCTAAGCTATTATCTCAAGGACAACAAAACAGAGGCAGATGTGTTACCCTATCTCAATAAACCACTTTCCAACCATTTAATTTTCTACATTTAATTTTCTTTGGCGGGAAAGATAAGTGTTCCATGCGCTCTGGTGTCTTGTCATGCCTGCCACATGACCACAGATATGTCTGCAGACGTAGACAGCAATGGCTCTTTGGCTGTAAACAGAGTTGGAAATGTGTGGCTTTTGAGCAAGTGAAACCTTTACCTAAGGAAGTGATGGTGAACCTTGGCACTCCAGCTGTTCTTGGACTTCAATTCCCAGTAGCCTAAGTTCCTGTGAATCCACATGAATGGGTTTACTGCATGTATGCAGCTGTTCTTGGACTTCAATTCCCAGAAGCCCAAGTCGCTATGAATCCACACAAATGGATTTACTTACCAGTACACGCAGTAAACCCATTCGTGTGGATTCACAGGAACTTGGGGTTTTGGGAACTGAAGTCCAAGAACAGCTAAAGTGCCAAAGTTTGCCATATTGACCTAAGGTAGGGGTTCCCTACCTAAGGCCTAGAGGCCAGATCTGGCCCACAGCATCATTTCACGTGGCCTCCCACCCCTCCAAGGGCATTCGAGAAACAAAATGACTGCTCCTTTGAAGCTGTTGGGGAAAATGGCTGCCCCCATTGGACAAAATGGCCGTCCGGCCCTTGTAGCTGGCTAAGGAAGTGTGACCCAGCCATAGCTGTCAAGTATCCCTTATTGGCCAGGAAAACCCCTTATTTTACCTTTTCCCGCCGTCATCCCTTATTAATTAGACTGCAATGCCCTATTGCCGCCATTGGAGGGCAGCACAGGATAAGCATAGCTGTCAAGTATCCCTTATTGGCCAGGAAAACCCCTTATTTTACCCTCTTTCCCGCCGTCATCCCTTATTAATTAGATTGCAATGCCCTATTGCCGCCATTGGAGGGCAGCACAGGATAAGCATAGCTGTCAAGTATCCCTTATTGGCCAGGAAAACCCCTTATTTTACCCTCTTTCCCACCGTCATCCCGTATTGATTAGGCTGCAATGCCCTATTGCCACCATTGGAGGGCAGCACAGGATAAGCATAGCTGTCAAGTATCCCTTATTGGGCAGGAAAACCCCTTATTTTACCCTTTCCTGCTGTCATCCCTTATTAATTAGACTGCAATGCCCTATTGCCACCATTGGAGGGCAGCACAGGATAAGCATAGCTGTCAAGTATCCCTTATTTGCTGGGAAATTTCCCTTATTTCCAAATCCAAAACTTAACAGGTATGGACCCAGCCCTCGGCTTGAAAAGATTAGGAACCCCTGACCTAAGGCATGGAGGAACCTTTAGAAATAGCCCACCCCGGACCCAGTCAGTTCCTTCTCCCTGCCCAGTTATCTCGCAGGTGGTCTTCACCACATGTCTCAGTAAATTCCACCAACTAATTATGTGTGACGTGAAAAAAGTACTTCCTTTTGCCAGTCAATATATCTCGCAGCGAACAGCAGTTGTTGTTGCCTTGACTTGTGAGCCAACGTTAATCTGAAGCAAAAATCTAATACTTTCCGTCAGCCGCAGTGTAGGAAATAAATTATTTTCTTCTTTGCTTCAGGGCAGATCTCTGGATGCTGTAGGCTACAAAGGGATCTCTTTTTTATTATTACATATTAAGAAACTTTATAGCCCAATTTGTTTTGGGCTGTTGTTGGGGGTGGGGGGGGGGGTTCTGTACCCCTACCCTGAAATAACTTGATTTTCCATTCCTTCCTCTGCCATCAATTACTGGGTTTGTTTTCTCTCCCGTTCCATAAGACGGAGGAGCCGAGAGACTGATATTGCTCAATGGGATATAATTTAGTATTATTTGCACCAGGTTTATGGGATGGAAGTCAGATAAAACATAGCATTTGAACACTAAACCATTTATTACTTCCACGGAACAGACTTACAGGTGGATGCCCCGACAATAATTCTGCTTTTTGATCAGCCAGAGATGCCTGCTTTGGAGTGCTATGCTCAGAGAAGCAGGGCCTTCTCAACAATAACTTTGTTTACTGATGTGACAGTATTTTAATAATAAACTTGATATATATGTAAATTTATTTTAATCTAATTTCATCAACCTGAGCCCTCCTGAAATTGAGAGGAAGGCAGTGGGGAAGTTGCAAATGGCTCCGGCTGTGATTTATACCTTTTTGCTTCTATTCCCAGATTGATTTCCAAGTGCTAATTCTCTCTGGTTCCCCCCCCCCCCCCCTCTCTCTCTCTGTGTCAGAAACACACTTCATTTCATTGCAGGACGGCATGTTTTATAACCAGCGCCTTGAGCAAGTGATTTACAGCTCAACCTTCATCAGTCTGCCATACATGCTGCTTGCGCATCATTTCTCTCTTGCCCAGGGCCACAATGACAGCTACTTTGTGCGGAAGGGGCTGGCCATCTGAAAAACTAGGTCCCCAATCCCTGTAAAGCTAATGATAGCCAAATTAGGTGCTCAAATCCACCCCCACCCCACCCCACCCCCCACCCACTTTTGAATTTACTGGCATTTATACCAGACTGCGGTGGCTCAAGTGGTCAAGACGCTGAACTCGATGACTAGAAGGTCAGAGTTTGATTCCCGAGTACTACACGACGGAATAAGCTCCCGTATCTGTTCCAGCTCCTGCCAACCTAGCAGTTTGAAAGAAAGAAATTGCAAGTAGCTAAATAGGGACCACTTTGGTGGGAAGGTAACAGCGTTCAGTGCGCTCCGGTGTCTAGTCATGCCTGCCACATGACCACAGAAGCGTCTGCAGAGGCAGACAAGCAATGGCTCTTCGGCTTTGAAACAGAGATGAGCACTGAACCCTAGAGTCGGATACGACTGGCTTTCAAACAAGAGTGACCTTTAGCTTTATCTATACACTCTAATCAAGCATGTGCAGCTTCTAGGGCAGTAACGGTGAACTTTGGAACTCCAGGTGCTCTTGGGCTTCAATTCTCAGAAGCCCAAGTCCCTGTGAATCCACATGTATGCACAGGAAACCCATTCGTGTGGATTCACAGGGACCTGGGCTTCTGCCACTTGAAGTCCAAGAACACGTGGAGTGCCAGTAAACCCATTCGTGTGGATTCACAGAGACTTGGGCTTCTGGGAATTGAAGTCCAAGAACACCTGGAGTGCCAAGGTTCACCATCACAGCTCTAGGGCTCTCAGTCCCACAGGTGATAGGCTCATGTGGCAAATCAATGAGATTTGGCCAACAGAGATAAACCTGCAACCCATTCTGTGTACAAAAGCTAGCTGGACTAGCTAATAAAAGCTTTCTTTAGCCGTGGATAAAACAGGTAGCTTTCCCCTCCAACATCTCTCATAGAATCACTGAGTTGGAAAAAGGGGCCTTTAAGGCCATCGAGTCCAAAAACCCCTTCCTCTTTATGATTCTCTTTCAGGTATTCGAAGAGTGCCATATCATATCCTCTCTCTGTCTTCTTTTTTCAAGGCTAAACATGCTCAGTTCCTTCAGCCTTTCCTCCCTAGGGCTTGGTCCCCGTTCACCTGAATATCCTAGTTGCCCTCCTTTGTACCTGTTCTAATTTGTTTCCTTCTTTCTTAAAATGCAGTGCCCAGAATTGGACCCAGGACTCTAGATGAGGTCTAACTCATGCTGATTCGACCGGGGGGGGGGCGGGGGGGGGGGGCAAGTAGTTCCTCGTGGGTTTTGGAGACTAGACTTCTGTTAATGCAGCCTAAAACAGTGTTGTCCTTTTCAGCAGCTACATTGTACTGTTGACTCATATTTAACCTGCGATCTTCTTATATACCTAATGGGCTGCCGCACCCCTTGACCAAACCCCGTGAAATTTGGCACACACATACCTTGCGCACGTGAGCAGGTCACTGTCGGGGTTCATGTGACCTCCACAAACAGGAGGGTTTGTGTCTGCCCCAGTGCTAGGCCAACCGGGAGTGAATGTGATGTCATCACCGAGCTCACATCACAGGCCTACCCCTGGCTAGTGGGTGTCCCGGGCAACACTGGGACTCAGCTAGCTGGGTTGGAACCACCCAGGCGAAGCCGGGCACCCCTGCTAGTCTATAATAATCCAAAAACCCTTCTTGCTTGTAGCGCTGCCACTCTGCCTAATGACCAGGCCAGGACAGGGATAAAAAGTATCTCCAAAGTTTAGAGGCATATCCAAACCGTGCTAAACAATTGTTCTCATAAGAATGTAAGCATAAGCTTGTTGTTATGGATCCAGCCCAACCAGCACTCCAGTAAACCCACAGGATGAGCATAAAGTAACAATGCTCTCCTCCACACTATTCTTGCTCACCAGCTACTGGTATGCAGAGACCATGTGCCTCTCAAGAGGGAGGCTCCATTTAGCTCCCAAATCCCATGATTAAAATAATTGACCTCTTCTCCTTCTCAATGAATGCATCCAGTCTCTTTCAAGCCACACGTGTAGAATTATGAAGGTGTTATAGTTATCTTTATCTACCCCCGTGATGGCAAACCTTAGCACTCCAGATGTTCTTGGACTTCAATTCCCAGAAGCCCAAGCACCCTGTGAATCCACATGAATGGGTTTACTGCGATTCATCCGGCCCGCGCTGCCCTTGTCGCTCCTGGAAGTGGAAGCAAAATGCGCCCGTATGGTTAAGTCTCTTACGGGTTAGCCCTTCCTCCGTACGGGCACGTTTTGCTTCCGGGAGCGACGAGGGCAGCGTGGGCTGGATGAATCACAATAAACCCGTTCGTGTGGATTCACAGGGTGCTTGGGTTTCTGGGAATTGAAGTCCAAGAACATCTGGAGTGCCAAGGTTCGCCATCACGGATCTACCCTAATGGTGGAAAGTGAAGCAATCTAAAGAGCCTATTGATGAGGGTGAAAAAGCTGGTCTGAAACTCAACATCAAAAAACCAAGCTCATGACAACTGGCCCTATCGCTTCCTGGCAAATAGAAAGAGAAGAACTGGAAGTGTTAACAGACTTTACTTTCTTTGGGCCCAAGATCACTGCAGATGGTGACTGCAGCCATGAAATAGAGATACTTACTTCTTGGTAGGCAAGCAATGAGAAACCTAGGTAGCATAATAAGGCGTAGATACATCACCCTGCCTACAAAAGTCCGCATAGTCAAAGCAATGGCATTCCCAGTAGTAATGTACGGCTGTGAAAGCTGGAGCATAAGGAGTGCAGAAGAATAGACGCCTTTGAAATGTGGTGCTGGAGGAGACTTTTGAGAGTCCCTGGACTGTGAGGAGATCAAATCAGTCTATCCTGAAGGGAATCAACCCTGACTGCTCATTGGAGGGACAAATACTGAAGATGAAGCTCACGTATTTTGGCCATCAAATGAGAAGAGAGGACTTACTAGAGAAGGCCTTGATTCTGGGAAAGATAGAAGGCAAAAAGAGAAGTGGGCACCAGATGATATAGATGGCATCATCGATGCAATGGGCGCAGATCTGAGCGGGCTGAGGAGGATGGTGAGGAGGATAGGGGTGCCTGGTGTATGATGGTCCACGGGGTCGCGAACATTTTTTTGTCATAACAACCATAATTTTATGACCCCCCCCTTACCACATCTCAACCTAACCCTAAATCTAAATGTTTGTTTGAGCTAATAAATAACTGAATCAATGGAAATTATACAAATGTTGATTTCTAGATTCCCATTGATTCTGTGGGTCTACTCTAGTTGAGTTACAAGTGAATTTAGACCATAAGTCCCCTTTCCTAAAAACATTATGACCTAAACCTTTGGGCCATTTTTGGTCACTGTATTGTGCCCTCTTCGTCTTTTACAGCTCTACAGTCAAGCACAGTATACAGTATTCCAAAATCATCAACACTGCTATACAAGAGTAATTTGGCATGGTTATTTTTCTTTTCAGTCTCTTTCCTCAAGACTTCTAGAACAGCATTTCTCTTCTTCAAGGTTGGCACACCTTTAGATGCTTTTCTTGAGCTCCCTGTCACAAAACTCAACAGTCTTTTTTACCACCCTAGATCAGACCTTGTGTCCACAAACAGACGTTGTCCATAGGTTGGGTCACATCCAAAATCATCATTTTAATCTTACCCAGAACCCAATCTAGAACATCCAAAGCTGCTCATGTTATAAGCAATGCAACCTTACAATGTCCATGCAGATGTGGTCACTTTGTCATCTGCTCTCTAGACTGTGTCCATTCTGAAAAGTCTTCAAGGGCAGCCCCATGTTGGGCACATTAAAGTATGAATATTCTTTAATACATATTGGAAGAAAGGGCATTGTGTTACCTGTTTGGATTAATGTCCACGAGCATCATCAGTCTTGCCTGGTCCTCATCTCTCGGGAACCCATGAAGGACCCAGCCACGGATGTGGCAGTCCAGTTTGTTCAATCGCTCCAACAGCAACTTCATGACTATGTTGTCTTCAACTGGGGGGAAAAGAGAGGGAAACTGTTGGATTACGCGGTTAGCAAGGGATAGCAGAGTGGTATGCAGCGGCACACTACAGATGCGCACCTGGCGAGGTGGTTCCTATATATATACACAGTGCAACACCATAACATAAAGCAGATGTAGTCTCTTGAGTTCTCAGTTGGCTTCACGGAGACAATCCCATGGTACAGTATTATACAAGTCTGTTCAGTTCAGCAATAGTCCAAAATCAAGCTGTAGTCACAACCAAAGTCAAGCAGCTTTACAGCTTACCTTCTTGGTTCGGCAAACAAAGATGGTAAACCAGGCATGTGCCATTCCTCAAAGCAGTACGAAGGTTCAGTCCTTGCAGTGGGTTCTGGAACCCATAGGGTTCCTCGTCCAGACTGTTGGCATTGAAAGCCAAGCATTGAAGCTAGAGCATTGTAACTGTGTAGCCCCAAGTAGCGGTTGAGGCTAAAGCATTGTAGTCCCCCAAAAGTCTGTTGCTCCCCTCTCACATAAATACACTGGTTCACAGAGCTCTCCAGTGACAAACCCCAACACCTGTGTGCCTCTGCTGCAGAGTCTTAAAGGCATCACAGACACATTATGCCTTGCAACCAGTTGGGAGGTGAGGCAAAGACTTACTTCCCCAACAGAAACACAGGCTGCCACACTTGATATTAGGAAGCGAAAGGAATGTGCGATGAAGTCCAGAAGCGGCACAGTGATTTGATCCATAAATTAACACAAAGCATGTGAGTCTGTGGCTGGAACGAGATCCTGAATTTAGAACTTCTCAAGATCTTTTCAGCCTCTGAGACCAACTTGGTTTGGTGCTACAAAATGCCAGGTCACTGTGCTTTTGTGGGTTTGGATGGCTTCCAGGATGTAAACCTCTCATTTCCTCCCCATTTTTCATATGGGATTTCAAAACCCACACTAATCTCTCCAGCCATCTAGTTTAGCAGCAAAGCCAAAGGGGGGGGGAGGCCCCAACCCTCTAAACCATCTAATGATGGCAAACCATTGCACTCCAGATGGTCTTGAACTTCAATTCCCAGAAACCCTGACCAGCTGGTGTGTTAACTTGGGCTTCTGGGAATTGAAGTTCAAGAACAGCTGGAGGGCCAAGACTACCCATCACTGCAGTCTAAATCAATGACGGCAAACCATTGCACTCCAGGTGGTCTTGAACTTCAATTCCCAGAAGCCGTACAGTTAAGGCTCTTCTGGGTTAACCCTCCCTCCGTACGGGTGTGTTTTACTTCCGCTTCCGGGAGCGACGAGGGCAGTGCGGGCCGGACGAATTGCAGTAAACCAATTCGTGTGGATTCACGGGGGCTTCCGGGAATTGAAGTCCAAGAACATCTGGAGTGCCAAGGTTCGCCACCATGGTTTTAGGCCATTGAGTCCACCCTCCTACTCAAGGCAGCAATCAGGGCGTGTTGTCCAAAATGGGACTTGTGACCCTTTGCACTACCAAATCTCACACTCTGGGGATTACAAAGAATGCAGAGGAATTAATCCCCCCGAGGTCCACTAAAGGAAGTCTTACTCTCCCCAATTTCTACTGCCACCCCCTTTCCCCAGAAGCCTGGCCCAAATTTCGGCCACTCCACGGTGCACGAAGACCTGATGCTAGAGGGGAAATCTCTAGGTTTCTCCTTACAACTAATATACAACAGCTAGACCAGGTAGACCAGTAGCTCAAGATCTGCACTAATAAAGTAGCGTTTGGCCCTCTTGGGGGCCATTCAACAATTACGTGATCCTTGAGAAGTGGGGAGGGGTCTGCCATTTAAATTACAGAAAATTGCATGGGGTGGGGGGTCATGTCAAAGATTACATAATCCATGTGGAGCTGTTGTGGTTTCGGAACATGGCGCTTTTTTAGGTTTAAAAATGATCTCTGGGAATTTTGATCTGATTTGAGATTATTGAATTGCTTGCGCAGACTATTTCTGTTTCTCCAATAGTGAAAAGCTCTAAAAATTAGAGTTTTGATACAAAAACTCTGGATTATGTCATTTTAAAGGGGGGGTGTGTGTGTCAATTTTCCCCAAAAAATGAATCACGTAATTGTTGAATTGCCTCTTGTCAAGTCTCCCCTGGTGGCCTAGTGGGTAAGGCTTGGAGACTGGAAAGAGGGGTTCGATTCCCGAGAGCTGCACGAAAGGAGCCTCATTTGAAGAAAAAAAATCCTTTCAACCCAGAGTAATCTCTGACACAAAAATGAACCTCCTTTAGGCTACCCAATCTTTACAACTCACAAAATGACACTCCTAACAATATTCAAAGTTTTATTTATTTTTTTTAAAAAAATAACCCAAAGAATATTAATTCATAACAATAGTTACAAAGTAAAATTTTAAAAATCCTTCAATTTTCATCTCCATTTTAAAAAATAATATTCTAACTAATACTCTTCAGGTTCTAACTTGCTTTCTCTCGTGCCCATATTTTCCCAGCCATGCTGGGAATCCATAATTGGGAAGAGGTTTCAGCCCCAAGGCCAATCCTTTGAAAGCGTTCAGTTTCGAGAGCATGCCTCCACTCCTGACAACCAGTGTCCAGACCATAGACTCTATGGCATAGAGGCACAAAGAGTTACTTCCCAGAAGCATAGGAAGGAAGTGGCTCATTTGGAGCTGTCCATGGTGCTGAAACATCTGCCTCCCCTTGAGGTTTACAGCCTTCATATTGATAACCTCAGAAGACAAGTTAGGAAAAGCTACTTTCTCAAGATCCAGGTCCAGCAGTACCTAGCAGTTTGAAAGCAAGAAATTGCAAGTAGATAAATAGGGACCACTTCGGGGGGAAGGTAACAGCATTCCGCGCGCTCTGGTGTCTAGTCATGCTTGCCACATGGCCACGGAAACGTCTGTGGAAACAGACGGCGCTGGCTCTTTGGCTTTGAAACAGAGATGAGCACTGCACCCTAGAGTTGGATACGACTGGGAAACCTTTACCTTTGCCTAAGTCCAGCAGTAGCAATAGCAATTACACTTGCCGCGGTGGCTCAGTCGTTAAGAAGCTCGCCTTGTTAGCTGGAAGGCCGGCATGTTGGCAGTTCGAGACCCGGGTACTGCATGAGGGCTTGAGCGCCCGCCTCTATCCCTGCTCTTGGGGACATGAAAGGAGCTTCATTTGGGCGTCCCCTGAACAGAGTTTCTCCAGCAAAAAATCCTTTCGACCCAGAATAATTTCCGACACAAAATTATTATTTCATTTTCAATTTATTTTAATTTTATTTATTTATTTATTTATTTTATTTTATTACCGCCCCACAGCTCTTGGTGCACTTTCTGAGAGATTCACAAGGCCATTTTGCTCCCAACACACTGGGTACTCGTTTTTACCAAGGATGGAAGTCTGAGTCAACCTTGATCCCCACCGGGATTGAACTCACAATGTTTTGGCTGCAGGACAGCAGTTTAACCGCTGCGCCACCAGGGCCCTAGTCATGCTAGCAATCCAAAAGAAGTGTTTTTGAGCTATGATACGATTGGCTGGAAAAGACCACAACTGAATCTGGGGTCTTTTGTAGGCCCGTCATGTGTTCTACAGCTAAACCACAGCCCTTATCGCCCTTCTTGTATTTAAATGCTACGCACATGAAACTCGGACTAAAAACGTTACTAAATTCAATCTCAGGTTGCCACACTGCATATGGTCCAAATGTCATTGGTAAAGGTAAAAGTCTCCCTTGCTCGAAAGCCAACTGTGTCTGACTCTAGGATGCAATGCTCTTCATTTACAGCCAAAGAGCCAGCGTTGTCTGTGTCTGCAGACATTTCCATGGTCATGTGGCAGGTATGACTACAAGCCGGGGAGCATGGAATGCTGTTACCTTTCCTGCCGAAGCAGTCCCTGTTTATCTACTTGCAATTTCTTGCAAGGTTGCCAGGAGCTGGGACAGATGACAGGAGCTCACTTTGCTGTGCAGCACTCGAACTGCTGACCTGCCGACCTTCCAGTTGTCAAGTTCAGTGTTTTAACCACTAAGCCACCGGCAGAGCAAGTAGCAAATACACGGCTGGGGAATATCTATTGGAACTATGCATAAATTTGCAGATCCCAACAGAGGCTAGATTCCTTGGCGATTTCCCCAATGCGACTATTACACAAACCCAGCTTAGAATCGCAAATCAGACAAGTCCATGAGTTTTCTGCATTCCCACAAGTTGATCCTGTGTCACTCCACTGCGTTGGAGCTTATGGGCAGAACCTTGTTTGCAAACATGAGCAGAAAGGGGGGGGGGGGTCGGGGTTGGCCAGAAGGGTCTGTGTTTATTCTAGTGAGCTTCAGTAAACACACCAAAAATCCTTGCATTGCAAACAATAGGTGTTGTACAATAGACTTGTACAAGGGGTTTATAAATGTAAGCAATAAAGTGAGGAGCTGAGCATGGTTCAGAGGAAACAAGATATGGGACTAAACCTACATTAATCCAGCAGCACTTTAATGACTAATGCCCCCTGTTGTGGTATAAGCTTTCATGGACATAGTTCATCATCTTTTAAGTTAGTGGTCCCCAATCTTGGCTCCCCATATATTGATTGATTGATTGATTGATTGATTGATTGATTGATTGATTGATTGATTGATTTAGGTACCGCCCCAATCCATAGACTCTGGGCAGTGTACACAGTCAAGCGAACACCTCACTGGCTGCTCAGCAAAACTTAAAAACAATATAAAAACAGTTAAAAGCCCTTCAATAAAACCAATTACAAGAGGGGGGGAACCTCAGACGAGGCAAAAAGGGGAGCTTGTTGGCAATCCCAACCCCCAGATCCGTTCCGCTAACCACACTTTCAATTCTCTCCTAAACGGTAGCAACTGGGCCTGCAGGCGTAATTCTATATGGTTCCATAATGTGGGGGCTACGGCCGAGAAGGCCCTTTTCCTCATGCTGGAGAGGCGCGCATCTCCAACATATGGTATATGGAGGGTGCCCTCTCGGTTTGCTCTTGTGGGACGGGTCGATGTCCTAGGGACGATACAGTCCCTGGGGTATCCTGGTCCGCTACCATGAAGGGCTTTAAAGGTGATAACCAGCACCTTGAATTGCACTTGGGAGACATATAGGCAGCCAGTGCAGCTCCCACAGCAGTGGCGAGGCACGGGTGAAATGACCCCACCCCACCACCGCACGGGCCGCCATATTCTGGACCAACTGCAGTCTCTGGATGGTCATCAAGGGGCAGCCCCATGTACTGCACATTACAATAGTCTAAATGGAAGGTGACCAGGGCCAAACCTCCCAGGAGTCTTAACTATTGGCTGTCCTGGCCATGATATCTTAGAGCTGTAGTCCCAAAACATCTGGGGATGCAAGGTTGAGAACCACTGCTTTAAGTCAAGGATGGAGGTCTCAAACTTTATCAGACCAACTGGCACGTCCAGTGGAGCTAGAGTCTGCTGCCCTCCATCCAGATGGATTCAAGTGGGATTTAATCCACTTGGGAACCATCACTCTTCCCTGTGGACTTTGCTACCCAGGGCCATTATTCCTTAGGGTTGTCAGGTTAGTTAACCACCGTCTGACAATCGGTGTTTAGTCACTGACAGTATGGTCTATTCTATTACCAGGCTGGCTACAGATATTTGCCTGCATATAAAACTACATAGAAATCTATATCTAATCTATGTTTGTATGTGCTCGAAAGGCTCCTGCACCCCTGGACCGATCCTGCTGAAATTTGGCACATATATACCTTGGGCTGGCGAGATCAGCACTGTGGGGGTCACAAACCCATGGGGGGCGTATGCCCCCCCAATTGCATCCCAATTGATCTATACATTGTGTGTGTTTTCCTGTGATGTAATTGGCTGAAGTCACAGTCCCAGGTAGATTGAAATTGTGACATCATCTGACTAGCTCAGCTGTAGCCCTCTGAGTTCAGCTGTAGTTTTCACAGTAGGTGGAAGGCAAATGGGCATGCAAGATCGGCACTGTGGGGGTCACAAGACCCATGTAGGGGCCCCTCCTAGGTCTGGAGCTGCAGAGGCGGCGGCCATGGTGAGCAATGTTGAGGAGGGAGGGAAGGTCAGAGGGCTCCTCAATGGCTGCATGCCGCTCTCTCACCAGGTGGCCGGACACATGCATGGGAAGGGTAAGGGCGATAAGTGACCATTGAAGGGGAAGCGGGATGGGTGAGGGAAGAGAGAGATGGAGGAAAGGAAGCAGGAGTGACCCACATATACCCCACGAGGTTTCCAAGAGGGAAAGGCTGGCCTACATTAAAGAAAAACCCGAGCGAAGCCGGGTAATCAGCTAGTAAAATAATATTTCCAAAAGGCTAGAGCCCATTTCTTTTGCTTTTCACTAAACAAATTCACAAGAAGGGCCATTGAGAGAAGACAGATCTCTGTTACAGGAGATCTGCTATCAATGGTTTTTTTTAATGCTCGTTTTCAAATGTCATTTAAGACATCTACTCCAGTGAAATGGAGAAGCCTCCTCAGCAAAATCATCTTTTTTAAAAACTTAACTGGATGGATTAATTGATCAAATACATGTTGCCTTAGCTGTCCTACTCTCATTTTTTTACCCGGTTTGGGGGTGACATAAGTGCATCACAGGGTAGATCAGTCTGCAAGTACAGTTACATAAAACTGTTCACTTCTCGGAGGGTCTTTAAAGTAATAAATGAAATCAGGAATGGCAATGGGGGAAAACAAAGAAACCTGCCTTACTTCACTCTTCATGATTAAAGCAAATGAGTAAAAAAAGGCGCAGTAGATCGCTTTCGCATTCATGGGGGACGTCTATGAAGTTGCCGGGGGGAAATTGGTGAGTCTCAATAATTGCTAATAAGGTACAACTAAAAAGCTTGCCCCCGAATCGTCGGCCCCAAGTGTAGCAGAGTTGAGATGAGAATCCTTCTGATGAAGTTGTCAATCCACCTGCTTTAAGGGGATTATGAAGCATGAGAATTTCAAACCATCAATTCCCTTTCATCCGAAACGCGTAAGAGTTTCCTACCTCAGTCTCAGTTGCAAATGAATCTCTGCAGAAAAGGGTCTTTAGAGAAGGCTGGATTGAACTTTCTGCTGGGGAGCCCAACGGTTGGAAAATACCAGAAGGGTACTGTAGGTTCACTGGGGAAAACTTACCAAGAGGTTCTCCCATGTAGGGAGAAGGGAGATAAAATGCTTACTATAAAGGAGCTTAGTGGTTAGGACGCAGAACTTGACGACTGGAAGGTCGTCAGGTCAGCAGTTCGAGACCCGAGTGCTTCAGGACAGTGCAAGTTTCCGTCTCTGTCCCAGCTCCTGCCAACCTAGCAGTTTGAAAGCAAGAAATTGCAAGTAGATAAATGGGTACCCTTTGGTGGGAAGGTAAACAGCATTCTGGTATCTAGTCATGCCTGCCACATGTCCACAGAAACGTCTGCAGACACAAGCAGCACCAGGTTTTTGGCTATAAACAGCCTAGTGTCGGATACAACTGGCTTTCGAACAAGGGTGACCTTTACCTACCTAAGGAGCTGATATTTCACAGTTCACCCTAAATAGAGATTTACTGAATGAAGGGGATTGTTAAGTAAAACTTGGGTAAATCTTGCTAATCTAATGGATCTACTCTGGATCCATGGATCGCCTGCCACTCTATCCCTGGACTTTATTTTGGGAATTTTTCTATTTGGTTGTGCCCTTATTATTATATTAAAGTACTAGCAGAGGTTGCCTGGCGTTGCCGGGCTGTTTTAAATGGTGTTGGAAGGTTTTTGTTTTATGTTTGTTTAAATGAGGTTAGTATGTTATTTTTTTTAAAAAAATGTTCACCGGCCCCGGCGTGTCTTCTGCGGGGTAGCGTGGAGGAGAGGGAGACCCTCTCTTCCCCGTTGCTCCATGCAAGAAGGCTGGCGGGTCTTTTCGTGGCTTTGAGGCGCTGCGCCTGAGTTGTGTTTTTAAATTTTATTTTATTTTTTGCACGCCGGGTTCCTCAGCATTCTCCGCGCTCATGGCGTGCAGGACTCTGGGGATTGTAGTTATGGGTTTGTGGTTTGTGCTTGTGGTACATTTTTCCCCCCCTGCGGCTCGATGTTGATTGGCCGCGGGGCGTTTCTCAATGTTCTTTGTGGTCACGCCTCTCCGCCTGATTGGCTGTTGCGCGGCGCGGCGCAAAGAACGTTGGGAAATGAAGTTGTTTCCTTTTTTCGCGTTTGTGGGGCTGTTGCCCCACTGCCATTTTTCTCAATCCTTCGTTGATCTGCGGACCCAGTCCGCCCATGTGCATGAAGGGTGAGTGCAGGCAAGTAGGGCCAGGCGTAGCAACCTATAGCAAGTTCCAACGGTTAACCCTTGGTTTTATAGGTTAAGATTAAAGACCTGCATTGAAAAAGCCTACAGTCTCAATGAACTTTATTTCAAAAACTGGAAATTTGCCTATTGAAAGAGCTCTTTTGTATTTTTAGTGGTCAAACTTTTTTTTTGCTTTATTATGAGGGTGAAAAGAACCCCAAAAGTGCTGAAGGGGCCACAAAATGTGGCAAAATATCCTCAAAATGTGCCTCAAAGGACAGTAAAGGATTTTTTTCCTCAAAAATATATCCCCACATTCTTACTTTCTGGTAAACATGCATAGGCTTGCAACGTAACCTTTATTTCATCTAACTGGTTAATTGGATATGGAAATGAGTGGCTAGAAGGGATAAAATCAGGAATGAGATTATAAGGGGGAATTGTAATAGAGCCAATCTTAAACTATATACAGAGACAACAATATTTAGCAGTGTTGTCTTTTTTTTTTTAAGCTGTCACTAAAAGAGTCAATGAACTAAAGGACGTCTATGCTCTATTTCAGGAATTTCATGAATACAAAAATCCCAAAATCCCCATGCTTTAAAGACTAAAAACATAATTTGTGGATCTCCCTTGCCCAAAAGCCAGTCGTATCCGACTCTAGGGTTCAGTGCTCATCTGTTTATAGCCAAAGAGCCAGTGCTCTCTGCGTTTGCAGACATTTCCGTGGACATGTGGCAGGCATGACTCAACACTGGAGTGCATGGAACACTGTTTACCTTCCCACTTTGGTGGGAAGGTAAATAAGCAATTTATTGCTTTCTACTTACAATGTATTGCTTTCGTACTGTTAGGTTGGGACAGAGATATGAGATCCCATGCAGTATTCAGGAATCGAACTCTGACCTTCCAGTCATCGTTTCAGCGGTTTAGTCACTTCAGCCACTGCACTGGAAGGAGGGGGCAAAACAAAATTAGAAATCAAGTACCTCAGGGTGCCGAATTATGCGCATACCCATCTGGGCATACCATCTGGGCTGGACGCGCATGTGCAGCAACAACTCATTTGTGCATGCGTAGAACACTTTTGTGCATGCACAGAACCCCTTTGCACATACGCAGAGCCCATTTGCGATGGGCGCGCATGCAGAGTAACCCCTTTCCCCACCGTTCAAATACGGGACGGCGGCAGGAAAGCGGAGGAACCAGCACAGAAATACGGGACATCCTGGCCAATACGGGATACTTGACAGGTATGTATGGGTTCTTCCTTCACTGGCATGACTGCAAAATGTAGAGCCATCGCTAACAACAGACCGAAGGTGCCTGGAAACACGAAACAATTTCCCCTTTTCTCAACCTCTCTGAGGGACGCAAACTATTTCACTTGCTAAAAAAAAAAAAAAAAACTCTCAAATGTCTAAAGCTAGAAATATAGATCTGCAATGAATATCTGCAATGAATACGAGCGAAAGATGTTCTAAAATTCATGCTTCCGGCTCAACACTGCTCTGATTTGAAGCTTTTTCTGCCCAATATGCCTTTTTTAGAAAAGGAGGAGGAGGAGGAAGGAGGTTCTGACATATATTGACCTCCTCTATCAACCTATAAATTCCTTGATCTCAGAGAGCCGTACAACCACGTTCTTGGAATAGAGGCAAGAGGGAGCGCACTGTTCTGTGCTGTCTTTGAGAGAGCTTGTCCACTTGGCCTTTTGCTTCCTTTTAAGATCTTTTTCCCCCCCAACCTCCTCCTTCTCCCAGTAGGTGCAAAGCTTTCTACCATTAATTCAGACGCCTGAGGGTTGATCTCAGGGTTTGACAGTTAACATCTTGCCCTGATTATCGGCGACTGCCAACGGCTACTTTCCCTGTTTTCGGCCTGTCATCCCTAAATTCAGCAAAGTGGGAGAGCAGAATACCTTATTATCTTACAAAGGTCAATTTGGTTTAATATTATTTGAGACCTCCAGGGAATCTGTCAGGGTTGTTTTTTTTTCCTGCTGACCACTAAGTTTCCAGGAAATTATTTCTTTGGCTTTTTTAAAAAAAAAAGGTTGGTTAGCAAATTGATTCAAGGAAGAGAGTCTGTTCATTATTGCCCTTGGCCAACGGAGCAACAAGAAGAAGGGCTTTGGAATTAGAGCAAGGCAGCAGCATTGCTCAAAGCAATCTGGACTGTCAAGCACACAGGAGTATTCAAAAATACCCGCATATACTCGAGTATAAGCCGACCCGAATATAAGCCTAGGTACCTAATTTTGACCTGAAAACCCAGGAAAATAGATTCACCTGAGTATAAACTAAGGGTGGGAAATGCAGCAGCTGCCAATGAGTTTCAATAATCAAAATACAGTAATGACCGCATCGGATAGCGTCATATTTGCATAACGTCGTGGTTGTGATGCACACATGATGCACACGTGATGCACACGTGATGTCTCGCATAACATCCAAAACCACACAAAAAATGGACGTTATCCGACGTATTGGTATAGGAACCACAGATAACATCCGATTTCGACCATTTTTTGGACATTATGCAGTTCCTATGGGGAGATGCATTGCATAACGTCCAAAAAAATGGTCGAAATCGGATGTTATCTGAGGTTCCTATACCAATACCTCGGATAGCGTCCATTTTTTAGCGGTTTTGGACGTTATGCGAGGCATCACATGTGCATCACAACCACGATGTTATGCAAATATGACGCTATCCGATGCGGTCATTATGCGAGGTATTACTGTACATGACAATAGGGTAAAATTAATTAAATTGTCAGCGCATCTCAATCCAGCACAGTCTTGGGACCCTCGTGGTCACTGACCTGAGTATAAGCTGTGTCCCCTTTTAGGGGTTCATTTTTGAGGCTAAAAACTCGGCTTATACTCGAGTATATAAGTAACTCTTTGCTTAGCGCCAAGTCCTCTAAACCAGGGGTTCCCCAACCTTTTTTGCACCACGGACTGGTTTCATGCTAAACAATTTTTCTACGGACTAGTTAAGTGTGGTTGGTAGGATTGGACGGTTCAAGCACATAATAAAATACGATAAAGTGTGCACTGTGCACAGGCAGGGGGAGGAGCCCCCTGTCACTCAAAAGCAAGGAGGGGCCCACCCCCTTTGCCCAGTTCAGGACAACCCATGGCCCAGTACTGGGCCATGGCTCTAAACCATGAGGTTTTTGCAAAGTGAGCCCAAACTACAGATGGGAGTCAAATTTCATGGCATTGAATCATAACTAAAAATAGCATGAAGCTTATGGGGAAATTGCCACCAAGAAATCAGAAGGTGGACTTGGAAGGGCAGAGGAATTTTTAAAGAATCATCAAGTTTAGGGCTAAGATCAGCAGCACTATTGTATTCTTGACACGCTTGGTGTGAAAGCTGCCCAGCTGTTGTGAAAGCAAGCTGGGCAGCGAAGAAAACCAACAAGGGGAAAAATAATTCATTTGAAGTACTGTACTTGAGGATTGCTTTGTAAGTTATTTGCTAGAAGACAAATAACAGGGTCCTAGAGCAAATTAAGCCTTTGTCTGGAAACAAAATAATGAAACTGAGGCTGTCCTCCTTTGGGCATATCATGAGAAATCAAGATTCCCTTGAAAAGAGAATAATGCTGGGAAAGGTAGAAGGAAGCAGGAAAAGAAGGAGACCAAATGTGAGATGGATTGACTCTCTAAAGGAAGCCAAGGATTGAGCTTTAAGAGCTGAGCTGAGCCAAATCAGAAGCCACGTCCTTCATTTCTTCCCTTTCTTTTCCTTGTAGCATTACTATTTACCACTTAGAACTACTTCACGATATAACAGAAAGTCTTAGTGCTAAAAAAAGTCTAAACATAAAGATCTCATCTGATCTTGAGGATATAATAGGACAGTCGTGGCGAACCTTGACACTCCAGCTGTTCTTCAACTTCAATTCCCAGAAGCTCAAGTCTCTGTGAATCCACACGAATGGGTTTACTGCGCAGAAACTTGGGTCCAAGAATTGCTGGAGTGCCAAGGTTCACCATAATGGCAATAGTAAAACCCGACTATTCCACCTATGCTGTTTCTCTTAGCTTAGGTTAGCTTAACTTTCCCAATTTGGGGAAGGAAAGCAAACACTAGCTGGAGACCACAAGAGTTGAAGTCTGAGCATACCCGCCAAATCACGGTTTTGGAAATCCGGGAGTCAGGCACGCATGTGCAGTAGGTTTCCAGGCGCCAGGCAGGAAATGGGTTACTGCGCATGCATGGCCGTCAGAGGCAGCAGTGCACAGAAACCTCTGTGCGCATGCGCAGAAACCCCTTCAGCCAGGAAATGGGTTACTACGCATGGGTGGCCGTCCGAGGCATGCGCAGTAGCTACTTTCCCCGCCGTTCAAAATACAGGGTGATGGCAGGAAAGGGGAGGAACAGGCGTGGAAAAACGGGAAATCCCGGCCAATATGGGATACTTGACAGGTATGGGTCTGAGTGATCAAAAGTCACTAAGTTGAGAGAAGTTGATCTCAGCCACGGTTAGATCAGCTGAGTTAGTGATAAGGCATAAGATTTGTTTCATCACACTTTGGCTGAAATGTAGTAGTAAGTCAAAACTAGAATAAGCCCTCTGAACCAATGGTGAAGCTTGGCACTCCAGATGTTCTTGAACTTCAATTCCCAGAAGTTGAGATCAGCACTCCTGCTGATCGGGGCTTCCGGGGATTGACGTTCAAGAACAGCCGGAGCACCAAGGTTTGCCATCACTGGTCTAGGTCGTAGAGATGGCTAACCTCAGCGCTCCAGGTGTTCTTGGACTTCAATTCCCAGAAGCCCTGATCAACACCCCTGCTGATCAAGGCTTCCGGGGATTGACGTTCAAGAACAGCCGGAGCACCAAGGTTTGCCATCACTGGTCTAGGTCTTAGAGATGGCCAACCTTGGCGCTCCAGGTGTTCTTTGACTTCGATTCCCAGAAGCCCTGATCAGCAGCAGTGCTGACTTGGGCCTCTGGGAATTGAAGTCCAAGAACACCTGGAGTGCGCCAAGCTTCGCCGCCATGGGTAGGGGTGGTTGGTCATCCCTGCTTACAGCTAAAGGGGCCCACTACCTGCAGCTGCAGACATTTCTGCGGCCATGACAAGACGCTGAAGTGCACGGAACGTTGTTACCTTTCCTGGCGAAGCAGTACCTATTTATCTACTTTGCAATTTTTCTCGCTTTTGGATTGTTGGGTTGACAGGAGCTGGGGCAGATGACGGGAGCTCACGCAGGACGTAGGTCTGGAACTGCTGACTTTCCGGTCATCAAGTTGAGCATCTTAACCACTAAGACACAACAAACCCCTTTTTCCTGCTCATTCGAAAAGTTCTACAGTATTTCTTCTCCTAATGAGCAAAGACACCCACTCACCCCACCTGGGTCCATATAGTTTTTTGGCCATCACACATCTCCATGGCATGGCCTTCCTCAACCTACCCAACCGCCTTTCTAAGCAGGGATGGGGATTTTATTTTACTTTCGCAATGGCATCATCGCTCGGTATGTTTTCTTCCGCTGACTATCGTTCCGCACTTTCTGTCTTGTCACGTATGTAGTTTTTTCCCCCCTGTTTGAAGATTCCTGCTAGACTCTCGCTTTGAAGAGGACTTCTGAAGCTACCTCTGGTCTAAAAGCATGGATTACAAGAAGGCATGCAAATACACAGTTTCCATTGGAAACGGCGGGTTCGGACCCTTTAGAGCGTGGCTAACATAATAAGTACAGGCGCCATCTAAGACAATTGTTATTTCCTTAGCACCTCTACTTCTTTGGAGTCCTGCCAACATCAGCTCTAGTTTGTAGCTTGCTTAACGTTCTTGCCTATGATGTACTAATAAACCGAACAGCAGTGGCGAGGTCGGAAAAGCATGAAGGGGCGGCTTTGTTTATTATGCAGTGCCATCTGCTGGAAAGACATCTTCTGTACAGTACAGAATAGGTTTCCCTTGCTCGAAAGCCAGTCGTATCCGACTCTAGGGTTCAGTGCTCATCTGTTTCAAAGCCGAAGAGCTTCTGCGGACATTCCGTGGTCATGTGGCAGGCATGACTAGACACCGGAGCGCTGTTTACCTTCCCACCCAAGTGGTCCCCATTGATCTACTTGCAATGTCTTGCTTTCGAGCTGCTAGGTTGGCAGGAGCCGGGGCAGAGACGGGAGCTCATTCCGTCCTGCAGTACTCAGGAATTGAACTGCTGACCTTCCGCCTCCCAGTCAGCGTCTTAGCCACTTGAGCCACTGCAGTCCCCCTTCGTACAGTATGGCGCGAGGCAAAGAAGAGGCCGATCACAAGAGGAAGAAACGCATCCTCCAAGTGAGACGTTCGTCTTTGCATCCCAAAGTGATCCGCTTGAACGCCACCTCCTGCCATCACTGCGACTGAGGATGGAGAAATGGTTCGCCATGCCCAAATCATCCCATCCTCTGCCATCTGACGCATTTTTATTCCAGCCCCAAGTCAAATTTATTCCCACCTATGGCAGGATCCACTGAAACAATGAGAATGACATACCTGTTGACGTACACTAAAACCCCTATTTACAAAAAAAAAGTCTGTTCCGTAGGCTTTTGCTTAAATCGGTTTTTTATGTAACTCGAAGCAGTGGCTAAGACGCTGACTGGGAGGCGGAAGGTCAGCAGTTTGATTCCCGAGTATTTCAGGGTGGAATGAGCTCCTGTCTTTGTCCCAGAGTTTGGTTCTGCATGCGCAGAACCCTTTTGCGCATGCGCAGAACTGCCTCTGATGGGCACGCATGCGCAGTAACCCCTTTCCCCGCCGTTCAAAATACGGGATGGCAGCAGGAAAGGGGAGGAACGAGCGCTGAAATACGGGAAATCCCGGCCAATGTGGGATACTTAACAGGTATGCGCAAGGAGATGGCTCCGTCATCATAGTGTGTGGGTCACTTTGTGGCAAGCTGGGACACACCTTAAACACCACTATCCACTACACATAAATACAGTAAATACATGGGTGGCGTTAATTCTCAAAGGCTAAGACTGCTATGGGGAAAGGGACAAATTTAGCCCAGGTCATATCTTGTCTCCAAGGTTGTAACCACGGCACTGAAATGTCCCATCTCTGCCTATGTTTAAAAAACAACTGAAATCATTTCTTTTTAAAGAGGCTTTTGAGAATGTTTTGCCAATGGCTGAGCATTAAGTATTTTATTCTATTTCTCTTCGTCACCAATAGAGTTTTTGTATTTAGTTTTTAAATGTGTTTTAATATGTTTTTAATATGTGAGCTTCGTGTTGTTAGCCTCCCAGTGTAGGAAAACCTCCTAGATGGGCAGGGTATAAGTAAAATAAATAAATAAAGTCAAATAAATAATAAAGTGTTGCCAAAATCTAAAGATGAATCTATGGGGTGAGTATTACTGTATCAAGATAAAGAGCAACATCTTCTATCCCCTATTTTGTTTCCTGGTTTTGAAAGCAATGTCTTTTTTTTTTGCCTTTCTGGAGGGAGTACTATATTATAAAAGCTATTTATCCACTTGCAATTTCTTACTTCCGAACTGCTAGGTTGGCAGGAGCTGGAACAGACGACAGGAGCTCACTCTGTCACGCAGCACTCAGGTCTTGAACTGCTGACCTTCCAGTTTGTCAAGCTGAGTGTCTTAACCACTAAACCACCGCAGCCCTTTCCATGTGAAGACACTCTCCCAATTAAGGAACTCTTATTCAGTTAATCAAAGCAACTGATTAATAGATTAATTAATGGCCTGTGTGCATATTGGCATATGAAGAAGGCAATAGAGGAGCATTGCACACTTAGGTCTCATAAGTGCAAACAAAGGGACGTTCTCTCTTTAAACAGGAATCCCCCCCCTTCCCCATTTCTCTCTCACATAGACAAAGATGCCTCTTTCCTGGCCACCAGATCTACTTTACAGAGCTGTTGTGAAGATAAAGTGGGAAGAGGGAAAGGGTGATGATAACACTGCCCAACAATGATTTTGCAACTGGGAATAACACATGTGATTTACATGATAACGAGTGTGCTGATTCCAAATCTGAACTCAGAATTTGCCTATCAAGTATAGATTTTAATTTATAGGCATGCGATAGCTGTTCAAACGGTGGGTAATTAGGTAATTTATTTTTGCACTGGAACATTATAACGGTTGCAGCTACCGCTGAGCCTGCTGCAGCCTCAGCTGAATCACGTCCCCTGGTGGTATGCATGTTCCACCATGGATTACATTTATAGGTGGCCTATAAATCTAGTAAATAAATAAATAAATAAATATAAAATGTTCCAGCATCGGCCGGGCATGTCTGGGCAAGTCAGTGAGCTGAGGTCAGAAATAGGTATATAAGGCAAGATGGACCGAGGGCTTGTCTTTAGTGCAAAACCATCTTATTGGATAGTACGGCAAGGCCATAGTGAGTCTGTTCTGAGCTAAAGATGAATAGGCGCAGCTGTGTTAATAAACTGGACAATTGTGTCTATATGCATAATTAACTTAAGATCCTGATGTCCTAGGCAGAATCGGACTTCAGATTTGGATTCAGTGCACTTGATTTTGTATAGGACACATGGATTAGACCAAGTAGCAGACAACATATATATTTTTGTGATGCAGTGTAATTGGAACAAATAAATAATAAATCAATACAATTACCTCTTCAATCTAAATGATGCTTCTCCTCTGGGTCTGCAGACTTTACTCGCAGTGTGGTTACGCAAAGGTGTATGTGTGTGTTTTTTAAACAGATGTTAAAAGAAATGTGAGATGAGATTGAGAAGGACTAAATAAACAGCATAGGAACAGTCACATAAAAATGTAATCAATCTATTTAATCTATTTTATGACTCCAAGGTAAAACCGGTGACACAAGTCAAAGTACAGAAAGGTTCCCTAGCTTTTACCGAAAGATCGGGATCTGAAAAATGTCCATATGAGAGCGTTGGAAAGAAAGAGATAGAGATCTGGAAAATCTATATACAGTAAAACTCTGAGTTACATATGCCTTGAGTTACAGAAAATTCGACTTACATAATGATTTTGTGCTAAAACCATGTCCTGATTTACATGATTTCCTATGGGTTTGCTTTGAGTTACATAAAGATTCTCTTTCCTATGGGTTTGCTTCGAGTTACGTAAGAATTCATTCCCTTATGGGTTTGCTTCGATTTATATTAAAATTTCATTTTTTCCTATGGGTTTGCTTCGAGTTACGTAAATATATATATATATATTTTCCTATGGGTTTGCTTCGAGTTACCTGCACAAAATCCTACGGAACGGACTTTTTTTCATAAGTAGGGGTTTTACTGTAAATGTTTATTTTGTTCTCCTCACTATCAGTTTTCATTGCCAATCGGGGAGAAAAAGGCAGATCTGAGAAAAAGTCGAATTTTATTAACTCGAGGCATATGTAAGTCGGGGTTTTACTGTATATAGATTTTCCAGATCTCTATCTCTTTCTTTCCAGCGCTCTCATACGGACATTTTCCAGATCCCAATCTTTCGGTAAAAGCTAGGGAACTTTTCTGTACTTTGACTTGTATCACCGGCTTTACCTGCCCTGTGGAACCTTCTGCCATTGGAATTGCGCCTCCAGACGGAGTTGCTCCCCTTCCGGAAAGCTCTTAAGACCTGGGTGTGCCAGCGGGTCTGGGACCCATCTTGCGGTATGACCCAGGTTCGCTGGCTAGTCTAGCTGCCCTAGATTATAGTTTTTGCTGGAGCTGTCAGAGGTTTTTAAACTGTTTTTAATGCATTTTTATATGGTTTTAGCTGTTTAGCGTTTTTACTGTTTTATTTTGTCTTAAGGGGTTGGGGTGGTTTTTTGGGCTGGGTTTTTAAAATGCTTTTTATGATTGCATGTTTTATATCTATCTATCTATCTATCTATCTATCTATCTATCTATCTATCTATCTATCTATCTATCTATCTATCTATCTATCTATCTATCTATCTATCTATCTATCTATCTATCTATCTAGATAGATAGATAGATAGATAGATAGATAGATAGATAGATAGATAGATAGATAGATAGATAGATAGATAGATAGATAGATAGATAGATAGATAGATAGATAGATAGATAGGTGTGTGTGTTGTTAACCGCTCTGGGTGGCGCATGCGCCAGAAGAGCGGGATACAAATGTCTGTAAGTAAGGAAGTAAGTAAATAAATAAATAAATAAAATTATTATTTCAATAAAAGAAAAAAGAGAAACACTGTATTATCAATTCCCAAGTTGGGGTGTGGGGAGCAAAAGTTTTGATTCAGGTAGTGGTGTTGGTGTAACTTGGGGGGAAATAGAATAAGTCAGTACAGAGCGACTTCAAAAGCTTTGTGAAACAAGCAAGAAGGCTTTAAAATGCTGGTGGCAAAAGGGCAGATTTTTTTTAGAAGGAAGAAAATATTAAATAAATAGCTGGCCGGTTTCGCCACTGATGCCGGTGTGAGATCAAGAGAACTTTTTAAGAAAAGAGAAAAATTGATTCATTTATTAATTCCCACTTGGATTGTGTGTGTGTGTTTAAAGAAAAAGAAAGGAAAATGAAGAGGGATTTCCCACACTCACACACACACACACACACATACCATAATAAAAAGAGAAAGCACGGCAGGGCCCCTACAGCTTGTGAAAAATTAAACTCGACGGATTCAAACTGTCCTATTTCCACATCAAACGCGAAGATGCACCGAGCAGTTCCCAACTTATCTTCAAACGCCCAGCACCGTAGAAGTTTCTTGAGAAAAGAAGAAGGGATGGATGGGGGGGGGTCCTTTTTTGGGGGGTGGGGGGACAAAAAAGACAGGAAAAAGGGGGAAAGTCTCCAGATCCCGCAAGTGCTGTGCCCGTTACCGTTTGCCGCTGTCTCTCTCTCTCCTAATTATACCCCTGTGAGTTTATTAATCAACTTGTAAATTATTTAGAGAGCCAAGCACCGTCTTCAGCTAGTACAAACACACAGCATGTGAAGAAGACTGGCTGGAAAAACCAGCAGAGATTCCCCTAAGGAGATCTCTCTCTCTCTCTCTTTCTCCATCCATCCATCTCTCTCTCTCTCTCTCTCTCTCTCTCTCTCTCTCTCTCTCTCTCTCTCTCTCTCTCTCTCTCTCTCTCTCCTCTCTCTCTCTCTCTCTCTCTCTCTCTCTCTCTCTCTCTCTCTCTCTCTCTCTCTCTCTCTCTCTCTCTCTCTCTCTCTCTCTCTCTCTCTCTCTCTCTCTCTCTCTCTCTCTCTCTCTCTCTCTCTCTCTCTCTCTCTCTCTCTCTCTCTCTCTCTCTCTCTCTCTCTTAGCAATATTCAGGCAGTGTGCAGCTTTTTAAAAAATATGAAATAAAACCGAGCTTACCTCATCAGATGGAAAGATTTACCTAGCCTTTCAACCCAGAATTTCTTTGCAAGTTATAGATTTTTCTTCTTCCCTTCTTTGCTCAAAGAGAACAGGAGAAAGGGAAGAGAGAGAGAGGGAAGGGAAGAAAGGAGGAAGGAAGAGGGAAGGGAAGAAAGAAAGAAGGAAAGAGGGAAGGACAGAAGAAAGAAAGAGGGAAGGGAAGGAAGGAAGAAGGAAAGAAAGAGGGAAAGAAAGAGGAAGGAAGAAAGATAAAAAGAAAGAGGGAAGAAAGGAAGGAAGAGGGAAGGGAAAGAAGAAGAAGGAAAGAAAGAGGGAAGGGAAGAAAGATAGAAAGAAAGAGGGAAGGAAAGAAGGAAGGAAGAAGGAAGAGGGAAGAAAGAAAGAAAGAAAGAGGGAAGGGAATAAAGAAAGAAAGAGGGAAGGGAAGGGAAGAAAGAAAGAAAGAGGGAGAGAAGGGAAGGGTAGAAAGAAAGGAAAGAAAAAAGAAGAGGGAAGGGAAGAAAGAAGGGAAAGAAAGAAGGAAGGAAAGGAAAAGGAAGGAAGGGTGAAGGGAAGGGAAGAAAGAAAGAAGGAAAGAGGGAAGAAAGAAAGGAAGGAAGAGGAAAGGGAAAGAGGAAGAAGGAAAAAAAGAGGGAAGGAAAGAAAGATAGAAAGAAAGAGGGAAGGGAAGAAAGAAAGAGGGAAGGAAAGAAGGAAGGAAGAGGGAAGAAAGAAAAAAGGGAAAGGGACGAAAGGAAGGAAAGAAAGAAGAAAAGAAAGAAAGAGGGAAGGGAAAGAAAAAAGAAGAGGGAAGGGAAGAAAGAAGGGAAAGAAAGAAGGAAGGGAAGGGAAAAGGAAGGAAGGAAGGAAGGAAGGAAGCGACTCTCTTGCCAAATCTTTTAACTGCTACTTTCAGAAATGAGAAAGTTAATTTTGCTGCACTGAAAAGCAACGGAAAGAGCTGCGATCCTGGCCATGGGAGGATCCAAAATTGCAAAAGCCACCCAAAACACAAAACCACACCAAAATAGGTTTATGGAAGCGGAAGAGAAGCCAATACAGTACTACAAAAAAAATCCAGATTTTGGAAAGGAACATTCGCAAGCAATACTTGTTAGTAATAGTAGAAATTAGGAGATCCCCAAAATTCCCATTCTACCAGCCACACCCACCCCTAACAGTCAACCAGACAAGAGAAATGCCACTGGGGTAGATTCAAATATAATTATGTTATAAACCAAGGGTGGGCAAAACATAAACAGAGCTGGTTTGCTTCTAGTTTCACTGGGTCAGTGGCAAGAGCGATGTTTCCAACTGCTTTAGTAAGAGTGATCGAAATAATAATCCAAATTCTAACAAAAATAATAAAACCCATTTTTGGCAGGAGGGTGGCTACCATCCCGCCCACCCACCCACCCACCCTCTTTCCTTTTGTCTCCCAGGTAGAAGTAAGTTAAGAAGTACAGGATAAAGAGGAGTTATCCTCCACAAGGTCTCTTAACACTCCAAATAAGGAACGTTCCCCATCTCTAGATGTGGAAGGTGATGTCGCCAAATGTTGCTCAAAATGTCCCATCATTCTGGACTTGCAAGCCCAGAGTCCACTGCAGCACTCACATCAACTCTGAAGACTTCCAGGCGGGTCTTAGGCAACCCTCCTCCTAGGCACACCAGAAATTGAACCCAAGACTTTGGTCTGCAGGGCATGAGGTATACCGAAAAACTATGCCTTACCTAATATTATATGAGTATTTTCTAAGTCAAATGTATCATTTAAAAAAGGCAGCAAATCAAACAGGAGGGCCAAGGGCAGTATTTAGAGGCTGGTGACTCCAATTTCAAGGGCATCGTGAATTCACTCAAGGTTTCAGTCTTAACACTACTAGGACATATCCAAGGTGGTCAGCTATGCGCCCAAAACTGGATAGCTCCTATGATGTTTGGACTCACCAGCAGCAAATTCTCAACGCTCATTCAATCAGGGTCACTAGCCTAAATTGGCCAGAAATTGCTCTCTCCTTAACCCATCCAATATCATGGAGTAGCTGCAGAAATAGGGCTGTGTGGTCATCCATCCATTCCAAGTCTTTACGAAAGCTGAAGAAGGAAGTACCTGAAGCACCAGGAAAAGGAAGGAAGGAAGGGATTCAAATAAGCAAGTATCCCCCACTGGCCCCAACTAGCATTGAGTGATTGACTCAGTGTGATTTACACAGGCACTGAACCATAGTTTAGCTATTGATTTATTGGTTTTACTCTTATTTGTAAATAGCAATAGGATACTGGCTATAATTGGTGGGAGACATGAGAACTTACTCACAAGTAAGCATGCATGACAGTTTATCCTAGGGGTGCTCAAACTATGACCCATGGGCCAGATCCAGCTTGATGCCAATTCATCTGACCTGCGCCACCCTCGTTGCGCCCGGAAGTGGAACTAAATCGCGCCCATATGGGCATATTTTACTTCCGCTTCCGGGAGTGATGAGGGTGGTGTGGGCTGGATGAATTGGCATGTGGGACCAGATCTGGCCCATGGACCATAGTTTGGGGAACCCTGGTCTAAGCAGAGAAAATGGCAGCTTAAAATCTATCTCATCCTGTTGCAAAACAGATGGCAAGGCGTGTTTTACATCCGCTTCTGGTGGGAGGAACCACATGACCAGCCTGCTGAACCACGTGACTGGCCCATGGCCCAAAAGTTTGAGCACCCCTGGTTTATCCTTTGACAAATAAATAAGACAGCCCTCACAAGTAGCCAATTCTATTTTGTTTTAGATGGTTCCTATAAACGTTCAGATGAAAACCTGTAACGATTTCACTTCCCCCATGGCCAAGGCCTTTTGCAAGATCGCTAATAAATTCTTGTTAGTCATTACAAATGCAAATTCATTCCGCACTTATCCCTAGGAGAGAGGGATTAGAGAAATGATTGGACTTATTATTTTCTGGTCTTCCAGTATAAAGCTTGGCTGTAATGCATCTTTCTCCTTTGACACGATATGCCCCACTTAAACCTCAGTAGGTACTCACATACAGGCGAAACTCGGAAAATTAGAATATTGTGCAAATGTTCATTCAGTTTAGTAATGCAATTTAACAGGTGAAATAAATATATGAGATAAACTCATTACATGCAAAGCGAGATAGTTCAAGCCTTACTTTGTTATAATATTGATGCTTATGGCTTACAGTTTATGAAAACCCCAAACCCCCAGTCCCGTGTACCCCATAATCATCACATAATCTCATGTACGCCGTACGTAATTATCATCACAATTATAGCGAATTAAGGCATGACATCTCTTGCTTTGCATGTAGTGAGTCTAATATATTTGTTTCACCTTTTAAGTGAAATGAATTGACATTTGCACGATATTCTAATTTTCCAAGTTTCACTTGTAGTTGTAGCTTTTGGAAATGTTTGTAGAATTTGGTATGACCAGAGCTCCCATACAAGGGAGAGGTAGGTGCCATGACACCAGAATCAACTCCCTTGGTTCTTCTTTCATGTCCAGGTCAAACTTTAAACTTCCAAAACAAAGTCACCAACGGTCATGGAGGCGGAAGAGGCCATGCCAAATGAACTGGCTGTGAAGGCACACCTTGTCAATATACTCAAGACTGCGGCAGTCCATTGCAGTCCCGGTGTTAAATCTTGCATGTCTCATGTCATGTGTGCCACAGGAGATGGCTCCATGATCATAGTGTGTGGGTCACTTCATGGCAAAACGGGATCCACCTTAAACAAATTCACGCCAATGGCATTTTTCCTGCTTCAGGGGGGGAAATGCATTCTCGGATACAAGTCGCCGCCGCCGCTGCCGCCGCCGACATGTAACAAATAAATAAACAGCAGGGAAGGATGTGGAAGTCAGCATGGAACATCCTTGGGTGTTGAGGAAGAGACCAGGATGCAGATTGGAGCATCTTCAATTGCTGTCAGGCTATCTTCCTGACCTATTTACACTTCCTAAGTGGATCAAAACAGCAACTAAACGAATACAGCAGAGTTCAATAAATAACACAAAAATGTAAGATGAGGAGTATGAAATTCAAATGGGAATCACTGTGTTTGCTTTGTTATCCTGTGATTTCTTTAAACACCAAAGATAGAATGTTTTGTTATGTTTTCAAAAGGCTTTGATGTCAACTTTGTTCACAGGGAGAAGCCATAGCTCTGTTGGGCATGTGTCACTTTGCAGGCAGAAAGTCCTTGTCTTGGCCTCTGGTATCACTGGTGAGAAAAGTCGGGTGGCAGGAAGACACTTTTCTATCCATGAGTATGGTGGTGGTAGTAGTGAAAGAGGAGGATAATATTTATCATCATATCATTCTATCACAGATGTGCACTCAGATCTAGACACCAGAGGGCACGGAACGCTGCTACCTTTCCTGCTGCAGCGGTACCTTTTCATCTACTTACAGGGGCTGCGGTGGTTCAGTGGTTAAGAAGCTCACCTTGTCAGCTGGAAGGCCGGCAAGTCAGCAGTTCAAGACCCAGGTGTTGCATGATGGATTAAGCACCCGTCTCTGTCCCCAGCTCTTGGGGATATGAAAGGAGCCTCATTTGGACATTCCCTGAGCAGAGCAACAATCCTTTCAACCCAGAATACTTTCTGACACGAAATTATTACTACAGTAATACCTCGCATAACGATTGCTTCGCATAACGAAAAAACCGCATAACGAAGCATTTGTTAGGCAATTGTGATACCCCACACAAAAATGTTTGTTATGCGGGGGTTTTGGTAACCGGGGTATACCCGGTCAATGGGAACCCCGGATAACGAACATTTTTTGTTCGTTACCCAGGGCATCTCCCATTCGCTTTGCATAACGATAAAAACCGCATAGCAAAGAGCTCCGTGGAACGGTTTTTGGTTTTTTTCGTTATGTGGGGTTCTACTGTATTATCTACTTGCATTTTCTTGCTCTCGAACTGCTAGGTTGGCAGGAGCTGGGACAGGCAACGGGAGCTCACTCCGTCACGCAGTACTCGGGTCTCAAACTGGTGGCCTCTCTCTCTCTATCTTCTGACAAAGCCCCAAGGTTATTCCCACACACACACATACACACACCCAAATTCGCACCCACTATTTGGGAAGTCAAGCACACAACCTACCTGGGTATCCATTGTCAAAATATGGCTTAATGAGTTCTCCTAGCTTGGTATTGTTGGCTACCGCTTCCTTTAGCATTTCTCCGCAGCAAACTGAAGGGAAAGAGGAACAAAAAGATGGAAGGTTAAATTATAAAGAGGAAGCGAGGAAGGAAAAAGATGGGGACGTGAAAGCAGGGAGGTGGCAAACGGCAAAGGAACTGCTGCTGGGGAAAAGTCATGGGATAAAACAGAATGGGGGGGCCTTAAGTGACCTTCTCTATCTTTCTTTCTCTCTCTTATGTACACATACTGTACATCCTCTTTCTTCTCTTCTGGGTTAGCCAAGCAAACTACATGAAATAAAATAAAAAGAACACATTTGCCTGAGAAGAGTGCGTTATTTTTTAAAGCAGAGAGGAAAAGGCAGCAATCAAAACATTATCTGGAAATAATAATAATAATAATAATAATAATAATAATAATAATAATAATAATAATAATAATAATAATAATAATAATAATAATAATAATAATAATAATAATAATAATAATAATAATATGGCTAAGACACTGACTTATTATTATTATTATTATTATTATTATTATTATTATTATTATTATTATTATTATTATTATTATTATTATTATTATTATTATTATTATTATTATTATTATTATTATTATTATTATTATTATTATTATTATTATTATTATTATTATTATTATTATTATTATTATTATTATTATTATTTCATGTCAGAAAGTATTCTGGTTAGATGGAATTTTGCTGGAGAAACTCCGCTCAGGGGATGGCCAAATGAGGCTCCTTTCATGTCCCCAAGATCTTTTCCCCACCAAACTGGTCCCTATTTATCTGCTTGCAATTTCTTGCTTTCGAACTGCTAGGTTGGCAGGAGCTGGGACAGATGACGGGCACTTACTCCGTCGTACAATGCGCGGGTATCGAACTGCCGACATTATTATCTGGAAATAAGTCAAGAGAGAGCAGACGACCTTCCTCACGGTTTACAAACATACTCATAATTACCTGAAGGGGCTCATGACCTCAAATTGCTCTGCTAGAAGTGCAAAGATTCATATGGAACCCAAAACACAATTAATTTTCAGTACATGTTCTTCTCTGAATTTTGCAATGCAGGTTTTCCTTCCAAAATAATAATAATAAGTATGTTTGGGAAGCTGTTATATGCTGTCAAGTCAGAACCAAGTGATAGAGACCCTAACAGAAATTTCAAGGTAAGGGAGATGTTTAAGGAGTAACTTTATCAGTGCTATACTCCCATGGTCATGGAGTCCCTCGGAACTGTTAAAACCACTCCTTAAATATTTCTCTTACTTTGAAAGCCCTGTTAGAATTGTTATAAGTCAATACTGACTTGATGGCACATAGTAACAATAACATGTAGTATGGTAGGGTAAAATGAGGTGTCTATAAGGTAAAGGTAAATATTTCCCTTGCTCAAAAGCCAGTCAGATCCGATTCTAGGGTTCAGTGCTCATATGTTTCAAAGCCAAAGAGCCAGCGCCGTCTGCTTCTGCAGACGTTTCCGTGGTCATGTGGCAGGCATGACGAGACACCGGAGCACACGGAACGCTGTTTACCTTCCCACTGAAGTGGTCCTATTTATCTACTTGCAATGTCTTGCTTTCAAACTGCTAGGTTGGCGGGAGCCTGGGACAAAGACGGGAGCTCATTCCGTCCTGCTGTACTCAGGAAGTGAACTGCTGACCTCCCGCCTCCCAGTCAGTGTCTTAGCCATTTGAGCCACTGCAGTCCCATGGGTATCTATTATTACATGCTTATTATGCTGTTGTTGAAGTTCATCTCAAAATTGTACTTTTCCCATGCTGAGGATGGAGGACATTACAGTCCCATCAATTGATGGATAGGCAGCCTGTGGTACAGGAGTAAGCATGGAAAAATGAGATTTTAATTGAGAACAAACCATCAATAAGGCCATATTTCTGAGAGAGTAATGCAGCTTGAAGGCTTTTCCCAGAGCCTGGAGGTCCACAAAGGAGAATTCGGGGAGAAAATGGGGCAGCTGTTCGAGGTGGAACTTGGACATGGTTCAGAACTGAAAGGAAAAAGGGAGATGAAAAGAGGCAAATTATTCAAATGTCGCTGGAAAGCAAAATTAAAATCCACACCCAGATAGCATCCATTTATGAAGATTCTGTGTGGAAACATAAACTATGTATGATGTAGGCAGCTTTTGCACTTAAAAAGCTTTTCGTCATAACTCAACCCCCAAAAGTATAAATAGATGTACCATTTCGTTACTTAATCTGTACTATATTACACATTATACCAGGGGTTCCCAACCTAAGGCTCGTGGGCCAAATCTGGCCTGCAGCACCATTTCATGTGAACCCCCAACCCTCCAAGGCATGCGAGAAAGAAAATTACCACCCCTTTGAAGCTGTTGGGACAAAATGGCCACCCCCATTGTGCAGGTAGGGCAAAGTAGCTGTCTGGCTCTCAAAGCTGACTAAGATAGCGTGACCAGGCCCCCGGCTTGGAAAGGTTGGGAACCCCTGCATTATATACTAGTTACATTAGATCCAAGTCTAATACACATATATCACACAAGCCGATCTACTGTGGGGAACATACATATGTTACAGTTAAAACTAGTTTTCAGTTAAAACTAGTTTTCCCTAGTTAAAACTAGTTCTGACTAACTGCGTTTGTGAGAACTAGAATTAACTGACGATGAAAGATCCCTTTCTAGTGAAAACTGGTTTTTAACTAGTCAAAACTCGTTCTAACTAAACGGCTTAGTTAAAACTAGAATTTCCTATCAAGGAAAAAGATTTCAGTTAAAACCACTTTCCAGCTGAAACGGGTTTTGACTAGTCAAAACTCGTTCTAACTAAATGACTTAGTTACAACTAGAATTTCATAATAATAATAATAATAAGTGAAAGTATATGTAACATATATATTTGTATGGAGTAGTACCAGGGCTGGCCACGAGAGGCCACTGTCTGCGATGTAAAACATAGTGTTTGCTGTTATCTGCAGTTTCATATATCCACAGTAGGTCTCAGAATGTATTTCCCCATAACTTGTATTATTATTTAGGGGAATGGTGTAAATCAGGAGTTCTCAACATTTTAAACCCGGGGCCCATTGGATCACGCTCGCTCAGACAAATCTGAGGACCGGATGGCCATTTTGCCCTTCCTACACCACATGGCAATTCCTATTGTGGTGGGGGTGGGAGTGGGCCACATGAAATGGTGCTGTGAGCTGCATCTGGCCCACAGGCCACAGGTAGAGAATCCCTGGTGTAAATCCTAGTGGCAAAATGGCAATCATAAGCGAGGTCTTAAGTTTGTTCCTAGACCTGAGCCAATCATGTGATAAGGTGTGTGTCTAGGATATAGGTCACCCTTGTTCGAAAGTGAGTCGTATCTGATTCTCGGGTTCAGTGCTCGTCTGTTTATAGCCAAAGAGCCTGTCTGTGTCCGCAAACGTTTCCGTGAACACGTGGCACCTATCTACTTGCAACTTCTTGCTTTCGAACGGCTAGGTTGGCAACCTAGCTGCTCGAAAGCAAGAAATTGCAAGTAGATAAATAGGGACCACTTGGGTGGGAAGGTAAACAGCATTGGGTGCACTCCAGTGTTGAGGCATGCCTGCCACATGTCCACAGAAATGTCGGCAGGTGCAGAAAGCGCTGGCTCTTTGGCTATAAACATTGATGAGCACTGAACCCTAGAGTCGAGCATGGGCAACCTTTACCTTTACCTAAAACTTTGCACTTCTCCCTGTTGCATTTCATCTGAACCGAGCTGTGATATAGAAAGGCAAAACCGGTCTTCAGCTTTGCATTGCAGCAACAAAAAGGAGAAAAATTTAAAATAAGGGATGTTAGTATTAGATAGCTTGGCTTGCTGCCATGCAAAACCTGGGCATTCTTGCTCATATGCACCATCTCGCACTGGTTAAGGCAGGGTGCTCAAACTTTTCAGGCCATGGGTTCAGCGGGCCGGTCACCTGGTTCAGCGGGCTGGTCACGTGGTTCCTCCCACTGGAAGCAGAAGTAAAATGCGCCTTGGTGCAATCTGTGTTTTGCAACAAGGGAGCAACAAGGGTGGCGCGGGTTGGATAAATTGATGTTGAGGGCCAGATCTGGGCCACAGGCCATAGTTTGGGCACCCCCGGGCTTAGGAGAGCCGCCAATAAGCTCTTCCCTGCTCCCACTCCAAAAAAAAAAAAAACCCTAAAGCCAGTTCAGCTCACAGCAGAAAGCAGACCGTCTGCACATATTTTATCCCCAAATAAATATCAGCTAACCAGAGACAGGCTCTAAGCAGTTCTTTCCAGCCCTAAATATCCACAGTACAAACATAACAGGCCAACCAGGCTGCTTACAAATGATGCTTAATTTGCAGTAAATAACCAAGTTAATTAGGAGTAATGATCCCCCAGACAGTCTCCACATCTAATTATTCTTTTTAAAAAATCTGTCTACTTGACACATCAACAAACAAACAAAAAAACACAGAGAGAGAAAGAGATCTAGAGAGGATTTTTTTTCCATTCCAATTTTCAATTTATCTCACTGCATTATTAATTAATAATAATTAATATTCAGCCTGCACACACAGATTTACAATTCAAGGCATGAATTGTTTATGAATGTTGATATGAACTTTTAAATTTAATTAAGTAATTTAGAGGTAATTAATTTGTAAATTCCAAATATGAACTTCCAAGTTGTTTACCTTCAAGTGTGGTGCTTGTAATTAGAGGCAGGGCTTTCTCAAAATGCAAAATGCAGCCTAGGCTTTATAAACAAGCCACCAAAAAATTGTTGGGAAATGGGTAATTAAAGAGAAAGAAAGAAATGAGATGAAACAAAAATAACTTGCTTTAGAGTTATTGATTTCTCCATTTTCCTGTAAAAGCCCAAATGAAAGGGGCAATTAATATGCCGAGCAAAGTTGAGACTCCAAAGCAACTCAAGGATCATTCAGTACAAAGACATGAAGAAAAGCTCTGATAGGCAAGATTAGGGTTCTTACGTGTGCCTTTAAGGAGGTTTCATATATAACATAGCACAACGTTTTAGCTACTGGGAATCACACATGTGTTTTACATGATATCGAGTGAGCTGATTCCAAATCTGAACACAGAATTTGCCTGCTATGTACAGATTTTAAGGCCTGCTATAGCTGTTCAAATGGTCAGTAATTGGGTAATGTATTTTTACATGGGAACATTATAACAGTTGCATCTACCACTATGCCTGCTGCTGTCTCAGCTGAATCATGTCTACAGGTGGCATGCATGTTCCAGCATCAGCCAGGCATGTCTTGACAAGTCAGTGAGTTGACGTCAGAAATAGGTATACTGTATAAGGCAAGATGGACCAAGGGCTTGTCTCTAGTGTGAAAGCATCTTATTGGATAGTACAGCTAGGCCATAGTGAGTTTGTTTTGAGCTAAAGATGAGTAGGTGCAGCTGTGTTAATAAACCGGACTATTTTTACTACATTTGTGGCAAATATACCCCACGTGATCAGCACAAGAACCTAACCAAGAGGGTGAGATTTGCTGACTTAAGATCCTGACGTCCTAGGCAGAATCAGATTTCAGGTTTGGATTCAGCGCGCTTGATTAAGTATAGGACACATGGATTAGACCAAGTAGCTGACAATTTTATTTTATTTTAATTTTTTCTGATGCAGTGTAATACTTTACCCAGAATGAAAAAATTTCCAGCTGGGATCTCTATCTTTAGCAGAATCACTTGTATCTCTTCTATAAGTAGATGATGCAGTTCTGGGAGAAGACTTCAGGGGAAGAAGACATTCAGTCCCACCCTGGGCTATTTATATTCCACAAATTGGTATCTGAGAGACTGCAAAAGACTTAGGGGAAGACCACCTCGCAGATGGGAAGATTTTCTCAAGAAAAAAATGTTGGACCAGCATGGAGAAGAACTGCCAGGGACAGATCGTTAGGGACAGAAATTGTGCAGAATGTCATCACGGAGTCGTCGACTCATACGAGGACTCCTCGCTGAATAATGTCTCCAGCAACAGCTGAATGAGCTCCCGTCTTTGTCCCAGCTTCTGCAAATCTAGCAGTTCGAAGGCAAGAAATTGCAAGTAGATAAATAGGGACCACTTCAGGGAGAAGGTAAGCAGCGTTCCATGTGCTCCGGTGTCTAGTCATGCCTGACACATGACCTTGGAATATGTCTGCAGAAGCAGACAGCGCTGGCTCTTCAGCTTTGAAACAGAGATGAGCACTGAACCCTAGAGTCGGATCCAACTGGCTTTTGAGCAAGGACAACCTTTACTCCTGTCCCGTTTTTGGGGGAGTGAAATATGGCATCCCTATTCCTAGATGATCTAATATGAGGTAGTGCATGAAGTAATGCATTCCAGAAGTGGGGGGCTAGTGCTCCTTTGGACTATAAATAAGGGAGCCTTTCTCTCAGTTATTCAGTCCTCTGGCTCAAAGGCAAGACTCTTGTCTTGTCAGCTGGACTCAAAGATTACCCCCCTGGGAGGATGCACATGTGAGATGCGCCCGCCAGGGCTGCTCCAAGGGAATCTCTCTAACTAACTATTGCTGTGTACTTTGTCTTTTTTCAGATACTTTGCTTTGCCTTAATGGAACACTTATTGGAAAATAAATCTCTTTGTAAGTTTTACCATCTACTGAGTTGATGTCAATTTATCAGGCATTATCCAAGTACCATAGCAATCTGCTTTAACACGCTACCAACTCAATTAAGCCGTATACTCTCGGTCTCAGAGATTGTGGCAACCCTGGGTTCAGGAAGGAGAGGTGACAGGAGGCTGTCGGGAGAGTGTGCGGATAAAAGGAAATTGGGACAGCCTAATGATCGCAAACAGCCTCTCGAACCCACAATAGGGTATGGCGGCCACAACAGTCCCATCAATTCAGTGCCTTTTTGTTTGTGCTCCTTTCTTCTCCTTGATTAGACACCACAATTACACAAAATGATTATTCTGGAGGTACTTATCTGTCCTACCATGCTCTATGTACTTGCCCTGCAGGCAACCACAGAATCATTTCCTACCTTGCAAGAAGACATCTGCACATGGCTGATCGGCATTGATCAACTTCATCTTCTTCTCAAAGGACTGGAGAATCCCATAGTAGTTCTGATGATATTCCAGCAGCCGCCTTGAGGTCTCTGCTTCAGATATACCTTCTGGCTCATCCAAATTCTGGAGAACGGTCTCGTCAGTAGGCCAGTCAAAGGTTGTATGGTATACCTCTGTAATTTGTTTGGTAGAGAAGATACATTTGAAGGTGTTACTCAGGAAGAGACATCTCAAGCCGTAAAATAATCCTTAAATCATAAACAGCCTGTCTAGAGAACGTGTCACACAGAATACACCTGATTTTGTCTGATTCCAGAAGCTAAGAAGTGTTGGGGCTGGTTTCTACCTGCCTGGAAGATCACCAGAGAATGTGAAGGACTTTCAGGTAGGTCGAAACTTGACCATTCAAGGTACTTGCTTGGAACATTAGGCACACACCACTGTACAGCTAAAGCAATGTATACATGTTGAAGTCACAGTAAATGCATGCTTCACATGAACTGCATCTCTCCCTCTCCAGTAGCTACTATAAAACCTAAGACGACCATCCTCTGTTCCAAGACAAGAAGGCATGAGGCTAAGGGCAGTCTTGGCCCTCCAGCTGTTCTTGAACTTCAATTCCCAGAAACCCTGACCAGCTGGTGTGTTGACTTGGGCTTCTGGGAACTGAAGTCCAAGAACAGCTGGAGGGCCAAGCTTGGCCATCACTGGGCTAAGCCCATGCAGATCCAGTAGACTGGAACTGGAAAGTCAGTAAATTCCAAACATAAAGCAGGAAAAACAAGAGTTAAATAAATTAGGAGTAGGGAAACCTCTGGCCTTCAAAAGGTTGTTGAATTCCATGTTGTATCAGCTTTGCCCAGTCAGGGACTGGTGAAAGACAGGGGTTCTCAAACTTTTCAAGCCATGGGCCGGGTCACGCTCCCTCAGATAGCTGATCGGGCCGGATGGCCATTTTGCCCTGCCTGCACAATGGGGACGGCTATTTTGAGGTGGCCATTTTGTCTCAACAGCTTCAAAGGCCTTCCTGGAAAGAGGGAGGGAGACCGCCAACTGTCAACGGAGACTTTGGCACCCCCTCCCCTCCCCGACTGATGCTAATGAGATGAATTGCCTGCTCAGAGACAGGGTGATTGGGGATTTTTAACGAAGCTAGTCCCTCCTTGTGGGGCTGGGTTCCTGGAAGGGGGGTTTGGGTGAGAGAAGGCCAGGAGCCCAACAGTTCTTTCCCCCATGGCGCCATTTCATATGGCCCACCGCCCTCGCTCCCGCTGCCGCCGCCAGAAGCTGTGCCATGCTTTGAAATGCTTTTTACATTAAAAAGGAACCACACACGGCAGAGCTTCCGGCAGTGGTGGTAGCCGCATGAAATGGTGCCAGGGGCTGGATTTGGCCCATATGCCATAGGTTGAGAACCCCTGGTGAAAGACAATGGGTATAAAGTTTATTAACATCTGGGGAGCCAGAATTTGATGAAACTCTTCCCATGCCTCAAGATGCCAAAGCCAGCATCTTGTGGTCTTTGCATAACCTTGCCCCCACCCCTCAGCAATAAACATGCTGTCATACAAATGACAGCCTGATTTGGGGGTAGAGGGGAGGACTACTGCATGATTGCCATCATATACACAGTTTTTGTTCACAGGACTGTGACCCAAATGTTGTAGTCTGCCATTGCCGGCCATGATTTCACCACCTCCATTTTGAGAAGAATTAAAGAAAGGCACCTCCAGTTAAAACGTCCACTCTTTTCCCAAGATTTCTCTCTATCAGCACAACATCTGGAGCGAACAGTACCACTGGAAAACAAGAGAGAGCAGGTACAGTTTTCATTTTGTTTATCTACTTTTGAAGTGTTCACCCATCCATCCATCCCTCCATCCCTCCCTCCATCCATCACCCTTTCATCCATCCATCACCCTTTCTCTCTCATCCACCCATCCACCCATCCTCCTTTCTCTCTCTCTCATCCATCCATCCATCCTCCTTTCTTTCTTTCTCTCATCCATCCATCACCCTTCCTCTCTCTCATCCACCCATCCACCCATCTTCCTTTCTCTCTCTCTCATCCATCCATCCATCCTCCTTGCTTGCTTTCTCTCATCCATCAATCCATCCATCCATCTTCCTTTCTTCTCTTCGTCTCTCATCCATCCATCCATCCATCCATCACCCTTTCTCTCATCTACACATCTGCCCATCTTCCCTTCTCTCTCTCTCATCCATCCATCCATCCATCCTCCTTTCTTTCTTTCTTTCTCTCATCCATCTTCCTTTCTTCTCTTCCTCTCTCATCCATCCATCCATCCATCCATCCATCAGATAGAACTCTTGGAATCTCATAGTGACAGTGAATAAACAATGACAATTAAAACGCAATAATCTGTAAGGATAACAAGGCCCATTATCCCACTACCACAGGACTCGTTCCACCTGACAGAGACCTGCACCCACCCAGGAAGCCAGCATAAAACCTTTTGCTGCTTCAGAGTACCTGTACATGTGGTTCTGCTCCAGGCTAGAGAAATCTATGCTACGTTTCAATCACTGATTGGACTTCAATACCCAAAAGCCCAAGTCTGTTAATCCACAGACTCTGGATTCACAGAGACTTGGGCTTCTGGGAGTTAAAGTCCAAGAACAGTTAGAGTGCCAAGGTTCGTCATCACTGCTCTATATCCTCAACATTTGGTAGCCTTTCCAAGGAAGTGACCACTCTATCAATAGGAACCATTTGGGGACCAACTCCTTTTGAATAGGTTCTGACTTCTCAATGGAGACAACATGACCATTAGCCAAAGACTGCAGCAGATGAAAAACTATCTTTTTCAATTTCAAATGGCATGTGACTTGATCTTATTGTGTGCAAGCTGTGCACACTCCAAATTTTTTAAAAAGGAATCATATGATTCTTCTTAAATGTTCTTTCAACATGTGAAAGGAAAGTTGATGTCTTTCTCACAGCCTTCTCTGTCCCTCGCTTGCCTTGGCTTCCCGGCTTGAACCTTCAGCTTCCACCTTCTGTTTCACCACTGCTGGGCCATAACAACATGGTTGACCAAAGCTCATCTTTGACTGCAGCTCCTTTTGTACTACCTCCGGGCTGTAGCACAGCGTTTTCCCAAACTATGTTCCGTAGAGCACTGGTGGACCTCAATTCCCAGAAGTCTAAGTCAGTGCATTGACTGATCAGTGAGTGCTTTAGTGAATTGACTTAGGCAAAGGGGTTCTCAACCTTTTCAAGTCGAGGGCCGGGTCGCACTCCCTCAAACAGTTGAGGGGGGCGGACTGGTTGTTCCCACACCGTTCATGGCTGCTGTAAATGGGTCTGTAGCTGTTGTAAACACAGACTCATTTACGACTGTCGTAAATGCATTTATGATGACTGTGGACTCATTTACGGCCACTGTAATTAGGTTTATGACGGGATAAATGAGCCCGTGGCTGATTCCGCCGGAGCAGCTGGAGTGTGAGCGGGGGCCAGATTATATGGCATTGTGGGCCAGATTCAGCCCACAGGCCATAGGTTGAGAACCTCTGACTTAGACTTCTGGGAATTGAAGTACAGTAGAACCTCGGATAAAGTCCAAACTCTGTTCCACAAGTTTGGACTTTATCCGATTTTGAACTTTATCCGAATCAAATGGGCGATGCATAGGATAATGTCCAAAAAATGGACTTTATCCGAGGTTCCTATATCAAATACCTCAGATAACGTCCATTTTTAGTGGTTTTGGACTTTATACGATGCATCACGTGTGCATGAAAACTGCGACTTTATCCGAATTGGACTTTATCCGAATCGGACTTTATCCTAGGTATTCCTGTACTTAGCATTCATGGTTATTCTTCTTCTCCATGGTTTTCTTGGAAACTGCGAGTGAAATTTCCTAAGATTATTTTTAAACATGGAAAAGACTGACGTTCTTACCAACATGCTTCGGTATTATGCCCAATGCCTGCAAGCTCCGTGCAAGTTCCCGAGTCTGAGGCATCCCATCAATAATCCAACCCTGATGGAATAAGATGGAGAACTGTTACTAGCTTCAACAAATGACGCTTGCCAGACATGACCTGAAAATGTAATTACAAGGTTAACGCACTGAGCTTGATGAACAGGAAGTTGGGAGGTCAACAGTTCGAGACCCGAGTGCTGCACAACAGAGTGCGCTCCCATTGCCTCTCCCGGTAACCTAGCAGTTCGAAAGCAAGAAATTGCAAGTAGAGAAAAAGGTATTGATTCAGCGGGAAAGGTAACAGCATTCCAAGTACTCTGGTATCTAGTCATGCCTGCCACATGTCCATGGAAACATCTGCAGATACAGACAGCACTGGCTTTTTGACTGTAAACGGACATGAGCACCGCCCCTTAGAGTTGGACACAAGAGGCTTTTGAGCATGAGAGATCTTTACCTTTAGATACAAAGCAGGGATGTGTAAGGTGAGACAGATGAATCTTTGACCCCGAACCTTAATCCAGCCTGCTGGGGTTCTGCACCACTATCTCACCCTCTCTTCAAATTTGCTCTTAAACATGCTGGATATGTACAGCTATTTCATGTGCTTGCGGCGCCACTACTATCGTGTGATATACTTCATAGTTTGAACTTTCCAGAAAATCTCCAAAGTAACTAAGCTTAGCCTCCTGAAATAGGTTCAGGACCTTGGATAGTTCTTTTTAATTCAGAATGCAGCTAGAACAGGAGTCCTCAAAGCTGTCTCTCCAGATGTTCTTGGACTACAATTCCCAGAAGCCCTGATCAGCAGGCGTGCTGACATGGGCTTCTGGGCATCGAAGTCCAAGAACACCTGGAGTGCCAAGGTTGACCATCACTGTTCTAAGGTCTCAAATCTCTGGGAGCAGATTGCCTACAGAACCCATAATGAAACGAACGGCATATCTGTCCACCGCGGCTCCGGACAATACGGGACCTGCGCAGATCCCATATTGTCCAGAGCCGCACTTGACAGGTATGCCATTCATTTCATTATGGGTTCTTTAGGCAATCTGCTCCCAGAGATTTGGGATCTGCACATGTCCCTTCTATGCATGTATGGAAGCCTTCTACGCATGCGTAGAAGGTTTCTGCGCAGAACCATTCTGTGCAGGTCCCTTCTACGCATCCCCTTCTGCGCAGAACCCTTCTACGCATGCGTAGAAGGCTTCTACGCATGCGTAGAAGGGACCTGCGCAGAAGAGGATGTGCAGTAACTACTTCTTCCCTGTCGCCAAATTACGGGATGGCGGCGGCTCTGGGCGGGAAAGGAGGGAAAGCGGTGCAAAATTACAGGAAACCCCGGCCAGTACGGGATACTTGACAGGTATGATGAATGGTAGAATCGCCATCACCTTCAAGGGGAGTCTATTTAATAAACTGCCAGTTCCATAAGCTTTCTATACCCAGATAAAGTTTCATTGTAAACAAAACTCTTCAGAATAAAGCAGAGGCAGCGAGGTGGGAGAATCTTCCCTGTTTGAAATATTCAAGAGAAATACCAGCCCACGCAGCAGATGAAAAAGCTAAACAAAGCTAAAGAGCAAAGAGCACAAAAGAAAAATGTGCACTGTTCATTCTTTTTCCTAAATTATAGAAGGAAATTTTGCATCTTCCTAACTCCCAAAGCTAATGAAGCTGTTGAGTGAAAGAGATCTATGCATAAAGGGCTAGTCGCTCCCTAAAGTCCTTGTTATAGCTGGCTAACTGTTGCATTGAACATCTTTTTTTGATTTTATTTTATTAAAAAGAGAGATTGAGAAAGAAGGGAAAACACACCAAAATGGTTAAAGAGCAACACAGCACCTCCCTAAACCAAAACTTTCTTTTGATGCTTCTTTAATGAGAAACTAATCTCAACTAACTCTCAAAGAAGTACAGTAGCTGCGTTAGACCCCTTGAGCACAAGAAAAAGAAGAAGACAGATTCATGTGGCATCTTCGTGAATAACTAATAGTTTTATTTTTGCATAAACTTTTGTGCCGTTTAGAATTATTGAGTTGGAAGGGACCTTTGAGGCCAGGGGTTCACAACCTATGGCCGGCAGGCTGGACCTGGACCCCGATACCGTTCCATCCGGTCCATGGCGGTGACCCCAGAAATGGAAGAAGATGCGCCTGCGCATGGTACAAACGCGCTCGCTGCCATTGTGTCCGGCCTGTGGCATGGTCTAAGGGGGAGTTGTCTGGCCCGTAGCACGGTAAGGTTGAAAACCCCTGTTTTAGGCCATGGAGTCCAACCCCCTGTTCAATGCAGGAATCTGAATCAAAGCAGATCGGACAGAGGATGGTGCAATTCTCTCATGAACGCTTCCAGGGTTAGCGCACTCACCGCCTCTCGAGACGGCTGGTTCCACTGTCGTACTGCTCTAACAGTTAAGAAGGTTTTCCTAATATTCATCCTAAATCTGGCTCCCTTTAATTTGTGCCCATTGTTACACATTCTGCACTCTTGAGATGATGGGAGAACAGATCCTTCCCTTCCTCTGCATGATTATCTTTCAGGTATTTGAAGAGCGCTATCATCATCTCCCCTCTCAGTCTCCTTTTTCTCAAGGCTAAACATGCCTAGTTCTTTCCGTCTTTCCTCCTAGGGCTGGGTTTCCATTCCTCTGGTCATCCTTGTTGCCTTTCTCTGGACCTGCTCTAGTTTGTTTGCACCTTTCTAGACATGTGGTGCCCAGAATTGGACACAGGACTCTAGCTGGGGTCTAACTAATGGGATGAAATCCATGAGAACTCAACATAAAACCAGTCTGTTAGTCTTAGATGCCTTCCAGAAATGCCATATACTGTACTGCATTTCTCTTATTTTTATTCATTTTGCATCACACCTCCTGTCACTTCTGCCTCCAAATGTGACTCTCAGTTTCCCTGCATCCTTGCTTTTCTCGCCAAAATGCACAAAAGCATGCGGGAATATTTATTTATTTTATTCAATTTCTATCGCCGCCCCCTCGCCGAAGCGAACTTGCACAGAACCACTCGACCGGCCCCCGCTCAGCCATCTGAGGGGGAGTGATCCAGCCCATGACTCAAAAACATTGAGATAGTCTGCTATACATATATCCATGTACTGTATAGTATGGGTAAACAAAGCAGAACAGCAATAAATAAATAAATAAATGTTGTGGCACCTTAAAGACTAACTCCTGTATTTAAATGTGAGCTTTCATGGACCAAGTCCACTTCATCAAGTTTGATGAAGCGGACTTGGTCCACGAAAGGTCACCTTAGTTTTAGGAAAAACATTGGATAGGGCGGTATATAAATTTGTGATACTGTAATACTGGCCTTGGACTGTAACAATCAAGAATTTGAATTTGAATCTATTAAATTAAATTAATTAAATTAAAATGTTGCTGGTACTCCTGGGGGAAAACTATAGAAAGTGAAATAAGAGGATGTTATCCATTCGGATGTCAGGGAAATTTTATTATGAGGTTAGTACACAAGGTAGAATACAAGGCTGTACATGGAAGGCAGTTCAAACTGTCCACAAGAATTTTTCTAATCTGAATCACAAATTGCATCTCTTGCTGAATGTGCACTGAAGCAGAACTTAACAACAACAACAACAACAACAACATTCAGTTACTGAATCAAAGCAAATTACAGCATTTCTTGAGAACAACCAGAGTGGAACGGGGTCTGATCAATCGTTCCAAAGATTCACTGTCACATTTAATCAGCCCATTATTGTCTTCAAACTGAACAAATCCACTTGCAGGTGAGATTCAATGAGACCCATACAAAATCCTTTTGCAATCTGACTGACTCCAAACCCCCACACGTAACGTGATCTAGCAGATGCTACAGCCCATGTATAATAGTATGGGCCTCTTGAGAGAAAAGGAAGTGCCTCTCCCTCAGGAATTGTACATTTACGTATTATTTTAATATATACACATTTTGTTTCATAAGATAAAGGTAAAGGTCTCTCTTGCTCAAAAGCCAGTTGCATCCAACTCTAGTGCTCAGTGCTCAACTCCATTTACAGCTAAAGAGCCAGTGCTGTCTGTGTCTGCAGATGTTTATGTGGTCATTTGGCAATTGCATGGAAGGTTGTTACCTTTCCCGCCGAAGCAGTACCTATTTATCTACTTGCAATTTCTTCCTTTTGAACTGCTAGGTTGGCAGGAGCTGGGACAGACAATAGGTATTAATCTATATCTATAAAACAGAAGTGTAGTCTTGTATATGCTCTAAAGGCTCCCACACCCCTGGACCAATCCCGCTGAAATTTGGCACATACGTACCTTGGGCAGGAGAGATCAGCACTGCGGGGGTCACAAGCCCCATGGGTGGCGTATGCCCCCCAAATTGGGAAGCAATTGATCTATACAATATGTGTGTTTCCCAGTGATGTAATTGAGCTGATGTCATAGTCCCAGGTAGGTTGAGATTGTGACATCATCTGACTAGCTCAGCTGTTGTCCTCTGAGCTCAGCTGTAGTTTTCACAGTAGGTAGAAGGCAAATGGGGGGCCTAGTTGGGCTGGCACTGCGGTGGCGATGGAGGCCCTTGAGAGGGTTGGAAGGAAGCCTGAGCCGCAGAGAAGGCCAGGGCCCCTCTGGAAATAGCCACCCAGTCTCTGCGGTGGAGCAGAGACCATGGTGGGCGAAGCCGAGGAGGGAGGGAAGGTCCGAAGGTTCCTCAACAGCTGCATGCCGCTCTCTCACCAGGTGGCCGGACACATGTATGGGAAGGATAAGGGCGGTAAGTGACCGTCGACGGAGAAGCAGGACGGGTGAGGGAAGAGAGAGACGGAGGAAGGGTTGACACCCCACGAGGTTTCCAAGAGGGAAAGGCTGGCCTATGTTAAAGAAATGAAAAACCCGAGCAAAGCCGGGTAATCAGCTAGTGTACAAATATGCTAGCACAACACTAAGTAACTCTGTTCACACTTCACCCACTGAAAATACTCTTGGAGACACAGGCAGGCCATGTCTAATGCTCAGTTCTGCTATAGCTGTCACCAGCACCATTTACTTCCCTCCAGAGGTGCCACCAACAATCAGCCAGTGCTGGCAAACCAAAATGCCAAGCCAAACCAGGCCCAGAATTCTTAGAACTGTAGTCCCAAAAAGTAACATTTCTCTTAATTGGTGGTGCTGCATTCCTTCTACAACCAAGCACCTTACCTGTTTGAGCTGTCATAATCAACTTCTGCAGCACCCAAAAAGCAAAGAAGGACTTCTAGTGGGACTATACAAAAAAAGGTTGCTAGCGTTCTGTGTGCTCTGGCATCTAGTCATGCCTGCCACATGACCACAGAAATGTCTGCAGATGCAGACAGCACTGGCTCTTGGTCTGTAAACAGAGATGCACACCACCCCCAAGAGTCAGACACGACTGGCTTTTGAATAAATGAGACCTAAATGTTGCCCAGCTGCCCCATTTGATTCCGGAAATGTCACTCTGTTTGCGGCCAAACAGGAGGTGAAATATATATTTAAAACTACTAAATCCAATTTAAATTTTCCTCTGCCAGTTGCTTATGTGGGGATCGTGGCGTTCTTGCCAGGAGCTTTCAGAGAGAGAGAGGGAAATTTCGTGTGGGTGCGCCTGTACACACAAAACATTTTAATATTGCATTAAGCCATCGATAATTACCTGCTCCTACATCAACTTGAAGCCATAATTGGCAGGGGAGTTTTTTTTAAAAAAAAAGCTGAAGAACAATTCGAGGGAAATCTATCCCACTGAGAAGGAAAACCAGGGCATTCTAATTACACTAGAATATACAACTGTCTACTTGCAACACTCTAATTAGCCCAGTTTTAGTAACACGCCAGGCCATGCCACGGATTTCTGCAAGATATCAAAAATAAATTTAAGGGAATCTTCACCCTCTCTTCCATCAGCATGGAATCAAAGGGCAACAATGTCAAAGAAGTCTGGGTATTCAAAGCAAAGCAATCACACTTACATACCACCCCATAGTGGTTCACAAGTTAATTAGCATTTTGTCCCCAACATGCTGAGTACTCAATTTACCGACCTCGGAAGGATGGAAGGCTGAGTCAACCTTGAGCCACGGTCAGGATCGAACTTCCAACCTTTTGGTTGCAGGGCAGCAGTGTACCCACTGCGCCACCAGGTCTCCTGGGGTAGTAGAAAAAACTACATGGGTGGAAAAGAAAATGGGTCAATCCATAAATGTTTGCTCTTCATCATCTCCAATCATTTGGGTCTCCAGTCAAAGGTGAAGAGGCAGCTCTCCAGAAGGGTCCACAAAAGAGTTGTTGCCACTGGGAGCAGATAATACCACTGTAGCTATAGCCAGAGTGTCATGGGGGCTTAGTGGTTAAGACGCTGAGCCATACCTGTCAAGTTTTGGATTTGGAAATAAGGGAAATTTCCCGGCCGAAACGGGAGACTTGACAGCTATGCTTATCCTATGCTGCCCTCCAGTGGTGGCATTAAAGCACTGCAGTCTAACTAATATGGGAGGAGGGTGGGAAAGAGGGTAAAATACAGGAGTATCCCAGCCAGTACGGGACACTTGACAGCTATGCACTGAGCTTGGCGACCACAAGGTCAGCAGTTCGAGACCCAAGTGCTGCATGAGCTCCCATCATCTGTCCCAGCTCCTGCCAACCTAGCAGTTCGAAAGCAAGAAATTGCAACTAGATAAATAGGTACCACTTTGGCGGGAAAGGTAACAGCATTCTATGCACTCCGGTGTCTGGTCATGCCTGTCACATGACCACAGAAATGCCTGCAGCCCCAGACAGCACTACTTCTTTGGCTGTAAAGGGAGGTGAGCACTGTCTCCTAGAGTCAGACACGACTGGCTTTCGAGGAAGGGTGACCTTTACCTTTAATAGTTATAGCCCAGTGACGACGAACCTTTTAGAGACTGAGTGCCCAAACTGCAACCCAAAACTCACTTTGTGCTGGGGTGAGGGAGGAAGTGTTCCCATTGGGGTACTGGGCAGAGGGGTGGGCAAACTCTGTGCTGGGGGGAGGAAGAAAGCGCTCCCATTGGGCTGCTGGGCTGAGGGGGGGTGAACTCTATGCTGGGGTGATGGCACGCGTGCCCACAGAGAGGGCTCTGAGTGTCCCCTCTGGCACGTGTGCCATAGGTTCGCCACCACTGTTATAGCCTGGTCAATGTAGTCAACCCTACGGAATGGTAGGGAATATCTGGAGAATCATACTTTGCTCAAACTTGGTCTAGACACCAGTAAGTATCTTCCTTACTGTATAGTATTTGAGTACAGATTGTGGAAATGGACCACAAGCACTGTTGAAGGTAAAAGGTAAAGGTTTCCCTTGCCCGAAAGCTAGTCGTATCCGACTCTAGGGTTCAGTGCTCATCTCTGTTTCAAAGCCGAAGAGCCAGCGCTGTCTGCTTCTGCAGACGTTTCCGCGGTCATGTGGCAGGCATGACTAGACACCAGAGCGCACGGAGCGCTGTTACCTTCCCACCGAAGTGGTCCCTATTGATCTACTTGCAATTTCTTGCTTTCAAACTGCTAGGTTGGCAGGAGCTGGGACAAAGACAGAGCACAATACTTTGCACACGTAAGACCCCCAAATCCCAATCTTTCTCATACTTGTAAGAGACTGTTAACTACTGCCCCCGTGTGATGAGTTGAATCATTGCAGCCTTAATAAAGTTGTGGGCCACTGCCCCTTGTGGTGAGTCGTGTTATTACAGCTTCTCTCCTTCCAAACTGATTCAGCCCAATCACCTCGTTGGCTTCTCTTGGGCAAAGGAACAGACCTCTGAAATTCTGCTTTTTGGGGGGAGTAACTAAGGCGCTGACTGGGAGGCAGAAGGTCAGCAGTTCGATTCCTGAGTACTGCAGGACAGAATGAGCTCCCGTCTTTCTCCCAGGTTCCTGCCAATCAGCATTTCCCCACCTCCTGAACCCCTGAATTCTACGACATGACAATCATTAAGCCTCATAGAAAAGATAAAGGTCTCCCTTGCTCAAAAGCTAGTCGTATCCGACTCTAGGGTGTGGTGCTTATCTCTGTTTATAGCCAAAGAGCCAGTTCTGTCTGTGTCAGCCGACCTTTTCTGCGGCCATGTGTGCAGGCATGACTAGACACAAAATGCTGTTTACTTTCCCACTGAAGCAGCACCTATTTATCCACTTGCAATTTCTTGCTTTCAAACTACTAGATTGGCAGGAGCTGGGACAGAAACGGGCACTCACTCCATCGTACCGTACTCAAGTCTCGAACTGCTGACCTGCCAACCTTCTGGTCATCAAGTTCAGCGTCTTAACCACTAAGCCACCGCAGTCCCTGGTATTAGAGGTAAAGGTAAAGGTTACCCTTGCTCGAAAGCCAGTCATATCCGACTCTAGGGTTCGGTGCTCATCTGTCTATAGCCAAAGATCCAGCACTGTATGTGTCTGTGGATGTTTCCATGGACATGTGGCAGGCATGCCTCAACACCAGAGTGCACGGAACGCTGTTTACCTTCCCACCGAAGTAGTCCCTATTGATCTACATGCAATTTCTTGCTTTCGAACTGCTAGGTTGGCAGGAGCCTGGGGACAGAGACAGGGGCAAACTCCGGCGTTGGCAGGAGCCTGGGGCAGAGGCGGGCGTTCATTGCGTCATGCAGTACTCAGGAATCAAACTCCGACCTTCCAGTTACCAAGTTCAGCCTCTTAACCACTTGAGCCACTGCAGTCTCTCCTGGATCTTCAGATGACTGAGAAAGAGTCCACTGGAGAGAAATCTTTCTGCATGCTTCTTCGCACATCAAGCCTCAGCGGGCATCAGAGAGTGACCACCTCACATGGCAAGATCTAGGGACAAAATCCATGTCTTGCGTCTGCAACCTCATCCGATATTCCAACTCGCCAGTTCTAAGCAAGACAGCGGACAAAGAAGAAGGTAACTCGGCAGACAAGTTGTTTGCAATTAATCACATTTCAAATCTCCTGGCTAATGCATTATAGATCAGCCCTCTCCAAAACAGTGAGATATATGGGTCATTCTCTACACACCCCACCAGTACCCCCACCAAGGTCTCCCCAACGCAAGACCCTAGCCAATCCCTAATTAGAATATGTGATCTGTTGGCTTGACACTTCAGTGAAACGTGTGCGCCACGGAGGTGCGCGGGCCGGTATTGATATTCCGCTCCCTTCCCGTCCGCCAGTGGCCCCCAGCGACTTGGTTCTTGTTTTATCACACATCAAAAGGGCCGTATGCTCAGGGCAGGCCCCTCAAGTCTGCCTCCGCCACCCGTCTGTGGCTCAGAGCCAGAGGTCTGGAACAGCTGCGAGTAGGATACAGATCACAGGAGGGGAAAGCGCCAAGCAGATGTCAGAGAGATATAAAAAGGAGGATAAGACGATGGGGGGAATAAAGAAAGACAGAGAATGAATGTAGCTAGGGAGCTAAGTGAGAAGGAACAACACGGAGCAAAGCAACTCATGCTTCGTGCCGGGGCTGATCTTCACTGCCCTCGTGACAATCATTAAAGTCTAACTAATACCTTCACAAGCAGAGGATATGTTTCTTTATGAAGCTTAGGGGATGGGGAGGCAAATAATCTCCAGTGGCTCGCCACGCCATGCTTAAATGAAATTAAAGAGCCTTAATGCTCTTCCCCCCCCTCTAAATGGACTTACACTTTTAACAGCTCAGAAATGAGTCGCGGTTTTGCTTTGGTACCAAACACCTATAAGGGTCCCAGACAGCATGGCCAGGTTATCCTGCTAAGGTAATAGAGTAGACCATACTGCCAGTGACTTAACGCTGATTGTCATTAAAAGGTCAAGGCCGCCCTTGTTCGAAAGCCAGTCGTATCCGACTCTAGGGTAAAGTGCTCATCTCTGTTTCAAAGCCGAAGAACCAGCGCTGTCTGTGTCTGCAGACATATCCGTGGACATATGGCAGGCATGCTTCAACACGGAACACTGTTTGCCTTCCCACTGAAGTGGTCCCTATTTATCTACCTGCAATTTCTTGCTTTCAAACTGCTAGGTGGGCAGGAGCGGGGACAGAGACAGGGGCAAACTCTGGCGTGCCGTACCCGGGAATCAAATGCCGACATTCCAGTCAGCGTGCTCAGTGTCTTAACCACTCGAGCCACCACATTGAAAGGTAACAAATTGTTCATTATTAAATATTGTGGCCATACTTTTATTTACAGGGAATGCACTTTGGGTCAAAATAGCTTGAACTAGATTCAGGTCAAGTCTGGCAGGTTATCCTGCTATGGTACTAGAGTAGACCCTACTGCCAGCGACTCAATGCTGATCTTCAGGTGGTGGATAACTAACCTGACAACCCTGAAGACTAATGGCATTGGGTGTCAAAGTCCACAGGGAAGGGTGATGGTCCCCAAATGGAATAAATCCCACTTGGATCCATCTGGATGGAGGGCAGCAGCTTCATCCATCCTGGCCTGGGGCTGACGAAGACTTTACCAAAATGTCTCAGGACCAGAAAGTGACTTGTGGGACTGGATCGGTTGTATGGGTGTCACGCTGACACTGTATTATATTCTCAGGACAATCTTCAGATCAGATAAAAGATCAGATTAAAATCACACAGTAATAACCAGAGTAATAACTTTGAAACAGAGATGAGCACTGAACCCTAGAGTCGGATACAACTGGCTTTCGAGCAAGGGAAACCTTTACCTTTTTACTAATAACCAGTAAAAACACACAAGAGATCTAACTCTCACTATGAAGATCCAAATAGTGAGATGTTATGTATTCCCAGTGCTGCTATATGGAGTCAAAGCTTGGACATTGACTAAAGCATCTGAAAAGAAAAATGAAACTTTTGAAATGTGCAGGGCCGCCGGGGGGGGGGGGACCATCAGGACTCTCGTCCTGGGCCCGGAGATGACGGGGGCCCGGCGGCGGCAGGGAACCACTGATGTGCGCATGCGCAAACAAACCACGCATGCGCAGAAAACCACAGGGGCATAGCGGCACTGGGAAACCACTGACGTACGCATGCACAAACAAACCACGCATGCGCAGAAAACCACAGGGGCATGGCCAAAATGGGGGGGGGCGTACCGGGCCTGGAAATTTCTGATGCCAGCCCTGGAAATGTGGATCTACAGACGACAGCTAAGGATATCATAGGTTGACCATGGGGCTCGTGTAGAAGTGTTGCGCCGGATGGATAAAGAACAGGAACTGTTTAAGACCATTAAGCAAAAGAAGCTCCAATACATAGCATGAGGAACAACATAAAGTACATAATACTTCAACTCGCTCTGCAAGGAAAGATCCCCGGGGAAAAAGACGCTCTGGACATAGAACTCACAGACTGTGATTCTAAATCCCAGTTTAGAAACTGAGGAATGGAGGTGCTAATCTCCCAGAGCAGGATATCACCTTGGTTTATGGTGCATTACCTTCATTATGTAACAGAATTTCATTATGTTTATGCAGGAAGGGCACGAGAACGGTAGATCCATTTAGTGATATTATGTATTTGCATCTGCATTTATACCTTATTTTAGAGCTTGTACACCCAGAGCTGTTCTTCTTTTTTGCTGTGGATTTTCCACCTTGGGCAGTAAAGACAGCAGGATCTCTTCCCGACCAATTTTGCTTTAAAGTTTAAAGTTATGCCTGCTACTCCTGCTCTAGCACAGAGTTGGTGGGTGAAGCTCAAGAGTGTATGTCAGGTGTACCAAACTTTTTGGGCCACGGGCCGGTCATGTGATTCGGCAGGCCGGTCACGCGGTTCCCATACCTGTCAAGTTTTGGATTTGGAAATAAGGGAAATTTCCTGGCAAATACGGGATATTTGACAGCTATGCATATCCTGTGCTGCCCTCCAATGGCGGCAATAGGGCATTGCAGTCTAATTAATAAGGGATGACGGCGGGAAAGAGGGTAAAATAAGGGGGTTTCATGGCCAATAAGGGATACTTGACAGCTATGCTTATCCTGTGCTGCCCTCCAATGGCGCAATAGGGCATTGCAGTCTAATTAATAAGGGATGACAGTGGGAAAGAGGGTAAAATAAGGGGTTTTCCTGGCCAATAAGGGATACTTGACAGCTATGGCGGTTCCTCCCACTGGTAGCGGAAGTAAAACGTGCCTTGCAATCTGTTTTGCAACAGATATGTTTTTGCAACAGGATGAGATAGATTTTTTAGGCTGACATTTTCTCTGCTTAAACCAGGTGTGCCCAAACTATGGCCTGTGGGCCGGATCTGGCCCCGACGCCAATTCATCTAGCCCATGCCATGTTCATCGCTCCCGGAAGCGGAAGTAAAATGCATCCATACGGGTGCATTTTACTTCCGCTTTAGGGAGCAACAAGGTGGTGCAGACTGGATGGATTGTTGTCAGGTCCGGATCCGGCCTGTTGGCCGTAGTTTGGGCACCCCTGGTGTATATTTTGTAACATCTAGTTTAGGCTGTGCTTTTATTACGATTGTCATTCATCATTGAAGTGAGAGGATATTCACATCTTTGCAAAGTTCCCTGTGTTTGCAGTATGCATGCAAATAAAACTTCCCCACAGTACCCAGAGAATGATGCAAAAGTGCCATCCATTGTGGCACAAACGTGTCTGCAGCACTTCTGCCTCTGAAATGTGACATGCTCAAACTATTTTTAGCTCCAGCAGGGTTTTTTTATAGCACATAACACTGCAAACTTCCCATTTCAGCACACCTTCCCTCTCTCGGGCAACCAACCATCTACGTCATGGACAACGTAAATAGCGGCCGTTATCTTGTGCAATATCTATGTGCGCAGAGCTCCTACTGTGGATGAAGCCATAGTGATCTTACAAGGCGCTGATCCAGTAACACAACCAGCATTTCATCACTTACACAGCAGCTCCTGCTCTGCGCATCATAGAAATATTGAACAGGATACTAACCAGTATACATTAATTTAGCATGATCTGTATACGGTACTGTATTTTTATTGCTGTTTCATACCCTGTTGAAATCAGATCTAAACAGTTTATAAATAAACTGCTAAATAAATACATCCAGGTTGTCAATACGTTTGAGGCCTGAAATCCTGTTGCTGTAAAATGTGCTGCGTAAGGCTGATGGATTGCGACTTTTCAGAAACAAAAAGTTTCCATTTCAAAGAGTAAACAAAACAAAAAAAAATAATTTTTATTTATTTATTTTATACTAAAACCGTCATGGCACCTTAAAGCAGGGGTTCCCAACCTAAGGCTTTTAATTGTTGTTAGCCGCCCAGAGTCGCTGCTGAGTTGGGCGGCAATAGACATTTGAAGAATGAATGAATGAATAAGACCCGTGGACTGGATGCAGACTATGACACCATTTCATGTGGCTCCCACCCCTCCAAAGACATTCGAGAAACAAAGTGTCTGCCCCTTTGATGCTGTTGGGACAAAATGGCCACCCCCATTGTGCAGACAGGGCAAAATGTCCGTCCCAGCCCTTGAAGCTGACTGAGAGAGCCCCTGGCTTGAAAAGGTTGGGAACCCCTGCCTTAAAGACTATCTGCTGTATTTCGATGTTAGTCAAGAAGAAGAAGAAGAAGAAGAAGAAGAAGAAGAAGAAGAAGAAGAAGAAGAAGAAGAAGAAGAAGAAGAAGAAGATGATGATGATGATGATGATGATGATGATGATGATGATGATGATGATGATGATGATGATGATGATGATGATGATGATGATGATGATTTTCATTAGAAAATCATTGGGAAAGGGGCATAGGGCAGTGGGAGAAGTCTTCGACTAATTACTTAATTATATTGAATTGCAAAGGCTGGTTTTCTTTTCTAATATAGAGCTGAAGTCAATCAAAAGTGCCGCATGAGGACTGAACAAAGAAAAACCAAGGGATCAAACAGTTGACGCAACGTGTCTAATCTATGTTGGCAAAGTGTCTCAGAAAACTCTTACCTGCTTGCACACCAAGCTGTGCAATTGAGGGATTCGTGGGCGGAAGGAGAATAACCTCGCGCAGCCAAGTACGCAGTGGTTGTGTCTGCATTGGAAGCCATCAGGTCATGGTTGATGTTCAGAGCATCAATGTGATTGAACTGCAGAGCAGCTGGGAGAAAAAGGCCAGTGCTGGCCCTACCATTGGGCAGAGTGAAGCAACAGAAGTGGCAGGGAGAGCTGCAGCCATCGTCACCACCGGCACCAAGTGTACAAGCTTCTCGCTTTGGCACTTCTAGCGGCCTCCACTGGCATTATTTGGTGTTCTTGTAAGGTATCTTTGATGTTGACTCTCCACCTTCCCCTGGGTCTATCTCGTGCTCTTTGTCCTTCTCCTCTTTCCACGTATGCCTCGAACGGTATGGAATTCCATACCGTTCGAGACTAGATTATTGTAACGCACGCTACATGGGGCTGCCCTTGATGACCATTCGGAGGCTGCAACTGGTGCAAAATGCGGCTGCCCCCGTGGTGGGGAGGTAAACAGCGCTCTGTGCACTCTGGTGTTGAGGCATGCCTGCCACAGGTTCACAGAAACGTCTGCAGATGCAGACAGTGATGGCTCTTTGGATAGAAACAGAGATGAGCACTGAACCCTAGAGTCGGCTACGACTGGCTTTCGAGCAAGGGCGACCTTTACTTGTTTTATAACTGTTCCCTCTATCTTGATATTTAAAGTTTGCTGTTTCCTTCCAATTGCCATTACCACAGTCTTCTCTTTATCGTTTCTCATATTATTTATCTTGCATTCAAATGTTGCTGAAATTCCTTAGCTGTACTTGCTATCAATACTGCAGTGGCTCAAGTAGGTAAGCCGCTGACTGGGAAGCGGAAGGTCAGCAGTTCGATTCCCAAGTACTGCAGGACGGAATGAGCTCCCATCTTTGTCCCAGCTCCTGCCAACCTAGCAGTTCGAAAGCAAGAGATTGCAAGTAGATAAATAGGGACCACTTCGGTGGGAAGGTAACAGCGTTCCGTGCGCTCCGGTGTCTAGTCATGCCTGCCACATGACCCCGGAAACGTCTGCAGAAGCAGACAGCGCTGGGCTCTTCGGCTTGGAAACAGAGATGAGCACTGCACCCTAGAGTCGGATACGACTCGCTTTCGAGCAAGGGAAACCTTTACCTTTACCTTACTTGCTATCAATTCTGGATCATCTGGAAAATGTAATTTGTTGATATAGTAGACCCTTGCATAATGACGGAACTTGGTTCCCCAAGTAGCATTGCTAAGCGATTTTCATCGTTATGCGAGTTTCTATGGAGTTTCCCGCATAACGACGTTTTTAGCGTCGTTATCCGCATAATGACGTTTTTAGCGTCGTTATCCGGATAACTACGGTTATTTTAGCGTCGTTGTCTGAATAACGACGCTAAAAACATTGTTATGTGGGGGAACACGTGGCACATAACGATGCGTTGTTAAGCGAAAATGATGCTATTCGAACGCGTCGTTATGTGAGGATTGACTGTAGGCTTAGCTTTTTGAAGACACATAGGGCACCAGTCTGATCCCTTTTCCTTGAGAACAAAGCTCTACCTGCCCCACAACCAGTCCTGCGCCCACTAAACTGGACTATCATCCTTTGGTGTGGCAGAAGATGCTTGTCCATCTCTAGGATTTAACAAGCCAGGAAGTCAGCTTTTGCATGTGGCATGAGAAGCCACCATCTCGTCTGCGATGGGGAACAATGACTTGCGCCAGCTGCAGGACAGCCCCAATGATTGCTGAGAACCGCATTTTAAGAAAGATGAAAACAAATTAGAGCAGGTACAGTGAAGGGCAACAAGGATGATCAGAGGACTGGAAACCAAGCCCTACGACAGTGATGGCGAACCTTGGCACGCCAGGTGTTCTTGGACTTCAAGTCCCAGAAGCCCAAGTCAACACTCCTGCTGATCAGGGCTTCTGGGAAATGAAGTTCAAGAACATCTGGAGTGCCAAGGTTAGCCATCACTACCTTATTAGGACAGGCTGAAGAAACTGGACGTGTTTAGCCTTGAGAAAAGGAGAGTGAGAGGGGATATGATAGCACTCTTTAAATACTTGAAAGATGGTCATAAAGAGGAAGGAAAGAATCTGCCGTACATCATCCCAGAATGCAGGATGCGTAATAACAGGCAGAAACTACAGGAAACCCAATACAAGCTGAATATTAGGAAAGACATCTTAATGGTTAGAGCAGTACGACAACGGAACCCACTGCCTCAAGAAGTGGTGAGCACTCCGACACTGGAGACATCCAAGAGAGAATCGGAGAGCAACCCTCTGTCAGATCTACTTTGATTCGGATTCCTGCCTTGAGCCAGAGGTTGGACTCGATGCCCCAAAAGGCCCAACTCAGTGATTCTATGAAGCCACTGGTTCCTCTCGACCAGAGATCAGCAGGCTGAAGCCTCAGCATTGGCTCTACTGCAGAGGAGCATGGGCCTTGCAGTCCAACAATATTAGGCGGCCACATCTTGTTTTAAGGGCTGATGCGTCAATCTCACAGGGAGCCTTTAATGCTCTGCTTTATTCTTCGTTGCACACAGTTTTGAGCCAGCCATAACTATACTGGTTCCCTGGGCAGGAGGAGTGTTGAGTTGCCTTGCAGAGTCTATAAATTCTCTTTGCTGCTAAGCTCAGCTATGGCATCGCCAGTGGAGTTGCACAGACCTTCCACAAACCCCAAAAGGCGCAAAGGCTCTGATACCGGTTCCTGCATCTCACCAACTCTAGAACATAACGTCCATCTTTCGTTTCCTCTGTGCACCGTAAGAGACCCCGATGCAATCCCTCCCCATCCTAACCGCATTTGTATTAGAAGAACAGATCTCCCAGTGGAGCCATTGATCAATAAAAACCCATCCTCCTTGGAGGCTACAAGTCACATTCATAAACCCACGAGTGTCAAAACAACGGCGCACAAAATTCGGCATGCCTACCATCGGTGGAATGGGAGCTGGGCAATTAATGCCAGCTGAATGAGACCGCCAGGAAAAATAAAACAAACAGCTGGCAGTTTGGTGGTCCGGCAGCCAGCTTCTTGCAATTTATTCACATATCCCACCCACCCACCCCCCAGCATAAAACACCGACTCCTCCGTTAAGAATCACAGATCATAAATCTGGCTCAGGAAGCCAAACCTATGGCCTCTGAAAGGTGTATCTACACACACACACACACACACACACACACACACAAACACACAAACACAGTGTTGATTTTAAAGGGAGAGTTGAGATGTGGAGCACTTCCTTTTAGCTAAAGCAGTGTTTCCCAAACTTTGGTTTTTGGTCTTCAATTCCCAGAAGCCTAAGTCAATTCTCCAAAGCACTGATCAGCCAATGTCTTGACTTAAGCTTCTGGGAACTGAAGTCCTCCTGTGGGGCATGGGCCCCACGCTAGGAACTACTGAGCTAGAGGGTTTAAATTGGAAAAGCAATCTTCATTTTCCTGTCTGGCCAGCTTATCCTGCTATGGCAATACAGTAGACCTTACTGCCAATGACTCAATGGCGAGTGTCAGGCAGCGGTTAACTAACCTGACCACCCTAAGGACTAACAGCGTTGGGTGCCGAAGTCCACAGGGAAGGGTGATGGTCCCCAAGTGGATTAAATCCCACTTGAATCTATCTTGATGGAGGAAAGCAACTTCATCAATACCGGCCTGGGGATGATGATGAGGACTTTGCGTGCCGAAAAGGCTGAGGTCCAGAAACTGACTCACAAAACTAGATCAGTGGTACGGAGGTCATGCTGCGATGCAGAAGGCAGATGAAAGGCCACTGCATTATATTCTCAGGACAGTCTTCATGGCAGATTGCCATGAAGATCATCAATGTTCGGATACGGCAGAAGAAGAAGAAGAATCTTCATTTTAATGACTGAGTTGAGTCCTGCATAAACTCAGATGAACATAAGAACATAAGAACAGCCTTGCTGGGACAAGCCACAGCCCATCCAGTCGAGCATTCTGTCACACACAGTGGCTCACCCTTTGCTTCAGGGTATTCCCAAGCAGATGCCTTCACCTGTTTAGGATTCCCTGGAAATGGCATGGAGAGATATTATCCTGCCTATCTCTCCAACCCGGAGGTTGTCCTTAGGTATCCATATAATTATAGCCATTGATCCCCTTGTCCTCCATGAACTTGTCTAATCCTTTCTTAAAGCTGTCACCACTTCTTCTGGCAGGGAGTTCCATAGACCCGTGATCCTCTGGGTGAAAAAAGTACTTTCTCTTATTTGTTTGAGAACTAGTACCCAAAAGTTTCATGGAGTGACCCCTAGTTCTAGTGTTATGCAATAGGGAAAACAGTTTTCCCTTATCTACTTTGTCCACACCGTGCATGATTTTATAAACTTCAACACCATCCTTAACTCAGTTGGCATGGTTCGCCTGCCAGAAAGACAAATAAATGGGTGCAATACGGGAAAACGGTGGCTCAAGTGGTTAAAGATGCTGAACTCGCTGACTGGAAGGTCGGAGTTCGATTCCTGTGTACTACATGATGGAGTGAGCTCCTGTCTCTGTCCCAGTTCCTGACAACTTATCAGTTCGAAAGCAAGAAATCGCAAGTAGATCAATAGGGACCACTGTGGTGGGAAGGTAAACAGCGTTCCGGGCACTCTGGTGTCAAGGCGTGCCTGCCACATGTCCACGGAAACATCTGCAGACACAGACACCGCTGGCTCTTTGGATATAAACAGAGATGAGCACTGAACCCTAGAGTCGGATACGACTGGCTTTCGAGCAAGGGCAACCTCTACCTTTCTTTACCTAGAGCAAAACAAAGCCTGAACTATCTTTGGATTCCAAAAGCAATGAAGCTGAGCTGTCCTACTTTGGGTCATCGTGAGAAAGCAAGTCTCTGGAAAAGAAAAAATGGAAAGCAGCAGGAAAAGAGGAGTACCAAATATGAGATGGATGGACTCCAAGAGCTGAGCAGGGCTGTTGAGAACAGGATATTTTGGAGCCCCTGTCATTCATTGGATTGCCGTAAGTGAGAGGCAATTTGATGGCGCATAACAACAACAATCAGCCCAAATCAAGCTCATGCAACCCTACCCCATGTACTGACAGGGTCTCTGGAACGTAAATGCGGCCAAGGCCCAGCCTAATAAATTAGCTTATAAGTTGTGTTTTCAAGTTTCAGAGTTCTGCACAGGTACAAAAAGGAATACAGGTATGAGTGATTTGCTCTTGATGATAAATAAATTTTGTGTCAGAAATTACTCTGGGTTGAAAGGATTTTTGCTGGAGAAACTCCACTCAGGGGACGCCCGAGCCTTTCATGCCCCCCAAGATCCATCATGCAGCACTCAGGTAGCGAACCCTGACTTTTTGGTCTCCAAGCTCAGCATCTTAACCACTAAGCCACCGCAGCGCTGCATTGGAAGGGTAGTATGAAGTCTCTGGACTGGCCAGATATAGTGCAGTAGTAAAAGACAATCCCTCTGTCTTTGCCAGATCGACACATCTGTTTTGAACCAGTATATTTAGACCTGAGCTCAGTCACCCTTTCACTAAGCTGAAGTGTCCAGTGGCATTTTCTGATTTTGCCAGTGAACCATATTTTTCCTTTGTCGATTCCAACACAGTTCCTCTTCTTTCGTGTCCCGATCAAACCCTGGACTGCCAAAATGAAGCCACTTTCTTGGCTTTGTCGTTGGCCAAACTTAAGTCCTCATCGGTGCACGTTTTGGGCAGAATTGGCAGACCGGTACATGAGTCGGATTCTGTTATCAATCCACATTCACAATGCGTGTTGTTTCCCCCACGTGAGCCTGTGGGTTTCACATTTAGGGACTCCAACTCTCAGCCTATTCAGGGTTCTCCAAGTGACGTAGCGGAGGTTGAGTTCTTCGGCCACAGCCTCCTTTAATGATGTTCAAACTCCTATTAAACTTTCTGGAAGCCTGATGCGGCACAATGTCCGAATGGAGACTAAGCAGTCGAATGCCTGTATGAGTTATACAATTATACAGGAGACATGTACTAGATACTTGGCCCGAGGGCGGGGGGGGGGGGGTAGGTAATTCTCTCTATCTTTAGTCAAAGGGGTGGAGAGAAATATAAATAAATAGATAAATTACTGATGTGGCTCGGCTTTAAAGATCTCTAAGAGAAATCAGGCAGACCCAAATAATTCAAAGTGCAAGTGATTTGCAATGCAAAAGTTTAATTCTACTTTGCAAATTCAAAATGAGCCGATAAATTATGGATTAAGGCACACAGTATTTTGTACAGGCAAACTGACAGCCACTTTCCAGTCATTTAGATTTCCCTTTAAATCTCTCACCTCACTTTTCCTCAAAACAATTCAAAAGGATGGTAGCAATTTCCTGGTGTCTGAGGCAAAGGGAGGGACAGGGAGCAACAAGCCACCCTGAAAATATTCTAATTTGGTCATGTGAAGAGAGGAAAAGAGACAAGGAAGAGGGCCTTTAATAGTTAATGATCTAAAAAATAATAATTAGTAGGATTTCACCCTTCCCCATTCTTTGATGAAGACTGTTATGAAACAGGTTTTCAAATCCCCAAATTTTCTAGCTACCGGTAGTTATGATTTCTGGGTGGCTTTCTGGGCACTTACTGTCTCCCAGGGGCTACGGTGGCTCAGTGGTGAAGAAGCTCACCTTGTTAGCTGGAAGGCTGGCAAGTCAGTAGCTCGAGACCCGGGCACTGCATGATGGCTTGAGCGCCCGCCTCTGTCCCAGCTCCTGCCAACCTAGCAGTTCAAAAGCAAGAAATTACAAGTAGATAAATAGGACCCACTTCGGTGGGGAAAGATCTTGGGGACATGAAAGGAGCCTCCTTCGAGCGTCCCCTGAGCAGAATTTCTCCAGCAAAAATCCTTTCAACCCAGAATAATTTCTGCCATGAAATTATTATTATTATTATTATTATTATTATTATTATTATTATTATTATTATTATTATTATTATTATTATTATTATTATTATTATTATTATTATTATTATTATTATTATTATTATTATTATTATTATTATTATTATTATTATTATTATTAAGTCCCCAGGCTAACCTGTTTCAAAGGCTTATTTTGGGGGATACTGTACAATGGGAAACAGAAGAAGGCCTTATAGATGAAACTCGGAAAATTAGAATATCGTTCAAATGTTCATTCAGTCCAGTAATGCAACTTAAAAGGTGAAACAAATATATGAGATGGACTCATTGCATGCAAAGCGAGATAGTTCAAGCCTTACTTTGTGATAATATTGATGCTTATAGCTTACATCTTATGAAAACCCCAACCCCCCAACCCCTCAATTCCATGTACCCCACAATCATCACATAATCTCATGTACACTGCATGCCATGATCATCACAATTATAACGAATTAAGGCACGACATCTCTCGCTTCACATGTAGTGAGTCTATCTCATATATTTGTTTCACCTTTTAAGTGAAATGAATGAACATTTGAATGATATTCTAATTTTCCGAGTTTCACCTGTATGTGTTGCTTTGAGCTTCTTGAAAGAAAATGGGAAGGTAGCAGCCCAAAACCTTAAAATTATAATGTAAGAAAGCAGAGCAATATTGCAGTCAAGATTGTGTGTAGTAATCTTCACATCTGTACAATTTGTTTCTGCATCAATTACTTTTTAAAAAAAAACAGAGTAGGGAAGTCATTTTACAGTAAAACCCCGACTTACATATGCCTCGAGTTACATAAAATCCAACTTACATAATGATTTTGTGCTAAAATCATGTCCCGATTTACACGATTCCCTATGGGTTTGCTTCGAGTTACATAAAGATTCTTTTTCCTATGGTTTTGCTTCGAGTTACGTAAAAAAATGGTTTTTTTCCTATGGGTTTGCTTTGAGTTACATAAAAAAACGATTTAAGCAAAAGCCTACGGAACGGACTTTTTTTTCGTAAGTAGGGGTTTTACTGTATTTTTATTTTGGGCAAAAAATGGCCAAAAGTGTAATTCTGGAAAACCAGAGAAAGAGGAATTATGGGAAGCCTTTCTGCACTGTTGTATTTGGCAAAGAACAGTATGGGAAGCCCTTGAAGCTGTTCTCCATCCTTTCCATTTATAAAGATGGGTAGGGAGAAATGCTACCCATCTTTATAAATGGAAAGGATGGTTGTAAAGATGGGTAGGTAGCCGTCCTATAAGGGACACAGTGGCTTAGTGGTTATGACTCTGAGATCGCAAGGTCGGCAGATCAGCAGTTCGAGACCTGAGAGCTGCATGACAGGGTTGAGTCCCCATCTCTGGCCCAGCTCCTGCCAACCTAGGAGTTTGAAAGCAAGAAATTGTAAATAGATAAAGAGGTACCGCGTTGGTTCCTTGCACTCCAGTGTCTATGTCATGCCTGCACATGTCCACAGAACCATCTGCAGACCTTTACCTTTACTAGGTTCGCAACTTCTTTCTTTGCTAAGGCAACTTCCTTTAATTTGGGATTTACTTTAAAACAGACACTGCTGGAAAGTCATCTCAGGAGCGAACAACAAACACTTTAACAAGGTCTCTCTATCTAATTTTTATTTACTGTTCAGGGGGGCCCAAATCTCATCTCCTTGATTAAATTCTTTTCGTTAAATATGCATTAAGGTATTTTTAAACATCTTTATTAATTCATACCATGTTACCTAAATATACCTTCAAAGACACGCATGTTGATTTAAATAGGACTGCATTTGAAATGAGAGAAGGCAAAGAAGACACGTACAGTATAGGAATCTCAACACTCACGGTGTGGGAGAAGAGAAAGTTATAGCTGCTCCCCCCTCTTCTTATACTACCCAGAGTAAAGGGGATGAAAGACCCTTGGCCCTCACCTTGTTGTTGTTGTTCTTGTTGTTGCTGTTGTTGTTGTTGTTGTTGTCACCGCCGCCGCCGCCGCCATTGTTGTTGTTGTTGTTGTTGTTCTTGTTCTTCTTTCATGTCCTGATCAAACCCTGGACTGCCAAAATGAAGCCACTTTCTTAGCATTGTCGTTGGCCAAACTCAAGTCCTCACTGGTGCATGTTTCTGGCAGTAAATGAGCCGGATTCTGTATCTCTCCACATTCACACTGTGTGTTGTTGTCCACCAGCAGTCCCCACTTGAGCATGCTGGTCTTACGTTTAGGGACTCCAACCCTCAGCCTATTCAGGGCCCTCCAGATGACATAGGGGAGACTGAGATCCTCAGCTATATCCCCCTTTAATGTTGCCCCTTTCTCAGCGAGCTCCTTCTTCCAGCTTCTAATTTGGCTTTGCTCTTGCGCACCCTCAAGAATGTTTGCTCTTGCCATAAAGCTCTTTCTGGATCTGAGCTGGTGGACTTGAGGCTCATATCCGTTCAGAGGGTGTCGAGGGTCATGCTCTTGCTTAGTTCTCTCGACATCTGCCGCTACTTCTCTCCTGATCTTAGGTGGAGCGATACCAACAACGGGGTATAGTTTCTCAACTGGTGTAAGTTTAAGACATCCTGTCATTATCCGCATGGCTTCGTTAACAGCAATGTCAATGTTGTTGTTGCTCCTGCTGTTGAGTCACACAGTCAAGTCCCACCTAAAATGATGTCCTTATCATCATAGGAGATTGGAATGCCAAAGTAGGAAGTCGAAAGGTAACTGGAATAACAGGCAAGTTTGGCCTTGGAGTACAAAATGAAGCAGGGCAAAGACTAATAGAATTTTGCACCGGTTATAGCAAATACCCTCTTCCAACAACCTAAGAGATGACTGTACACGTGGACATCAACAGATGGCCAACACCCACATTGATTACATACTTTGCAGCCAGAGATGGAGACGCTCAGTCTTCTAGACAGTCAACAGAGACGAGACCTGGAGTGGACTGTGGCTCAAATCAGGACCTACTGATTGCCAAATTCAACTTAGAATGAAGAAAGTAGGGAAAACAATTAGGCCACTCAGGTATGTTCTAGAGAACATCCCTCATGAAAGTGTTGTGGTCCATCTTGGGGTGAAGCACATAACAGTGATGGGAACTCCTGCACTGATTGTAAGGACAAATAGCAATTGAAATAAGGGAATACAGCACCAAAACCCATCCACTTCATAGACACCATGATGGATAAAATGAAGAAAAAGGTTCCTGCACACCTCTCAAGCATTAAATATTAAACCAGAAGAGACTAGGCATAAACCTATGAAGAGCAAAGATGACACACTTTGCCAAATGGATGAACATCGAAGAGTGTCTCTCACCGGGACAAGGTTCTGGATGGACCATCTGGAAGTCTCTTAGTAGACTTCGAGGCAAAGTAGGAAGATCAAAGGCTAATCAAATATCAATCTTTATTACGATCCAAGACCAACATAGTACAGCAAAAAGGAGAGAAGTTAAAATGAGGGTACTTAAAATATATGAAGAAGCAGAAGTTAAAATGGGGGTACTTGAAATATATGTTAAAAAGGAGTGTTTCTGCTCAGAGTTACAACTATTACTAAGCCTATGATGTAGCATTAGTAGCTTATTTAGCTGAAAGACCTGCCAGGATTGTTCTTCTGATCTTACACGCTGTGGTGCAGAACCTGGCAGTGTTGTGGGTAAAGGAGGGCTTTTTATCAAATAGCAGCCAGTGGGTGCATGAGCTATTTGACCGGCCAGGATACCCGCAGAGCAGCGGAGATATGAACTTGTTCCGGGTGTCTCTATAGAAAGGGCAGATGCAGAGAACGTGTTCTGTGGTTTCAATTTCTCCCGTGTCGCGGGCGCTTTGTCCCTCTTAGGGCCTGGCAGTGCGCTAGCGTAAATGCCCTCCGATGACTTGGTGTCTCAGGTTGGAACAGGTATGGGGGGGGGGGGACAGAGCAACGATGTGTCTCCAAGACTCTGGAGCCAGGAAGGCTCCTGGCTAGGTCTGCCTGCCTTTCCATGTCTAGACTAAATTAAATAAATGGGGTCTCTTTGCTCACAGGTAGGGTTGCCATATGTCCCGGAAAATGGGGACTGTCCCGGATTCAAGGTCAGAAAAATTGTCATGCTAAAGTCCCGGATTTTTAAAACTTACTGATTGTGTATTATAACATACGATTAAAATAAATTCAAACTCTCGCCATCAAACGAGTGATTTTCTGCCACATTGGGGTTGGAGTATACCTGGAGACAAAGCTTAATGTCCTTGCCTCACACCACCGCCTGATAAGTGTGACCAGTGTGTTTCCTGGAACGGAGGACGTTAAGAGTTGCCCGTGACACGACTTCTCAGAAGTACAACTGATTTTGTTACAGCAAGCATTAACTGTTGCAAATCAATTCATTTGTGTAGTGATATATTGAATGTGAAAGTGTTTTATAGCTGTCATTATATTATGTTGGTTTTTTTAAAAAGGCTATACTGTATTGTAGATTACCTGCCCATTTTTGTCAAATATACTTCTGTCCCGGTTTTGTGGGAGAGAATTATGGCAACTCTAGTCACAGGGCAAATTGTCTGTGAAATGGAGAAATCCAACCAATGCAGCACTTATGTGCATGCCATTTAAGCACCACTACGTTTTACCAAAAAACAAACAAACTAGTAAGAGGCCGAGATAATGCTGTTGAAGAAGCCTGCTTCTGTTTAAAAACAGTCTAATCCATTTAACATTTCAATTTGTTTTCAATTTTATTTATAGTTCATGTATGTTCATAATTCTAAATCGTGCAACACTCTGATATGATGAAAGAAAGGTCTCCATCACCTCCTAAGTAATGGCCAGACAGCCAAGGGCTTCACAGCTGGCAAAAAAAGGCCAAACAAACCATGCAGACTAAAAATGGGCAGCTTCCCATACTCTCATGACAAGGACAGAAGCTACCAAGTCTAGGTAAAGGGCACCCTTGCTCGAAAGCCAGTCGTATCTGACTCTAGGGTTCGGTGCTCATCTTCGCTTATAGCCAAAGAACCTGCGCTGTCTGCATCTGCAGACGTTTCCATGGTCACGTGGCAGGCATGACTAGAATGCACACTGAATGCTGTTACCTTCCCACCAAAGTGGTACCTATCTTTCTACTTGCAATTTCTTGCTCTCGGACTGCTAGGTTGGCAGGAGCTAATGGTAGCACTAATAAAGAGTGCTTCCTCCAGTTGTTCAATGCCCGTTAAGCACCAGATCCATGTATTGATTTGACCCCCCTTGGAAGTCAACCAGTTGCCCCGGGCAGTTGACAAAGCTACACAGGGACAGAGACGGGAACTCGCTCCGTCACGCAGTACTCGGGAATCAAACTCTGACCTTCCAGTCATCGAGTTGAATGTCTTAACCACTTGAGCCATTGCAGTCCCGATGGAAAATCTAAGTTAAAGGTAAAGAGCACCCTTGCTTGAAAGCCAATCGTATCTGACTCTAGGGTTCAGTGCTCATCTGTTTCATAGCCAAAGAGTCAATGCCATGTGCCTCTGCAGACGTTTCTGTGGTCATGTGGCAGGTATGACTAGACACCGGACCGCACGGAAAGCTGTTTACCTTCCCACCGAAGTGGTCCCTATTTATCTACTTGCAATTTCTTGCTTTCGAACTACTAGGCCCCTATTAATGTTGGTCACTGGTAGTAATGATTCAAATCTGGATGATTGGGGAAACAAATTCCAGGAACGGTTGCATCCATTCTTAGTGCAAACACCTCATTTGGAGTAGCCCTTCGTTACATTACATCACGCACCACTCGGGTCTCAAACTACTGACCTGCTGACCTTCTAGTCATCAAGTTCAGCGTCTTAACCACCACAGTACCAAGTCTACTGATGAATCATTATCAAGGCAGGCAGCGTTTAAAATACAGTGCTTTTGCTAACGGTATCACTAATAAAGAGCGCTGTTCCTCCAGTTGTTCAATGCCTGTAAAGCACCAGATCCATGTATTGATTTGACCCACCCCACCCCGCCACCCCTTGGAAGTCTACTAGTTGCCCCAGGCAGTCGACTAAGCTGTGCGGGGTATCCTCTTTGATCTTCTTCAAACTAGAAGATCAGCATATGCATACCCTCATCCTCTCTGTTATTCTGTCAATAACCCCTTCAAATTCTCCATGGTGGTGTTGGAGGGATCTATCCTGTCCTTAGTCTGAGCCCCCTTGCTGCCCAGATATCATGTGCCTGCTGTATGTTCTTAACCCTCCAAAGAGAAAGTACATAAATCTCGACTCGAATCATTCTTCTGGGGTTCACAAGAAGAAGGGAAAACCTTTCTTAGAGCTGCAAGGCAGCATCATTTGCTGCATGGGGAGGAAAGTGCTCTTCTCAAGACAATCTTTCTTCTTCTTTAACAAAGTGCACAGCAGGTGCATTTTGCATATATTGCAGGTAGAAAATGTCTCCTTTTTATAGGGGAAATCCTATCATCTCCTGGGTTGCTTTCAGCGAACAGGAGTTTTTGAGCAAATTATATTTGCAATTTTTTACAAACTGCATTTTGTTGTTGTTGTTGTTTAGTCGCATAGTTGATTCTAACCCTTTGCGACCCTATGGACCATTGCCCACCACGCACATCTGTCCTCCGCCATCCTCCTCAGCCCGCCCAGCTCTGTGCCCACTGCGTCCACGATGCCATCTAGCCATCTCATCTTTGGCCGCCCCCTTCTTCTTTTGCCCTCCACCTTTCTCAGCATCAAGGCCTTCTCAAGTGAATCCTCTCTTCTCATTTGATATCCAAAGTACCTTAGCTTCATCTTTACTATTTGACCTTCTAATGAGCAGTCAGGGTTGATTTCTTTTAGTAAAGGTAAAGGTTTCCGCTTGCTCGAAAGCCAGTCGTATCCAACTCTAGGGTTCAGTGCTCAAATCTATTTCAAAGCCGAAGAGCCAGCGTTGTCTGCTTCTGCAGACATTTCCGTGGTCATGTGGCAGGCATGATTAGACACCGGAGCACACAGAACACTGTTACCTTCCCCACCAAAGTGGTCCCTATTTATCTACTTGCAATTTCTTGCTTTTGAACTGCTAGGTTGGTCGGAGCTGGGACAAAGACGGGAGCTCATTCCGTCCTGCAGTACTCGGGAATCTTGCAATGAAGTCTCGTCATGCCAAGACACACAGTTGGAAGAAAATTGGGGCACAGAAACAATATTTTACATTTGCACCAAAAGGCTGCGCTTACGTTGCGGTGGCAATCCTCGAGCTGCAGTCGCTCCTCTATCAGTTTGGCCCAAAGCTCATCGGGAATTGTCTATTTTGAAAAGAAAGAAATATGGCGAGTTAATTATCCACCAAAGAGTTCATAGGAATTTTAAAAAAGCTTCTTGCATTTGAATAAAGTGTCCCAGGTGGCTAGACTATTTTCTTTTGTGATAATGGCACAGATGCAAAACAGAAACGCCTAGCTTTCTATGAGTCCAATCAGTTAAATAATGCTTTGATTAATTTCAATGTTATGTTTAAAACTTTCTGATTTACTAAAAAGACATCCTGATTAATCAAGTGGCGTCTCTGTTCACACAGCCAAAGTGTCAGTGCTGTCTATGTCTGCAGACGTTTTTTCCGTGGTCGTGTGGCAGCCATGACTAGACGCTGGAGAGCACAGGGGAATGCTGTTACCTTTCTCATCAAAGTGGTACCTATTTATCTACTTGCAATTTCTTGCTTTCAAGCTGCGAGGCTGGCAGGAGCTGGGACAGAGGATGGGAGCTCACTTCATCATGCAGCACTCTGTCCTCGAACTGCTGACCAGTTGACCTCCCGGTCGTCAAACTCAGCATCTTAACCACAAAGACACCTGGACCCCAATCCCCTTTTTAAAAAAACCTAGAAGTAGCAATCTAGCAATCCAAAGTTCCATTGTGGATCTTAGAAGTAGAAAAAATAGACTTTAAGCACCCTCAAGTTACCCAACGAATTCCTAATAACATCAAGATTGATGTCCCATAACTTTATCTGGAAGATTTTTCTTTTCAGATTGCAAAAAGGGATCCATCCTGCCTGCAGGGTCTATGTTTCACAGCCATACGGTAATGTTGTAGGATGACTATGTCATCAACATCGCAGTCCTGGAGAAGGCAAATGTAAATAGTGTCAGGGGAATCTTATGGGAAGTTACTTTTTATTAAGTTACTTTGCATTCATGTAGATGAGGTGAAGGGATTCCTTTCTTTCTTAGATTTAAGTAGTCTGATACTTGGGTTAGAAAGAGCAACTGCAACTCCATTTTACATTCCTAAGCATCCACACATTCCAAAGTACGTCAGTGTCCAATTAGTAAAGTCACGTTCTTAAAAACCAGAAAGAGGACGGTCATCGTAGATGGTCAACCTAGATAAGCAACACCCGTGTTTCTTGGTTGGCAAGGTACCAGCCAAGACACTTGGATCGTGGGCATTGCTAGCAATCTATAGGGAGGGAGCAGAGACCCCAAAAGTTCTATTTAAACAGCACCCACAGAGTAAGATTGGAGATCAGATGGGAGATCGGGGATTCTGATTTACCTGTACCTATGATCCACCAAACAACTGGATAAGGACAAGCTAGCCTTCTTGAACTTAATTTAATTTAATATTCACATTTATACGCTGCCCACTCAGGCGAACCCAACTCAGGGCAGCATTACAACAACTTTTAAAAACATATAAAAACACATAAAACCCCTAGTTACCCCAACCAACCACCCCACCCACTGTAAAAAATGAGACAGAGAGGGCTCCTGATTGCTACCTTGTTGTGAGCCAACAGGTGGGGACCGTATTCCCATTCGGGGGCCCCCACACCTGCCCTGCCAGCCAGGTCTTCACACCTTTCCTGAAGGGCAGCAATTCCGTTCATAGTCTTAGATCTGTTGGCAGGAGGTTCCAGAGGGCTGGTGCGGACACGGAGAAGGCCCTCCTTCGGGTACTAGATAGATGTGCCCCTCTAGTTGATGGCACAACTAGAGAGCCTCTCCGATCCGCTCTGGTTGGACGGGCAGACACTCTTGGGGCGATGCGGTCTCTGAGATACCCTGGCCCACTACCATGTAGGGCTTTAAAGGTCAAAACCAGCACCTTGAATTGCACCTGGAGGCAAACTGGTAGCCAGTGCAGCTCGCCAAGTAGTGGCGAGGCGCGAGCATATCGTCCGCACCCCATCACCACCCGTGCCGCCGCATTCTGGACCAGCTGCAGCCTCCGAATGGTCGTCAAGGGCAGCCCCATGTAGAGCGCATTACAGTAGTCTAGTCGGGAGGTGACCAGAGCGTGAGTGACCATGAGCAAGGAGTCCCGGTCCAGGAGCGTGCGCAACTGGTGAAAATGGATTAGAACATGGATTAAACAATCAGATTTACAATTAGGTTTTACAACTTGGATTTATAAAAGGGAATTACAGTTGGATCTTTGTTTTACCAAAGATGTTATTCGTTTGGATTAATTTTCCTTTATTCTGTGGATTTACAACCATGCTGAAATAAAACTTCTAAGGAGATTTGTTCCCAGCGGACTTCTTTGCGCTCAAGAGAAGGGAGTAGCTTTGTGGAGAACCGATTAGGACACCTGGTCTTCAAAGGAATACAGTCCTTAAAGCCTGCTTTTGGAAAGTTTCGTTTCTTGCCTTGGATGTCACCAGCGAGGATAGGTTTCGCTACTTGAAGGTAACATCTTTATCACCCAAGGTACCCCTCTTAGCAGGGCTTCGATCTTCACAAAGAAAGGGTGGTTGTGTTAAAGGAGGTGGCAGAAGAACACTTTTAATTGGCCAAACCAGATAAGCTACCAAGATACCTGCGACATAGCGGGTGTGTCACCCCTTATCTAAGACGCCTCGCCAATTTAACGGATTAATGAAGAGGGACACGTTTTTGCATAACCACTGACCGAAAAATATAGAGGGCCCGGGCAAGTAGTCTCAAAAATTGGAAAAGCAGGAAACTGGGGTGTTTGTGACCCGTGACCCCCTATGAGAAATAGCACATCATAGGCCATCATCTTAGATGGATGGGGCATGTCCACCATATGGATGGATCCAGGCTCCTTCATCAAATTCTTTATGGGGAACTTAGCTCGTGGAGCTCCTTGGCGCATTATAAGTACCAGCTGAAACAAACCATGAAGGTGTCAGGTATAAACCCAAGAACCTGGGAAGCTGCAGCCATAGATCACCCACTTTGGCACCCAACCATCTCCACTTCGACGGAGAATGCCGCAGACATGAAGAGGCTAAGCAACAAACACAAAAGCGTCGTCAAACTCTGCTATGCCCTCCACCATCTATTCAGTGTAATGTGTGGGGGTCACATGCTTCATGCCAGGATCGGTTTATTGAGTCGCCAGAGACACATCCATCAACTGAGAAAATGACTTCCATGGGAAATGTATGCTCGGATACGAGTAGCAGCAGCCGCCGCAGCCGCCGCCGCCACTGCCACCGCCACCGACGACTTATCTCCTCCTCCATCAACAAAAAAGAACCTTTTCTGGCCTCCGCTACTGATTTCCTCGGCTGCCCCATGGCCTCAGGCAGAGGAGATCCCAGTTGGAGGTCTGAAGGTTGCTAGATGAAGGGCCTTGGCTGTATCTTGGAAGAACTTTGCCGTTCTCCGTCAGAAGAGCGGCCAAGAAAGAGGAAGGGCACGGTTCACTTTCAAAGCATCCTGGACACAATCTCTCTGGAATCCAATGCCGGGTCCAAGCTTTACAGCAAGCAGACCAAGGACGAGCATGAATGACCCAATTAGGCCTCTCGCTTGATCCTGACGGTCTTTTGAGTTTCCAATCCCTTAAAATTAGGCATTCAGGAGTGAAGCGCATTTGCACAGGTAAGAGAGGGGGTGGGAGGTGGGGGAACTGCCGTGCGTTTCTTGGAAGTCTGGGGGTCCCGCAGGGTGGCACGTCAAAGCTTCCCGCAGCCTCTCGCGGCTGGAGGCTGGACAGCCAGCTTTGAGGCTGTCATTTTACAAAGATGTCTCACGCTGGTATCAGAAACAGCCCGTCTCCGGCTTTGATGTGTCGTTTCAAGAGAGGCTAGTGGCTGACGGTGGGGGGAGAGGCGCTCTGCCCTGCTAAGACTTGCGAATCCAATTTAATAGCCCGAGTTCTTCCAAACTCGTTCTTTGGCTGTGGCGGCATCATGGCCTTCGTCCTGCCTTTGGAACAGATTGTGCAGAGTCAGAGAGGGGTGGTGGGGAAAAGAAGGGACGGGGGCTTTCAGAGATAATAGGGTGGGGGGATGATGCCAGGCTGATCAGCTTTTCTGAAAGCAAGGGTAGGATTCGACCATGCTGCAATGGAATAGGATCAAGTTGTTCAACATGGATTCTGTTCTGCTCTTACACTGTCCTAGAAATGAGGTTTGCTTCTTGCAAAAGGCCTCACATTTTTCCTGCGGCTCTTCTCTGCAGCTGGCCGAAGCTTCTCCAAACTTTGAGCCATGTTTTGTCTTGCGCTCCAACCTAGGTATGTGGTTTTGCATCAACATCCCAGAATGGGGTAAGCAAGAGCTTGTTATGGGAACAGGGAACTGTTTACAACATCCCTGGACTCTCATTAAAGGTTTCCCTTGCTCGAAAGCCAGCCGTATCCGACTCTAGGGTTCAGTGCTCATCTCTGTTTCAAAGCCGAAGAGCCAACGCTGTCTGCTTCTGCTTCTGCTTCTGTGGTCATGTGGCAGGCATGACTAGACACCGGAGCACACGGAATGCTGTTACCTTCCCACCAAAGTGGTCCCTATTTATCTACTTGCAATTTCTTGCTTTCGAACTGCTTGGTTGGCAGGAGCCTGGGACAAAGACAGGAGCTCATTCCGTCCTGCAGTACTCGGGAATCGAACTGCTGACCTTCTATATGCTAATAAGATAAGGCTAGCTCATTCTTCTTTCCCATAGACACATGGGTTAGTGAGTGCGATCCTGGAAGCTCTAAGGGTAACACCTAAGCCCTTGGTGCTGTTCAAGATGATTACTTAGTGGTGGTCAGATTATTTTGTTTTGTGGGAGAAAGGCCTGAGTGTGGATTTCTCTAACCGTACTTTTTGATTAGTGCAGCTTTTTTGTATGCTGCATCCTGAACCAAGAACTCCGTGTGAACCTGTATTCTTCATCACAAATCCTGAACAATAAGCATCTTTACTTCAACTACAAAGCCTGTTCTTTGGAAGGGGGTACGCCACTGAGTTAAGCCTACAACCACACACTACCACATTTCTTTCTAATCTCTCCACAACTCTTTGCTGGGTTCTGTCAAGGCAGGTAAAGCCCAGGTAATGTGCGGCCTTTGAGGTCGGATGGCCAACAGGTCTTCCTGAAGCCGGAGTCTGTGGGCGTTCCAAATGCGCAGGCTGGTAAACGCCGGAGCCAGGAGCATGAACAGGCCTGCAGGCAAGGCACAGGCGTAGGCCTGGCGGTCATACATGTGAGGTTCTCCTAAGATATAACCAGTGGTCTTAACCCTACCAGCTCCCATCGAAGAAAGTTTCCTTCTTCTCAAGCAGCTCAAATGACACCCCCCTCACAACGACTCCAAAGACACAGCTAGGCTATTTTAGACCAGGGATGTGTAGTCTTAGAGTCATAGAATCACGGAGTTGGAAGGGGCTTATGAGACCATTGAGTCCAACCCCCTGCTCAATGCAGGAACCCGAATCAAAGCAGATCTGACAAAAAGGTTTGTCCAATTCTCCTATGAATGCTTCCGGTGTTGGGAGCGCTCACCACCTCCCCAGTTAACTGGTTCCATTTTTGTACTACTCTAACCGTTAAGGTGAGACGGTGGTGGCTCAAGGGGTTAAGACGCTGAACTCGCTGACTGGAAGCTCAGAGTTCGATTCCTGGGTACTCCATGACAGAGTGAGCTCCTGCCAACCTAGCAATTTGAAAGCAAAAAATTGCAAGTAGATCAATAGGGACCACTTGGGTGGCAAGGTAAACAGCGCTCCGTGCTGCCACATGACCACAGAAATGCCTGCAAATGCACACATTGCTGGCTCTTTGGCTATAAAACAGAGAAGAGCACTGAACCCTAGCGTCATATACGACGGGCAATAAGAAGTTTTTTCCTAATATTCAGCCTATATATGTCTTCCTTTAGTTTGAGCCCATTATTAGGTGTTTTGCACACTGGGATGATGGAGAACATGTCCTTCCCTTCCTCTTTATGATTATCTTTCAGGCATTTGAAGAGTCCTGTCTTATCCCCTCTCAATCTCCTTTCCACAAGGCTAAACATGCCAGATGGAATGGCGTCGGGGGCTGGGGCCGGTCCACGGGCCGTAGGTTGCGAACCCCTGCTTTGGTGAGTTCATTCTGCAGTTGCCTTTGCCTGACCCTAAACTGTATTCGGGAGTGTTCAGAAATGTTTTCTTCTCCTACAACAACCTTCTGGGATCTCCCCCAGCCTGTATCTCCACTGGCCACACTTCCTTTCCTTCTTGATTTTTGTTAGTGCTCTTTTGACTTTCATGTCCCATTCCGTAATAAACAAGGAAAGCCTTCAGGGCACCCTTGAAAGTGCTGCTGATTAGCCTGAAATATGCTAATAATGAGAGTAATTAAACCAAAGGGGACTTGTGTGAGTGTGAGCATACACTGCTTTATATTTGCTCCCTCCAAATTAATTGTGGTGTTAACTTGGCAGTTGAATTAAAAAAAAAAGAGGGAGAGAGTTTGGAATCATTTCTTGAGCTCAAACAAAATTCAAAAGAGAGGTCAGGACATATCAAGAAACAGTGTGGTGTAGTGATTAGAGCAGGGGTGCCCGAACTACGGCCCACGGGCTGGAACTAGCCCCTGACGCCGATTCATCCGGCCCACGCCGCTCCCAAAAGTGGAAGTAAAATGTGCATGCATGGGTGTGTTACGCACCCGTGTACATGCGATTTACTTACACTTCTGCTAGGAGGAACCACATGACTGGCATGCTCAACACCAGCATGCTCAACCACATGATCAGCCCGCGACCCGAAAGGTTGGGCACCCCTGGATTAGAGTGTTTGGTTGGAGGTGAGGCATAGAAGAGTCCATCCCTCCTCCACCGGGTGAGGCATCCGTCCCACCTGTATCAGGAGAAACATAGAAGGATTCATCCCACCTTCATCAGGGGAGGCATAAAAGAATCAATTTCTTCTCCACCAGTTTGCTATGTTGAAGAACCCCAAATAGATTGAGGGTCGCAGTGCCTCAATGTAAGACCAACAGGCTCCAGTGTGGACTTTTGGCAGACAACAACATGCTGCGTGAATGTGGGGAGATACAGAATCTGGCTCATTTTCTGGCCTGCCAATTACCACCAGAAATGTGTACTGAAAAAGGTTAACGGTTGGCCAACAACAAAGCCATGAATGTGGCTTCATTTTGGTGGTTTCAAGTTTAACCTGAGGAGGAGAAGTAGTTGCTCCTCTCTCTGATCATGCCTGTCAAGTGACCCATACTGGCTGGGAAATCCCGTATTTTACCCCTCTTTCCCCCTCTGTCCCACCATCATCCAGAATTTGGAGTGGCCAGAGAGGGGGTTACTGTGCATTTGTGTGCCCATCAGAGGCGGAGGTGCACATGCGCAAGTGGTTTCTGCACATGCATGAGGGGTTTCTGCGCATGCCGAAAGGGTTTCTGCACATGCGCAAAGGGGTTACTGTGCATGTGTGCCCATCAGAGGCGGAGATGTGCATGCGCGAGGGGTTTCTGTGCATGTGCGCCCATCAGAAGTAGCGGTGCTTCCCGTATTTTCTCAACCGCATCTTGACAGGTATGCCTCTGATCATCCTTGTTGACCTTCTCTGTATTATTCTAGTTTGGCTGCCTCTTTCTTAAAGTATGGTGACCACAATTGGACCCAGGACTCTAGATGTGGTCTAACTAGTGCTGAACAGAGGAGGGCTCGTCGTACCTCACAGGTTTTGGAGACTATACTTCTGTTAATGCAGCCTAAAACAGCATTAGCCTTTTCTGCCACTGTCCTGTTAATTAAAAAAAAAAGTCCCGTTGCTTTGCAGCCAAGAAATGTAGGGAGATGCCTTCTATTGAATTAAGTTCCTGGTTCAACTAAGCCAATGAATTGCTTGGGATTGAATTTCTGATCTCTTGTATGGAAAAGCAGCTGCTTTAGGTAAAGGTAAAGGTTGCCCTAGCTCGAAAGCCAATCGTATCTGACTCTAGGATTCAGTGCTCATCTCTGTTTCATAGCTGAAGGGCCAGCGCTGTCTGCTTCTGCAGATGTTTCCGTGGACATGTGGCAGGCATGCCTAGCTACTGAAGTGCACGGAACACTGTTTACCTTCCCACTGACATGGTTCCTATTTATCTACTTGCAGTTTCTTGCTTTTGAACTGCTAGGTTGGCAGGAGCTGGGGCAGAGAAGGGTGCTCACTTTGTATTGCAGTACTCGGGCCTTGAACTGCTGACCTGCCGACCTTCCAGTTGTCAAGTTCAGCATCTTAACCACGAAGCCAGCTGCTTTGCCACTGAGTCCCCTGGACAGCGAGGAGGACAAATAGGTCGATCTTAGAAGAAATCAACCCTGACTGCTCCTTAGAAGGTCAAATAGTAAAGATGAAGTACTTTGGACATCAAATGAGAAGAGAAGACTCACTTGAGGAAGCCTTGATGTTGGGAAAGGTGGAGGGCAAAAGGAGAAGGGGGTGGCCAAAGATGAGATGGCTAGATGGTATTGTAGACACAATGGACACAGAGCTGGGTGGGCTGAGGAGGATGGTGGAGGACAGAGGGGCCTGGAGGGCAATGGTCCATAGGGTCGCGAAGGGTCGGAATCGACTGTGCAACTGAACAACATCAAATCGGATTGCTCGCCATGTGGCCACAGCTTTTTCTCTTGTGTGGAGGAGGTGGTGTGGTTACCGCCGTCTACCTACCTTGTCTCTGTCTTGATCCTCCTGTGCTTCAACCGCCAGGGAAGACCAGTCGCTGCCGACCAAGGCCTCCTGAGAGATCCTCGGCGCTGCCAATTGTTTACTAAGCCACATAGCCTGCGGGAAGAAGAGTGGGAGTCAGGGAGTGAGGAAGAAGAACAAAAGCAGGTTGCATTCCCCACCCACCCCCCAAAAGAAATAAAGTCTGTTTGAAGAAAAGGCTGGGGAAGTGGGGAGGGGAATGCTATAGCCTTTTCAGAGTTTACAATCAGAACGTAGTGCGACTCAAAACGCTTAAGAATAGGGAGGAGGGAACGTAGTTCCTACGGATACGAAGCCTAGTTTTTTATGATGGATAACAGGAAGCCTGCCAACCAAGCAGTTCGAAAGCAAGAAATTGCAAGTAGATAAATAGGAACCACTTTGGTGGGAAGGTAACAGCGTTCCGTGCGCTCCGGTGTCTAGTCATGCCTGCCACATGACCACGGAAACATCTGCAGAAGCAGAAGCAGACAGCGCTGGCTCTTCGGCTTTCACAGAGATGAGCACTGAACCCTAGAGCCGGATACGACTGGCTTTCGAGCAAGAGAAAACCTTTACCTTTACCTAACAGGAAGAGAAGATCTATTAACTGCCGTGTAGAAGTTAGTATAGAATTATTATTCTTTAGTGCTGAGGTCAAAATTTAAACGGCCAAAATGAAGCCAACCTTCTTGGCTTTGCTGTTGGTTAAACTTAAATTCTCACGTATAGAATTGGGACTGCAGTGGCTAAGTAGTTAAGACGCTGAGATTGACAACGCGGAAGGTCGCCAAATCAGCAGTTCGAGACTCGAGTGCTGCATGAGGGAGGGAGCATCTGCCTCTGTCCCAGCTCCTGTCAACCTAGCAGTTTGAAAGCAAGAAGTTGCAAGTAGAAAAATAGGCACCGCTTTGGCAGGAAAGGTAACAGCGTTCCATGCACTACTTGTGCCAGCCACAGGACCATGGAAACGTCTGTAGACACAGATAGCGCTGGGTTTTGGTCTGTATATGGAGATGAGCACTGCACCCTAAAATTGGATTCGACTGGCTTTTGAGCAAGGAAGACCTTTACTTTTACGTATACTGTATTGAATAAGATTGGGATCGTGGGAAGCATTTATTGCAGGAGTTCTCAATCTTTTTAAGCTGGGGGGCCGGATCACGCTCCCTCAGACAGCTTTGGGGGCCGGATGGCCATTTTGCCCTTCCTCCACCCCATGGCACTTCCTGGTGTGGTGGAGGTGGTGGTGGGGGTCCACATGAAATGGTGCCACGGGCCCCATCCGGCCCACAGGCCGCAGGGTGAGAATCCTTGGTTTATTGTGTTTATTTAGAGTAGGAGTGGCAACTCTCGGAGCCTCTCCATTGCTAGAAGTATTTTTTTTTTTTAGTACCCCCATAGACAAATGCACCCCAAAGACTTCCACCGGCCACTTTCAAGGGAGACCGTGATTTTCTAGAGCCCCAAAATAGGATGATTTAGGAAATAGTGGGCAGAAAATGGAACAGGCCACCCTGATTTATAGTGTCGCTTAGGTAAAAATAAAGCTCTCCCTTGCTCAAAAGCCAGACATGTCTGACTCTAGGGGCAGTGATGGCCAATCTTGGCACTCCAGCTGTTATTGAACTTCAATTCCCAGAAGCCCTGATCAGCAGGAGTGCTTACTTGGGCTTCTAGAAATTGAAGTTCAAGAACACCTGGAGTGCCAAGGTTCGCCATCACTAGGACCTTGGAAAAGCAATTCTACAGGGTGGCCCATAAGTCCCTACCTGGCCATAAAGAAAGTAGGGCTCTGCTGGGGGAGGGAGGATGCGCTCCCATTGGACTGCTGGGCAGAGTGGCGGGGCACATGCCCACAGAGAGGACAGGTAGGGACTTACAGGCCAGGTACGGACTTATGGGCCACCCTGTACATCAAGCATCCTTCAGGAACAGTTCTGTCTGTTCATAGGGAGGGAGAGACAGACAGACAGACAGACAGACAGACAGACAGACACACACACACACACACACACACACAGTACTTACGATAGTAGTTTTTCCTGAAGCAGGAGAACCAAGTATAAGAATCTTTGGCACTGCAGGTTAGAGGAAAAAATACATAAATGCCTGGAAATCGCAGTATAAATCCTTGCAATTTCCTAAATTATAAACAACATGCAGACAGAAGCCTCTTTCTAATTTTAGGAGCATGTATGGTTATTTTAAAAAAAAATCTCATGCATAGCTCTGTATGAGCACTTCCGGTTTGAACAAGTCATTGGCAATACAGAGGTAGGGAAAATAAATTGCACACCAATTCAACACCCATGCCATATTTTCACAGATACCAATGGTTTCTTTCCACTTCTGAGAATACCCCCCCATGCCTCCCAGAATGCTAAGGGGAAAATAACAGTAAGGGGTTGTATTTATGGGCCAGATTTCCTTTGAGGTCAAAGTACCCTTTGCAGTAAGTAATGTATTTCTTCAGCAATTCACGTAGAATCAAATCATTTCAATATACCTGGACACAAGTCTTGAAAGACAAGGCTCCAGAGAGAGACAGCAAAGATAAAATATATACATATGCTGGTTACCCATCCCAAAGGTTTGAATATTAGTCAAGGGTTTCTGGAAATTATTAAATTTAAATTTTATTTAGCAATGCACATATAATCAAATCTTTTCAATATACCTGGACACAAGTCTTGAAAGACAAGGATCCAGAGAGAGACAACAAAAATAAAATATATACATTTGCTGGACACCCATCTCAAAGGTTTGAATATTAGTCAAGGGTTTCTGGGACATTATTAAATTTAAAATTTATTTAGCAATGCATATAGAATCAAGTCATTTCAATATACCTGGACACAAGTCTTGAAAGAGAAGGATCCAGAGAGAGACAGTAAAGATAAAATATATACATATGCTGGACACCCATCTCAAAGGTTTGAATATTAGTCAAGGGTTTCTGGGACATTATCAAATTTAAAATGCCAGACTGTTATATACTGTACTGTAATTTACCCATACCACCTTTAAAGAACAAACTTCAGTGATTCCCAGGACACTTCACAGAACAAAGTAAGTAACTGACCTCTGGCTATGTCACTTACACCATGCTCAAGTAATTCATTAGCAGCTTGTAGTGCCACAATGAAAATACATATTTAATGTACTGCAATTTAATTCAAACGTTAATGTTATCTTTAAGGGTTTACTTCCTTTTTTCCCCTTGATATTTTCTGTCAATCTTGTTATGAATCCATTTAGGTTTAAAATGTATATATAGAAAAACTTAAGACTTTGACATTGTTCTTCCTATGCTATAATAGAGGTGGGAAGGCAACTATAAAGACATAAAACAAGCCATTAATCAATCTTCTTTATTCCCTCTTTTGGCGAGGGAGATGCAATTTTCTTGTTCTTCTTGTAATGTGTCTTTGATGTTATCTCTCCACCTGCCACTGGGTCTGCCTTGTGCTGTTTGTCCGTCTCCTCTTTCCACATCTGCCTTGTATGGTATGGAATTCCAAGGCATTATCTCCAGATGGACAAATAACTCTATTTGTTGTCTCCGTATGCAGCTTAAGATTGGTTCTATCCTAATCATTTCCCTTGTGATCTCATTCCTGATTTTATCCCTTCTAGTCGCTCCAGCCGCCTTTCTCTCAGACATCTCATTTCAATGGTGGCCAACTTTTATTTCTGTTTTATCCATGTTTGGCACTGATAACATACAGTGTGGATGAATATTTCTTTCTTTTTTCATTTATTCGATTTATATCCCGCCCTACTCGACCAGGGCCGACTCAGGGCGGCTTACAACAGTTAAATCAAATACAGTATACAAAATTACAAATGATACAATGTGCTTTGTGTGAGATGTTTCTTTGTGCTGGTCAGCATTGCCTTGTGCTAAAAGAGTGGAGCTGGGGCTGCAGTGGCTCGGTAGTTAAGAAGCTTGTCTTGTTAGCTGGATGGCCGGCAAGTCGGCAGTTCTAGACCCGGGTATTGCATGATGGATTGAGCGCCTGTCTCTGCCCCAGCTCTTGGGGACATGAAAGGAGCCTCATTCGTGCATCCCCTGAGCGGAGTTTCTCCCACAAAAATCCTTTCAACCCAGGATAATTTCTGACACAAATAATAATAATAATAATAATAATAATAATAATAATAATAATAATAATAATAATAATAATAATAATAATAATAATAATAATAATAATAATAATAATAATAATAATAATAATAATAATAATAATAATAATAATAATAATAATAATAATAATAATAGAATGGAGCTCAAGTGGAAGGCGGCAGGTCAGCAGTTCGATACCCAGGTACTACACAACGGAGTGAGCTCCCAGCTCTGTCCCAGCTCCTGCCAACTTAGCAGTTCAAAAGCAAGAAATTGCAAGTAGATAAATAGGTACCACATCGGTGGGAAGGTAAACAGCATTCCGTGCACTCCAGAGTCTAGGCATGCCTGCCACATGTCCATGGAAAACGTCTGCAGAAGCAAACAGCGCTGGCTCTTCGGCTATAAACAGAGATGCCATCTTCCGGAAATGTTATTCCTAGATATTTGAAGCCTGCCACTTGTTTTATACCTGTTCTCTCTATTTCGATATTTAAAGTACCGTACGCTGCTAATTTTAAAAGGAAAAAAGGGGAAATGCGGTGATGTTCAGGGAGGACGAAAACTGTAGAGCCTCAAAACAAGACAGGCCATTGCCTGGCACCTGCTACCATGCTTGGCACATGCTACGATGCACGCAGAAGATCTGTGTATCTCTGTGCTGTATAAACCTGCAGGTTGCCCATCACCTTCGCAACAGGCATTTTGCTAGTTCAGAAAGAAGACGCCGGCCACTTCTGTTTCTTCTCACGTTTCCTTGACTCCAGACTTACTACCTCCTCCTGGGCAGAACTTGGAAAGATGAGACGTCCTGCACATTTTTCAAGGTTGCTATCCGAGAGCAGACGGTAAAACTTTTTTTCCCCCTTGAGCCACTAGAGAAAAACAAGTTACTCCACACGTTCTCTGCCAGCCCTTTCGTCTCCTGCCCTCTCCTCTCCTCCTGGACAGCATTAATAATATCCGATTCTCCCTCGCACATGTTCTTGGTATGTGTCGGGTGTGTTGTCTACCTACAGCCAACCTCCTTTTGGTTCAGAGCAAGATTAAAAGAGGAGGGAAGCAGCGGGGGTGAAACGACCGAAGCCCCAGAAGTCTAGTTGTCTCTTTTTTTCCCCCTTGGGGTGTGTGTGTGTGTCCTTGCATCTTCTACATAAGGTGGATGGGGTGGAAGGGCTTCGGTGCATTATTCCGCCTTGATTGCCTGCATTACTGCAGCCGTAAACATTAAAATACAGGAGATGATCCCGAAGCACAATGAATCCGCAGTCTCGTCAATGCGGATTACACCAAGAGTGATCTAATTAAAAGGAAGGAATTTAGTTTGCCAGGGAGAAGGAAATGATGGCGGCAAAGAGAGACAGAGCTTCGAGATAATCATCATCTTCTTCTCCATTTACGTGTCTTCATCTTCATCTTCTTCATCTTCCTCCGCCACCGCATCCTATTCTGAATACAGTAAAAAAAAACAACTTACAAACACCTCGAGTTATGAAAAAACTCGAGTTACGAATGGTTTTTTCCCGTAAATCAGGGGCCCAATTTACGGGGAAAAAACGACATACGAAAATATCGTTTTTTTGCACTCAAAATGGTGGCGCCGCATTTTTTGTGCACTAAAAATCACTCCCAGCCACTCACCCACACTGCTGGAAGTGTAAGAAAAGGCAGCAGCAGCCAGAAGGTAGGAAATCTCTCCATTTATTTCTTTTTTTTTCTATGCATCCCTATGTGGATGCCTTGAGTTACAAAAAAAAAATTGAGTTATGAAATTGACCAGGGAGCTGATTTTTCCCCACAACTTGGGTTTTTACTATTGGCTATTCTCATAGCGATCAACCATGAAGAGTGTCCTGAGAATATAATGCAGTGACCTTCCATCTGCCTTCCGCATCACAGCACATACTCGTCAAGCATGGCTCCAGAAAATACGGGACCTGCGCAGAACCCTTCTGCGCATGCGCAGAAGGTTCTACGCATGCACAGAAGGGTTCTGCGCAGAACCCTTCTGTGCATATGTGCATGCGCAGTAACTACTTTCCCCGTCAATCAAATTACGGGATGGCAGCGGGAAAGGAGAGGAAGCAGCGCGAACATACGAAGTCACGAACACATACAGGGGTAACATTTGAGACCAGCTATGAATACTGTTTGAGACACAATGTCACTACACAATGAATAACTATTGATGCAACCCACTTTGCACAGCCTCGGACTGTGGTGGCTCAGTGGTTAAGAAGCTCGCCTTGTTAGTTGGAAGGTCAGCAAATCGGCAGTTCGAGACCTGAGTACTGCATGACAGAATGAGCATCCATCTCTGTCCCAGCTCCTGCCAATCTAGCAGATCGAAAGCGAGAAATTGCAAGTAGATCAATAGGGACCACTTTGGTGGGGAAAGATCTTGGGAACATGAAAAGAGCCTCGTTCAGCATCCCCTGAGCAGAGTTTCTCCAGCAAAAATCCTTTCAACCCAGAATAATTTCTGAAACAAAATTATTATGATCTGAAAACTACAGCCCATGTTATACGCCCATTAAAATTAGCAACACTGAATGAACATTTATAGACTTAAAGGTCTAGCTCTTATGTCTGACGAAGTGGACTTGACCCATGAAAGCTCGCATTTAAATACAGGTGTTAGTCTTTAAGGTGCCACAATGTTTTTTGTTCCTGCCAACCGAGCAATTCGAAAGCAAGAAATTGCAAGTACAGTAGATAAATAGGGATCACTTTGGTGGGAAGGTAACAGCGTTCCGTGCGCTCCGGTGTCTAGTCATGCCTGCCACATGACCACGGGAACGTCTGTAGCAGCAGACCAGCGCTGGCTCTTCGGCTTTGAAACAGAGATGGGCACTGAACCCTAGAGTCGGATACGACTGGCTTTCGAGCAAGGGGAACCTTTACCTTTAATGTTTTCTGACTTTTAGTTTTGTTTTCTTTACTCTCTGATATGCTTGCACAGGCTAACATGGCTACTACTCCAAAAATTGTAGATCTAATGTTTCCTTTCCCTTTGCAAATAAGACAAGAATTGCATAGAGAGAAATTCTCTCTTTCTCTTTCTCAATGATCCATGCTTAGGGCCACACAGATTAGCAGGCATAAAGTGACTGCCTCGGGCAAACAGGATTTAATGTTAATTATTACAACGCTGAACAAAGTCCCAATGCACTGAAAGGGCAGGAATTGCTGGTTAGCTTAATTAGAAGTGTTTGGGGGATTTCCCCTCAGGTGCTAGTACATCTTGCCAGGGTTTGGTCCTCTGCACTTAGGCTTGGGTGGCGCTGAAACCGTTTTGCCTCAGGCGGCAAATCTCCTTTGGCACAGGCACCCCTGTGCGACTCACCCTGCAATCTGTTCCTGCCAACCAAAGGAGACGAGGAAAGACATGCCCAAAGACGTCCAAGGAAGGGCCGTTCCAAAGCATCGCTCTTTCAGAAAGGACGGGACGCTCTGAATGCTGATACCTACTGAAGAGCTGAATGAATATTTGTGAGCATGCATTAAGAAACACACACACACACACACACACCTGTGGAGCCAGAGAGGAAGGAAGGAAAAGCCAGAAAAGAGCATCTCAGAGAATAAACAAAACAAAAAATGCTGTAGCACATTAAAGACTAACTGTTACATTTCAATGTGAGCTTTCGTGGATCGAGTCCACTTCATCAGGCCAGGTCTGATGAAGTGGACTTGATCCACAAAAGCTCACATTAAAATATAACAGCTAGTCTTTAAAGTGCTACAGCAGTTTTTGTTTTGTTTATTCTCTGAGATGCCTGAAGCCCGTTGGAGGGGCCACATGAAATGGCGCCATGGGATGGATCTGGCCCATGGGCCTTAGGTTGGGAAACCCTGGTCTAAGCTCTCTGAACAACCACATTCTCCCATACGAGTCCGCCCATGCTCAAAGGTTCTTCGCATGGAGCCCTCTTAATTCCACCAGCCTCGCAAATATATATTTGGTGGTTATTCCACGATTGAGGAATTCCCTTCTAGGGAAGCAAGACTGAGCCTTTGGGTCAGCAGGATTCCCAGAGGCTTCTCTAGAACTGCCTGGCTTTTGGGAAAGGTGCTTAATGCGCTGAGGATGAGATCCTGTTTTTTTAGCTGAGTTTTTAAGTTGCTTTTCAATTTCATAAGGGTATTTTGGTAAACGTTCGAGTTCCTTTAACTGAGATTTAATACAGCTTTTGTACAATTTTAATTTTCCCTCAATTTCATCTATTTTTATCTCTGTCTATCCGAATCTTATTAGCAACTGCCTTAGATCCCAGTTCTGGGAGAGAGGTAGGGTACAAATCAACTAAATAAATTATGCCAGACAGACAGAAAATAATTCCCATACATGTTTTTCAAATGCACTCTTTGGCTTATCAGGTTTTTTACAGGTTTGTTACTCTTTTCCATTTAAATCCTGCTTACCTCTTGCAGCGTTCCGTGCACTCCGGTGTCTAGTCATGCCTGCCACATGACCACGGAAACGTCTGTAGCAGCAGACCAGCGCTGGCTCTTCGGCTTTGAAACAGAGATGGGCACTGAACCCTAGAGTCGGACACGACTGGCTTTCAAGCAAGGGGAACCTTTACCTTGAACCTCTTGAGCCAACACAGGATTTCACCGTCACTTCATTTGTGTCGTCTTTTGACCTCTTCTAAAAATCTGAAACTGGGCTCCTATAGCAGGGGTTCCCAACCTAAGGCCCATGGGCCGGATCCAGCCCATGGTGCCATTTCATGCGGCCCTCCACTCCTCCAAGGGCATTCGAGAAACAAAATGACCACCACCACCCTTTGAAGCTCTTGGTACAAAATGGCCAACCCCATCATGCAGGCAGGTCAAAATGGCCATCCGGCCCTTGAAGCTGACTGAGAGAGTGTGACCCGGACCCAGGCTTCAGGGCCGCCATTGGGGGGGGGACCATCAGGACTCCCTTCCCGGGCCCGGAGATGACGGGGCCCCGGCGGTGCTGGGAAACCACTGATGTGCGCATGCGCAAACAAACGATGCATGCGCAGGAAACCACAGGGGTGTGGCGGCGCTGGGAAACCACTGATGTGCACATGCGCAAACAAATGACGCATGCGCAGGAAACCACAGAGGTGTGGCCAAAATAGGGGGCGCGTACTGGGCCCGGAAATTTCTGGTGCTGGCTCTGCCAGGCTTGAAAAGATTGGGAACCCCTGTCCTAAAGTCTCACTCTGGCATTCAGAGGTGCGATCCTTTCCCCTGTACTGCCATGTTTCGGGCCATTGTGACAGCTGCCCATCTTTCGTTTTGCCTCCTTTCTTTAACCACACATCTTTTTTTTTTTTTCAAACGATCTCTTCCTGTGGAGATTATCAGCCAGACAAAACCCCTTTTTGAAATATATATTTATTTATTTTTTAAAAAGGACAACCCTAAGGGTTGCATCTCATCATCCTAAGGGAAACAATATCCTCTGATCTTCCCGAATAATCAAGGGAGGGGGGAAAGTATTTTTTTTTCCTCCTCTAAAGCTTTGCAACCCCTCTTGGGACACGGTTGGGCAGCTCCGGTTTTTTTTTAAAATCATGCATGAACCCCCAAATTATACATTCATATTTACAAAGTTATTTGACTTGGAAGGTTTAAGGAAGCACTCCCCTGCTTACCAGCAAGAGTGATGGAAAGGGCACAGGGTGTCGGGGAAAAAACCTTCTAAAAGATTATTTCAAAAAAAAAAATTTATTGCCTAATTTCTTTCCAAATGTAATGTGATTAAAATGTACAGGCTTCCCCCCTCCCTTTTTTCTGTTTGGGGGGGGGGGAGATCTTAACACCTTGAAACTCCAGCCTGGTAGCGAGGAATTATTTATAAACAGAGCCATCGAAATGTGCTCCAGTGTCAACACTAATCAACTTCTTCAACCCGCTTCAAAGCAAAGGAGGGGGGGAAAAAGGGGGGGCGAGAACCTTTCTATCTACAGATCCTTTTGAGGTTTAACTAGGAGCATGATTTAAAATTCACAAGAAAACCCCGAGGTACTGAAGCTTTAATACACAGCTTTCTTGGACAAACGTTTGATAAAAAAACGAAGCGTACCATTATACCCTCCATCTCCCGCTTTAATATTGCCCAGGGCTACTGTAAATGCTCACTTTGTACTAAATCTGGTTTTCCTTCTGCTCTGGAGCTGGCGGCACATGTAGAAGGGGGGGGGGAAGCAGACTGTGCCGATTTACTCATTTGCACGCCCGTAAGCATCTTCTGTGTTTTGGTCGCTAAACATACGCGACGGCGGTGGGTGGACTATCAAGACACCGTTGCCGTTAATGAATCAAGAGCCACAATTGTGCCGAAGAGCCACAATTGTGGGTGCAAAACTCACCAATCTCATCTTGCTTTCTCTTGGATTGCGGCCAACGTACAAACCAGCTGCTGAACGGCCAGACTGTTTGACACCAGTTTCCCCAATAAGAAATTCTAGACTGGAATTAAGAAAACTGGAAAGAGATACCCTTTTGTCCTCAAGAGCAAACAAAGGCCTTCCATCTGACCATTACCCGATTCGGTTTCTCTTTGCTTCGTCCATTTTCTGAAAATCACTATCCCACAGATACTACTTTTCCGAACCCCTTTTACCTCTGCTCTCTATTTTACTAAGTTCCTGTGCATTCAGAGTAATGCTAAATATTTGTGTCTTTCTGCCGTGAGATCCTTCACAAAAGCCCATTTCAGAACTATGGACTGCATGACTCCCTCTTGAATTTAAAAATCGCCACGGAAGTCAAAACAAGACAGATCCATAGGAATCAATGGAGAAATCCAAGGTATTATGGTAACTGGAACTGATTCTTACATCGTCTATGCCGCCCGTCCTTTAAAATAAAAGTCACCATGGAATATTGGAAGGTTACATCTCTACTTTGAAACCCCTGGAAAGGGTCGTCTTAGTTGGAATTGACTTGACAGCACACGATATTTTATCTTGACTCTCCAGATGTTTTGAACTTCTATTATTTCTTTACCTTTGGACAGCAGGAGTGCTGTCTTGGGCTTCTGGGAATCGAAGTCCAAGAACACCTGGAGTGCCAAGGTTGGCCATCACTGGTATAGGACATAAATTCCAAAATATTGGAGGGGCAGAAGACATCCTATGCCTCCTGTAGACAAAAGCCAATAAATGATCTTTTTCTCTCTCTCTCTTGGTGACCTGAACAAGAATTTAGCTTGCCCTGTGCTGTACATCTGCATCTGTGTGCATGCTTTCAAAAAGGTTCCTGAAATAGAACGTAATGTGTGTGCAAACTAGATCCAGAGACAACTCTGTGGTATAAACTGGAAATCTGTCTTTCTCCCCTTCACTCCCCACCCCCACGGTAAACGTTAATGAATGCGTTCTCCAGGACGTTTTCTTACAGCAAAAATCACTTTAACCAAATTTCCCATAGGAATGCACTGAATGCAATTTCCCATACGAATGCATTGAAAACCAAAATACTTTAACCGAAACATGGTTTCCCATAGGAATGCATTGAAAACCAATTAATCCATTACGAGGGGGATCTGTAAACGGAGCCACTATTTTCCATGGATTTCCTTTGGTTATGTAATTTTTATGTTAACCGAGCTGTTTGTTAACTGAAGTTCCACCGTATGTCTGAAATCCAATCCTAAAAAATGTAAAGACCCTTGGATATCTCTTGCGATGGAGATTTTGAGGCAGTTACGCTGTTCCCATAATGGTTTACTCTCAGTTGTAATGAAATATCAAAGCAACGTGGCACCGGCTTTCCTTGACAGCTCATGCGGAAGGAAAATTAAAGTGCTGTTGTGTATCGCCAAACCTAATCTGCCTAAGGCTGAACAGTTTGCAAATCTAATGATTTTGTCGTTTGTAAATCTAATGATTTTGTCGGAGGCTACGTGGCTGTTCAGTGTGGCAGGAACATAGGTTTCCCGTTTGATTTATCAGTCTTTTCCTCCCTCTCCCTCTACACCAGGAGTGCCCAAACTATGGCCCATGGGCGGGATCTGCCCCCCCCCCCATGCCGCCTTTGCCGCTCCCAGAAGTGGAAGTAAAAAATGCCCGTACGGGAGTGATGAAGGTAGCACAGGCCGGATGAACTGGCATCGGGGCCCACATCTGGCCCAAGGGCTGTAGTTTGGGCACCCCTGCTCTACACACAGAGAGGTAACATATCTACTCACCACTCTGGTTTTTCCAGCTGAGACATAAGAAGAGCCTTGCTGGAAGAGGCCACAGGAGCCCATCCAGTCCAGCATTCTGTCTCACACACAGTGGCTCACCATGTGCTTCAGGGTATTATTCCCAAGCAGATGCCTTCACCTGCTTAGGATTCCCTGGAAATGGCATTGGGAGATATCCTGCCTATCTCTCCAACCCGGAGGTCGTCCTTAGGTATCCATAATTATAGCCATTGATCCCCTTGTCCTCCATGAACTTGTCTAATCCTTTCTTGAAGCTGTCGAGACTGACAGCTGTCACCACGTCTTCTGGCAGGGAGTTCCATAGACCCGTGATCCTCTGGGTGAAAAAGTATTTTCTCTTATTTGTTTGAGAACTAGCACCCAAAAATTTCATGGAGTGGCCCCTAGTTCTAGTGTTGTGCGATAGGGAACACAGTTTTTCCATATCTGCTTTGTCCATATCGTGCATGATTTTATAAACTTCAATCAGGTCACCTTTTAGACGCTGTCGTTCAAGAGCGAAAAGGCGCATCCGTTGCAGCCACAAGCTATGGAACTCATTAGTGGTGGGTGGTGAGCAAGTAATGAGTTTTTTTATTTTTTAAAAAAAAAAGCTTCCAAGGCCAGACAGAAATGGAAAGCCAAATTTCCACCTGACAACGAGGGTGATTAGCAAGTTTAAGGCCATCAGGAATTTGCAAATGTGGGGCACAGAGAGCATAAATAATGGATACATGCAAACACTTGCCAGTCCCTGGAAAGGATTTGTTTTGTTTATGAAAGTGAGCATATTTCCTAGGATCCTCCAAGGGAAAACAGGTTTAAAACACCTTCAAAACATTAAAGGTAGAGAGGTTTAGCTGGGGATTGAAGCTGGCAGATTATCAAACAAAACATGGGGAAAGTAAGTTGAGTTTCTCACAGTGGTTTTGCTAATGTAAATACTTGGGCAGGACTGTTTAAATTATTCCCCCCACAGCACTCCTCCGTCTTTCATTTGCCCTCTTCTTCTGAAATAATTTTCAAGCAGAAGCCACAAAAACAGAAGGAAAACTAAGACTAGGATGAGGAAATGGGAAAAAAAAACCACCCCCAACAACCAATAATCCGAGACAGGTGGCCAAACTATGACTACAACTCTGTTCGGCCATTCTTTTTCTTTACTCACCATCAAAATTGTCTAGCTCCAACTCCTTGATCAAGAAGTCAATAGGCTCTTCTGGCTTATGAATCAACAAGGTTTCCAGGATGCCCTAGGAAAGAATGAATAGATATACAGTGCAGTACTGAGAAAGTCTCCACATCAAAAGCTGAGCAACTTTTAAGAATCGGGAATTCAGTGTTGTACCAAGAACTGAACTCAATGTTCTTCTTTTTAAAAAGTCCATTTTTGCTACCCCAATTCTTTCTTACTTCAAAAATAGTGACAGTGGCTGCTACTCGTATCTGAGTATACATTACACACACACACACACACACACACACACACACACACACACTGAAAATAATTTTCAGGGGAAATGCCATTGGCATGTGTCAGGGGAGAATTTATGCCCTGGTTTTAGCCTCATTCCGCTCATTTTGCCGTTGGGCCCAATATGATGGTTTCCAGTGGCATATCATCCACTAAGGTGACCCACCCACACCTAAAGGGGATCATCCGCCCATAGCTGTTGGCCCCTTTGGAGAGTCAGGTTATTTACCACCGCCCAACACTCAGTGTCGAGTTGCTGGCTACTCCATTACCATAGCAGGATGTCTAGCCAGAGTGGAAGTGTGGGAAATACATTTTTTTTTTGCTGTCCTCATCAAACAACCGGGCCTGAGCCTTTGTTGATCCACTGCAAATTTACCAGCAGAACCAGATGGCCCTGCTTGTTTTTGACAGATTTCATTCCATGAAGCGATAAGAGATAATTCTAAAATGTTTTGCAAATCAGAATAGCTAAAAATGGGGTGTTATATGTATCACAAAGCCGGAAGAGATGTTTAATGTGTATTTTTAATAGAGCCTCAAACTTATCGTTTTAAAAGATCTATGTTGCATTATTCATTATCACTTTACTGCCAGGTTGTTCCACATGCACAACTAATTTGCTGTATCAAGTGTTATGAAACAGATTAGGTCTTTTTGACACCAAGTGGCCAGAAAAATACAGGGAAATATTCTCTGCTTCCCTCTAATGGCCAATTCTGATTTTGAACCGGATTGACAAGAGAATGGCATAAAAGCCTCCTAAATTCCTATCCAACATCTCTAAATCAGCCTTTTAAAATACTTTTTGAAAGTAAATATTTTTTCACCCAAAATAACACTGTCACTATGTGTCACATTATTGTAGCTCCTCAACTACTTATTGACTGACATCCTGTCTGTGTTCCCAGGCTGTTGTGTTCATGTCATCAGTAGGGTGTGATTTTTGGAAATTCACACTTCCGAATTCTCTGCCACAATTTCCACGCAACCATTTTATCACTTTCCTCATTTGGAAACCATTGGAACTATATGATAGTTCCAAAGTATTTAACTACCAATAATCACTGTCAGTAGGGATATTAGTCAATTCTAGGTGCTTTCATCCAAAAAAAAAAAACTTTTACCATTTCTGGAAATGCTTATTCCATAACGGCTTATGGACTTTGCCACCGCCACTGTTTTGAGATATTTTTGAAGGGTTTTTATGATGACTTGACATTTTGTAATTGTGACTGGGGATTTATTGAAATGTTTTTGTAATGTGATTTTGTGATGTGATATTTTGCAATTATACAGTAAAAATACAGTAAAACCCCGACTTACATATGCCTCGAGTTACATAAAATTTGACTGACATAATGATTGTGCTAAAACCATGTCCCGATTTACACGATTTCCTACGGGTTTGCTTCGAGTTACATAAAGATTCTTTTTCCTATGGGTTTGCTTCGATTTAGATAAAAATTTCATTTTTTCTATGGGTTTGCTTCGAGTTACGTAAAAAAATAATTTTTCCTACGACTTTGCTTCGAGTTACATAAAAAAAACGATTTAAGCAAAAGCCTACGGAACGGACTTTTTCGTAAGTAGGGGTTTCACTGTATTGTTTCCTTGGCCCTTGCTTGTATTGTATTTTCATTTTTATGTTAGATTTATTGACTGTATTGATTGTATTGCATTATGTTGTTATATTTGTATCATGCTGTTGGATTTATATTTGATATTGTAACATTATAATATGTTGCCCCATGGTATGTTAGTCGCTCTGAGTTGCTTCGGCGAGTAGGGCTGCATACAAGTCTAATAAATGAAATGAATGAATGAGTGAATGAATGAATTTTGCTGCTGGCTGCTGCATACTCTGCTCTGTATTTTGTAGCATTTGTTAGCTTTTGCTTTTGACTGCCACTGCCTCAGGGACCCTTGTAGAAAGCCAGCCTTATTTATTGCGATTTATACCCTGCCCTTCCTTACAAAGTGGTCCCAGCCGTATATAAATACAATTCATAAATTTAAGGTGTGTGAGGAAATGGATTGTATCTACAAAAGCTAACATTGTAATCAACTGTTTAGTCTTAAAGATGCAGCGATACTTCTGTTTTTGCTTATTTTCCTGTTGCTACAACAGAGTAACATATCTTAAAGCTGCTGTAAAAAAAATAGACACAAATTAGTGATACTGTACCTTCTTGAATACACACTTGCAATTCTTTGCTGTTGTTGTTGCACACCATAAAGTCAATTACAATTTATGGTGATTCTTTCCAGGGTTTTCTAGGTAGCCACTACACAGGAGTGGTTTGCCATTCCCTTCTTCTGGGGGAGATGCACTGGGTCTGTGCAGCTTACCCAAGGTTACACAGGATGGGTCTTCTCCAGGGAGGCTCCGTGGGAAATCGAACTCTCAACCATTGGCTTCAGCTAAATCACTGAGCTTCCGGGGGACACAAAAAGAGCCTCCTCGAAAATTGTGGTATTTTTGAACCACAGCCAGGTGTACCTTGGTAACGGCCACCTTGTGTTGCCGGCTAATCTTTCTCACACTGGGTCAGGCGAAAGGAACTGCGTAAGTGAATTCACCAACGGTGGCTCCATTTTGGAAGTTTCATGTCTGGCCTAGACACGGAAGAAGAAGACTGAGCTACCCAGCCAACTACTTGCATTTCTATCAGCATTTGAGCAAATTAAAAAAAAATCATGTGGCAAATTGAGGTTCAATATATTTGTTATGGTATAAACCAGAGGTTCCCAACTTTTTCAAGCCGGGGGCCAGGCCACACTCTCTGTCAGCTTCACGGGCCGGACGGCCATTTTGCCCTGCCTGTAATGATGGTGGGTGGCCGTTTTGTCCCAACAGCTTCAAATGGGTGGCCATTTTGTTTCTTGAATGCGATTGGAGGGGTGTGGGGCCACATTAAATGGCGCTGCAGGCCTTAGGTTGGGGACCCCTCTATTTACAGCCCAAGAGCCAGCGCTGTCTGCGTTTGCAGACGTTTCTGTGGTCATGTGGCAGGCATGACTAGACGCCAGAGCACACAGAACGCTGTTACCTTTCCCGCCAAAGGTAACCTATTTATCTACTTGCAATAATACCTTGCCTTCGAACTGCTAGGTTGGCAGGAGCTGGTAGTAAAATAGAATAAAATACATTTTTTTAAAAAAAATCCCCTCAGTACTGGAAACTCTTTTCATGGGGAAAAAAGTTTTTATATTTTAAATAAATTTTATATTTTATTTTAAATTTTATTTTATTTTAAATTTGAGATAAATAAATTGAGCCTGAGGAGTTTCGAGGAACAAGAAGTCACCATTCGCAAACATTTGCAACCCCAACTTTGCAACATTATTGTCTAAACAACACACAAGGGGCGTTCTGTCAGTCACAGAACGACCCGAGAGGATGCTGGGAGTCGTAGTCTCCCAAACGAGTCGGGCGGCGCAATGGCCGATGGGAACGTTTCTCCGACCGACCTAACCACTACATTTATCTCCCCTCAGGCTCAAACAATATCTTCATAGGGTCAAGTTCAGGCCTAAAACTTCCTCACCTGCATCATTTGGAAAAGCCGGTGCTTTTCCGCGTAGAGCCCCATCGGCGGCGGGACATTCACAGGCCTCTTCGTGGCGTCCATGGCGCCCCTTAGCAACCCATCCGTTGCCAGGGCGACGACGTCACTGGCGGGCGACGAAGCCAGCTGGGCTACCCCGCCCACTGGGCCTTTAGAGGCTTTGCGGGACGGGGCCGGAAGGGCGTGTCGTCATCAAAAGGCGACCGCGCTCGCTTTCCTCCCCCCCCTCCCTTTCAACTCCATAGCTTTAAAGGGGAAGAGCGCCAGCCAGAGTCATTTAGTGTTAGGAAGACTAAGATAAATACACATATACACTGTACTGCAGTGGCTCAAGTGGCTAAGACTCTGACTGGGAGGCGGAAGGTTAGCAGTTCGATTCCCGAGGACTGCAGGACGGAATGAGCTCCCGTCTCTGTCCCAGCTCCTGCCAACCTAGCAGTTCGAAAACAAGACATTTACAAGTAGATAAATAGGGACCACTTTGGTGGGAAGGAAACAGCATTCCGTGTGCCCCGGTGTCTAGTCATGCCTGCCACATGACCACGGAAACGTCTGCAGAAGCAGACAGCGCTGGCTCTTCGGCTTTGAAACAGAGATGAGCACTGCACCCTAGAGTCGGATACGGCTGGCTTTCGAGCAAGGGAAACCTTTACCTTTACACTGTACAACTGTGTTCGGGAATTCAGGGATTGAGCTCTGCCTCCTTGATCTGGGCTGGATGAGAGCAGGAGCAATTACACTTATATAAAGGTAAAGGTTTCCCTTGCTCGAAAGCCAGTCGCATCCGACTCTAGGGTGCAGTGCTCATCTGTTTCCAAGCCGAAGAGCCAGCGCTGTGTCTGCTTCTGCAGACGTTTCCGTGGTCATGTGGCAGGCATGACTAGACACCGGAGCGCACGGAACACTGTTACCTTCCCACTGAAGTGGTCCCTATTTATCTACTTGCAATTTCGAACTGCTAGGTTGGCAGGAGCTGAGATAAAGACGGGAGCTCATTCCGTCCTGCAGTCCTCGGGAATCGAACTGCTGACCTTTCGCTTCCCAGCCAGCGTCTTAGCCACTTGAGCCACTGCAGTTTAATTTACACTTATCTAAACGAAATTAAATAAATAAATAAACATACCACCCCATCCTGCTCAGTGTACTCTCTGGAGGGTTCACCAAGTAATTCGCATTTTGCCCATTAACATGCTGGGTACTCATTTTACCGACCAAAGAAGGCTGGGAAGCAGTGTCAACCTTGAGCCGTGGCCAGGATCAAACTCACAACGAGCTGGCTGCAGTGCAGCCGTTTTTAACCCCTGCGCCACCATAGGATCCCTTCCAAATCTGCAGTTCTGTTTATGTTATTTACAATATCTCTAATCCCCGCTTCCCTCACGCAAGAGTGACCCCCAAGCGGCTCAACATGATTAAAACAAGAAATAAAAACAGATTAACAGACCCCCCCTTCCCATTAAAAAAACCCATTTAAAACCATCTAAAAGTCCCATCTCTCCCCTAAAAATCCAGGTAGACTGCTCCTTGCTCTGGGGTTTCCATTAAGAGAGTGTGTGTGTGTGTGTGTGGGGGGGGGTCTATAGTTATATAGTAGCCCCTCCCGGATGCCTCGCTTCCTCCTCCCTCCCCCCCGCCCTGCATCCGTTGCCCTGGGAGACGCCTGTAACAATTGCGCCGCCTTGCGCTGCTGCTGCTGCTTGCAAAGGCGGAATACATCCCAGAGGGTTTCCTTCTTTGGCGGTCGCTGCGCTTGCCAGCCGGTGGCGGCAGCTCCGGGACATGCGGGATCGAGATCGGAGCCAAGGTGAGGCCACCAGGTAAGTGGGGAGGGGGATGTAGTAGTAGTAGTAGTAGTAGTAGTAGTAGTAGTAGTAGTAGTGACACGGTGGGAGCAGACATTTGAACAGCCGTGGTATGGACGTGGCGGGTCATCCATCCTTAGTGTCCTACCTGGCAGGGTTCTTGGGAAGGTTCGCTGAGTTAATATAAAGGTAAAGGTTTCCCTTGCTCGAAAGCCAGTCGTATCCGACTCTAGGGTGCAGTGCTCATCTCTGTTTCTAAGCCGAAGAGCCAGCGCTGTCTGCTTCTGCAGAATTTCCGTGCTCATGTGGCAGGCATGACTAGACCCCGGAGCGCACGGAACGCTGTTTACCATTCCCACCGAAGTGGTCCCTATTTATCTACTTGCAATGTCTTGCTTTCAAACTGCTAGGTTGGCAGGAGAGTTAATATAAGCAGAACACAAAAGAATGAAAGCCAGTCCTATCCAACTCTAGGGTTCAGTGCTCATCTCTGTTTCAAAGCCCAAGAGCCAGCGCTGTCTGGACGTCTGCAGACGTTTCCCTGGTCATGACTAGACACTGGAGCGCATGGAACGCTACTATTTATCTACTTGCAATGTCTCGCTCTGGAGCTAGGACAAAGACGGGCGCTCACTCCGTCCTGCAGCACTCGGGAATCGAACTGCGGACCTGCCGCCTCCCAGTCAGCGTCTTAACCGCTCGAGCCACTGCAGTCCCTGAGTTGGTAGGAGCAGAACACAAAAGAACGGTCACGAAAGGCTATTGAAAGAGGAAGAGAAGAAAGCCAGGAACCCGATTGGCATCGGGGGGCCACATCTGGCCCACGGTTCCATAGCTTGTGGCTTCTCACATTGTCTCAGCTGCGTGTGTACAGCAGGGGTGCGCACACAAGAAAATAAATCCCAATTAGTCACCACCAGTCCAATAGACGAATAAGTCGGTGCCCTTTTATGACACTCCAGGCCTACGTTGCTATATTTTTCTCAGGTAAAGGTGTCCCTTGCTCGGAAGCCAGCCGTACCTGACTCTAGGGTTCGGTGCTCATCTCTGTTTCAAAGCCGAAGAGCCAGCGCCGTCTGCTTCCGCAAACGTTTCTGTGGTCGTGTGGCAGGCATGATGACTAGTCACCGGCTGTATTACTGTTGGGGGCCAGATCTGTCCCACGGGCCATAGTTTCGGCACCCTGGTTTATATCTTGTCTGGCCAATTTATATTAGATCCTCTCTTTCCTCCAGTGATCTCAAAGCATAGCAGAGATTCTTAGGTTGCTTTATCTGAGGATGTGAGAGTGCTTATTTATAAAGGTGGCCTAATCCTTTTTAGCCAAATACCCTGAGTGTGGAAGCACATCTCATTTCTATGCTCTCATCACAGCCTTTGAAACCTCTTTAGACGTGGCAACACAATGTTTAAGAGCATGACTTCTCAACCTTTATAAGCCAGGGGCCGGGTCACGCTCCCTCAGACAGTTTTAGGGTCCGGACGGCCATTTTCTCCTTCCTCCACCACATGGCACTTCCTGGTGTGGTGGAGGTGGTGGTGGGCCACATGAAACGGTGCCAGCTCGTGGACCACAGGTTGAGAACCCCTGTTTAAGAACGTCCAATTCCATGGCAAGCTGACAATCCTAGAACCAGCATAACCCAAATAAGGAGCATGATGCCCTCTATGAAACCTAAACAAATGCTCATATCAATGTCCCCACCACGTTTAAGAAATCCCTCTTCTCCAACAGCCAGGAGCAAGCAGCCTCAGACTTCTTTATTTCATTGTCCACCGATCCGGCCTTCCACGCCATGTCTGGAAAGAAACCGTTAACGTTTTTTATGCTCCTCGAGAGGAGACATCTCTCTCCCTCTGGTCTTTTCACGGCATCACGGTTGATGCACAGCCACATTATATTTACAATCTGCTCACTCGGGTTTACGACATCTGATTGTCAGGGGTCCCGTCTGAATCAACGGCCTCTTTCCACAGCATCATTACACCCACATTGACTTACTGTGGGATGCGCAGGGATGACAGAATCGAAATGCGATATATCTGTCTCTTTCCTTAAACACACACATAGTGCGCAGTTTGTGTCTCCACTGGGTAAGAAAGCTACGATTCCTAGGGCCTGCAAAAGGGGGTCCCGGTTGGAAGCCCCCCAAAAATTAAACAGCAGAATCGGGTTGTTTGAATAGTAATGGATGCTAAGATTTTAATGAACCTGTCCGCTGTAAATTGAAACATGTCAAGGATTTGACTCCCGAGTACTGCAGGACGGAATGAGCTCCTGCCTTTGTCCCAGCTCCTGCCAACCTAGCAGTTCGAAAGCAAGACATTGCAAGTAGATCAATAGGGACCCCTTCAGTGGGAAAGGTAACAGGTTTCCGTGCGCTCCGGTGTCTACGCATGTGTTGTGTCCTAACAGTGTAACCTTTTACATGTGATATCAATGTATCTGAACCAATGTAACCTTGCCAATGAGTAACAATGTAACCTTCAGCTGTATCATATAAACCCTGTAATAGGACGCGAGCTAATGACCACCAGCTGGCAGCAGCGAGCGTCCAGGCTCTCTTGGTTCAAACCCATCAAAGACCGCAGCGCGGGAAGCTTCCCGCCGCTACCTACACCTGGACAAGAAGGGCGTGACCAACCATGACGTCACGCGGACCAGTAGCCAACGGGCTACCGTGGAGCCACATTCAAATATGTTCCTACCGTATATATAGAGCTGTTCGTCCGCCATTACCTCATGTTCCCTCTGTCCACCATGCAATAAACCTGAGTTAACCCAGCCTTTGGCTGTGCCTTGTGTCTTGACTCTCATATACTAAATTGGCGACGAGGATGGGATCATGGATCCCCACGGAGCCAGGACACAGAGCGGGTTCAACATCACCAAACCGCAAGACTGGGAGCTTTTTGAGATGGACTTCCAGGCGGCACTGGTGGAGCTCAAAGTCAAAGAAGACGACGAGGAAAGGAAGAGGGCCATCCTCACCCGCATGCTTGGGGTGGAAACCAAACGGACGCTGGTGGGCATCCTTGCACCGAAGAAGATGAGCGATTTCAAAGCCGGTGACATCATGAAAATGCTGCGTGAGCGTTTCCGGCCCTCGAGGGCAATGTTTCCCGCTCGGAGTGCGTTTTGGAGGCGAGTTCAAGCGCCGGACGAGTCGGTAGAAGCCTTCGTAACGGCTATGAGGGTAGCCGCCGCCCCCTGCAGATGGGACCACTTCCTAGAGATGGCCCTCAGGGACGGAGTGCTGTGTGGCCTGAAGGACAAGGAAGTACAGCGCAGCTTGATGAACAAGGAGCCACCACCCACACTGGAAGAGGTTGTAGAGGCCGCGGAAGCCGCGGAATCCACGAATGCTGGAGTAGACGAGATGCACAAGTGGCGTGAGTGGCGTCCGAGGGCCGGCAAAGCGGAAAACTCGTCGCACGGGAAGTCCGGTCAGTCGGTGCATGCAACCCGACCGACCTCGGAATCGTCTTCAGAAAGCAGCGATGGCGAGGAGGTCCAGAAGGTCCGGAGAGGCGGGCGCCGCTGCGATGGTTGCGGAGCGGCCCATGAACGCGTGAAGTGCCCATTCAGGAAAGCCGAGTGTTTCAACTGTGGACGTCGGGGGCACATCGCCAAGGCGTGCAGGAAATGGAAAGAGGGCCGGAGACAGTCGCAAGACCGTTCAGCCAGACCGGACCGTCCAGCGAGGCCCAAAGATGGCGCCCGGGCCACGAGGAAGCAGGACGGCGTGGGCCGCATCTCGGACGACAGCGAGGGCGACGCTCCTGTGTTCAACGTGTCTGCGGGACAGCCCCATTACTTTGTTGAGGTACTAGTACAAGGGACCCCTATTAGGATGGAAGTTGATTCGGGGTCCTCCTATTCCATAATCCCCCAGAGAGAGTTCTTGAAAATCGACCCCCACGTGCGGCCCAAACTTAAAGCGTTGAGGGCCACACTACGGGACGTTCAGGGGAACAGCATTCCAGTGTTGGGGGTCGGAACGTTCCGGGTTCGCTTTAAGAGACATTCTGCGGAACTTCCCCTAGTGGTGCTAAAGGGGGGGAGTTGTAGCCTCCTCGGAACACAGTGGTTTCAGCCCTTAGGCCTGTTCATAGGGGGGTGCATGCAGTAGGCGAGGACCCAATACAAGCAGTGTGTGACGCACACCCCGCCGTTTTTAAAAGTGGACTGGGAAAGTTCAAGGGACCCCCTGTAGCCTTCGACTTAGACCCGGAGGTCCGCCCGATAAGACTTAAACCGCGCAGGGTACCGTTCGCGCTTAAGGACAAAATAGAGGCGGAACTGGACAAACTGGTGGGTCAAGGAATTCTCGTTCCTGTGGATTCCGCGGAGTGGGAGACTCCAATTGTAACAGCACTGAAGGCTAACGGGGAGGTGCGCATTTGCGCTGATTATAAGTGTACCATTAATAAGGCAATCCGCCCTAATGCATACCCGGTGCCGGTGGTCAGCCACCTTCTGGCCAGGCTGAATGGGGGAAAGTGTTTCGCTAAACTCAATTTAGCACAGGCCTACCAGCAACTCCCGGTAACCCCCGCCACAGCGGCGGCACAAACAATAGTCACACATAAGGGGGCGTTCCAGGTGTCGAGGTTACAGTTCGGCGTGAACTCGGCACCTGGCATTTTTCAATCGCTAGTGGAACGCCTCCTGAAGGGGTTAGAGGGGGTGTTGCCATATTTTGATGACGTGTTGATAACGGGGGGGAGTAAGGCCGAGCTGGCCCACAGATTGGATAAGGTCCTGGCCGTGTTCGAGAAAGCGGGACTGCGACTGAGAAAAGACAAATGTGTATTTTTCGAAACAGAGGTTGAGTTTTTAGGGTTCCGTGTCACGCCCGAGGGAATTAGGCCGTCCAAATCTAAGGTAGCCGCCATCAAGAAAGCCCCTCGCCCCACTTCCAAAACCGAGCTTCAGTCCTTTCTGGGGCTTCTCAATTTCTACCATACCTTCCTTCCACGGAAGGCGTCGGTTGCCGAGCCGCTCCATCGGCTACTTAAAAAAGAGGAAAAATGGCTGTGGGGTAACAAACAAGAAAGAGCGTTCACAGAGTTAAAGCAACTCCTCACATCCGAGGCAATCCTGACTCATTTCGACCCCAAACGGCCCATAGTTTTGGTCTGCGATGCATCCCCGGTGGGGGTGGGGGCGGTGCTTTGCCACGTGTTAGACGACGGAAGGGAGGCCCCGATAGCGTTTTATTCAAGGTCCCTGTCCCAAGCAGAGCGGAATTACGCACAGACCGATAGGGAGGCACTAGCGATAGTAGCGGGAACCAAGAAATTTCACGATTTTCTCTATGGTCGGCCGTTCAAGATCGTTACGGATCACAAGCCCCTGTTAGGAATCTTCACTGCAAATAAGCCCACGCCACAGATCCTGTCCCCGAGGATGCTGCGGTGGGCTATTTTTCTTAACGCATATCAACATGAGTTAGAATACCGGCCAGGGAAGGAAATCAGCCATGCAGACGCGCTCTCACGGTCGCCGTTACCCTTGTCGGACGACCAGAAGGCAGGGGTAAGAAGAGACCGCCAGGTATTGCTAATAGAGGTCTTGGAGTCACCCCCGATAGTACCGGCCGACATTGCCAGGGCGACCGGAAAGGACAGAACACTAGGGAAAGTATGCTCGTGGGTGCAGAAGGGGTGGCCGGCGTCATCCCCAGGCGCGGAATTCGACCCATTTTTCCGAAAGCGAGTAGAATTGTCTTTAGAGAGGGGGTGCCTTTTGTGGGGCCAACGGGTGGTGGTTCCCACGTCCCTGCGGCCGAAGGTGCTAAAGCTGTTGCACGTCAGCCACCCGGGAATCGTCCGTTCCAAGGCGTTGGCCCGGAGTTACTTCTGGTGGCCCCAGCTGGACCCCGACATAGAGCAGATGGTAGGCACTTGTGAGGCATGTCAATGCTCTCGACCGGAGGTGGCCCGCCTACCGCATAGGGAATGGGACGCAGCAAGGGGACCGTGGTCCAGGGTGCACGTAGACTTTGCTGGCCCATTCCGGGGAACCATGTTTCTCCTGGTGGTGGATGCATACTCAAAGTGGCTGGAGGTCATTCCGGTAAAGAGCACATCCTCCGCCACTACCATTCGCCAGCTAAGGCGGGTCTTTTCCACGTTCGGCTTACCCGACACTTTGGTCAGCGATAACGCCAGTTGTTTCACGTCCGCTGAGTTCGCAGCATTCATGGAGGCAAATGCAATTCGGCATGTCACATCCGCGCCGTTTCACCCGGCCACGAATGGCCAAGTGGAACGGTTGGTGCGCACCACAAAAGATGCGCTGCGGCGCATGGGCTCGGGAGATCTAAATCACCAAGTTTGTCAATTTCTATTAGCGTATAGAGTGACCCCCTTAGCGTCTGGATACTCGCCGGCTGAGCTGCTGATGCGGAGGAAACTGACCACGCTTTTGTCCAGGCTAGACCCGTCGAGGGTCGAGGACAAAGGGAAGAACATAGGGTTAGCGGTCTCGAAAGGTTTCGGCGTAGGCGATCCTGTACACTGCAGGAACTATGCCAACGCAGGCCCAGCCTGGGTGCCAGGGACGATAATAGAACAGACGGGGCCAGTGTCCTATCGGGTGGAAACTAGCACCGGCCTCCTCTGGAGGAGGCACGCTGACCAACTGAGGCACCGAGTGAGCGAGGGGCCGACCAGTGGGGCACAGCGACAGGATTCAGCGATAGGGTTCTCCCCCACCCGTTTAGCCCAAGGGGGAGACAGGGGGGAAAGCAGCGAGCCCGACTCATATCCTTTTGATACCCCAGTTCTATCCGAGCCCGGGGGGAGGGAAAAGGAGTGTGCGGCCGCCGCTGCCGCTTCCCCCGAATCCGATTTTGATTTTGATTTTGCTAGCCGGGGGGGTTTTTCGGAGTGTTCCCCCACCCATCCAAGCGAGAAGAGGGGTTTTTCGTTAGCCCCCAGTGCCCCCGGTTCTTCCCAAACAAAGCACACACCTCCCAACGAAGCCGCGGAGCCGCGGCAAACCACTAACAAGTCATCCTCTCCGATTGCAGGGCAGGAAGCCAGGGAGCAAGGAGGAGGGAGCGAAGCCGGGGCAGGGCAGCCCGCGCCGAGACCCCAGCGTGTTCGAAATAAGCCATCTTGGCTGAGAGACTTCGTCTCATCCTAGGGGGGAGGAGTGTTGTGTCCTAACAGTGTAACCTTTTACATGTGATATCAATGTATCTGAACCAATGTAACCTTGCCAATGAGTAACAATGTAACCTTCAGCTGTATCATATAAACCCTGTAATAGGACGCGAGCTAATGACCACCAGCTGGCAGCAGCGAGCGTCCAAGCTCTCTTGGTTCAAACCCATCAAAGACCGCAGCGCGGGAAGCTTCCCGCCGCTACCTACACCTGGACAAGAAGGGCGTGACCAACCATGACGTCACGCGGACCAGTAGCCAACGGGCTACCGTGGAGCCACATTCAAATATGTTCCTACCGTATATATAGAGCTGTTCGTCCGCCATTACCTCATGTTCCCTCTGTCCACCATGCAATAAACCTGAGTTAACCCAGCCTTTGGCTGTGCCTTGTGTCTTGACTCTCATATACTAAAGCATGCCTGCCACATGCCCGCAGAAACATCTGCAGATATAGACAGCGCTGGCTCTTTGGCTATAAACAGAATTGAGCACTGAACCCTAGAGTCGGATACGACTGGCTTTCGAGCAAGGGCAACCTTTACCTTGCTCGAAAGGAGGCAAAATTTTTGCTCTTGAAGCTGAGCTACTTTGGGCCCATCATAAGAAGGCAAGACTCAAGGAAAAAGACAATAATGCAGGGGGGGGGATGGAAAGCAGCAGGAAAAGAGGAAGACCAAATGTGAGATGGATTGACTTCCTAAAGGAAACCACAAGCTACAGCTTATAGGAGCTGAGCCGGGCTGTCGAGGACGGGAAATTTTGGATCCCTCTCATCCATAGGGTCGCCACGTGTCGGAGACAACTTAACGGCGCATAATAACAGTGTTAACGATCAATTCTACTTTTCTGTTCTGTCCTATCTTCATGCAGCAGTTACCAAGCTAAGTGCCCCCAAAATGTTTTAGATTACAGCCACAACATATAATTTTTTATTAAAAAAATCTAGGATAGGTAATTTCTTTATTGATCCATTAATACTGTATATGAAAAGCAGTGAGTTTTCAAAGCCATCAGCATAGCTGTCAAGTATCCCATATTGGCCAGGAAAACCCCTTATTTTACCCTCTTTCCCACCTTCATCCCTTATTAATTAGACTGCAATGCCCTATTGCGCCATTGGAGGGCAGCACAGGATAAGCATAGCTGTCAAGTATCCCTTATGGGCCAGGAAAACCCCTTATTTTACCCTCTTTCCCAACTTCATCCCTTATTAATTAGACTGCAATGCCCTATTGCGCCATTGGAGGGCAGCACAGGATAAGCATAGCTGTCAAGTATCCCTTATTGGCCAGGAAAACCCCTTATTTTACCCTCTTTCCCACCATCCCTTATTAATTAGACTGCAATGCCCTATTGCGCCATTGGAGGGCAGCACAGGATAAGCATAGCTGTCAAGTATCCCTTATTGGCCAGGAAAACCCCTTATTTTACCCTCTTTCCCGCCGTCATCCCTTATTAATTAGACTGCAATGCCCTATTGCCGCCATTGGAGGGCAGCACAGGATAAGCATAGCTGTCAAGTATCCCTTATGGGCCAGGAAAACCCCTTATTTTACCCTCTTTCCCACCTTCATCCCTTATTAATTAGACTGCAATGCCCTATTGCGCCATTGGAGGGCAGCACAGGATAAGCATAGCTGTCAAGTATCCCTTATTGGCCAGGAAAACCCCTTATTTTACCCTCTTTCCCACCTTCATCCCTTATTAATTAGACTGCAATGCCCTATTGCCGCCATTGGAGGGCAGCACAGGATAAGCATAGCTGTCAAGTGTCCCTTATTTGCCAGGAAATTTCCCTTATTTCCAAATCCAAAACTTGACAGGTATGGCCATCAGACTTTCCCCCCAATCCATGCCCCGAAGCTTCATGATATCCAGTATGAAGGAATGGACTTGAAAACTCACCTGCTTTTCATATTCTGGGGCAGGGGTTCCCAACCTAAGGCCCGTGGGCCAGATTTGGCCCCTGGCACCATTTGATGTGATCCAGCCAATGATGTGACCAAACCATGTTTTTTCCCCCTTGCTTGAAAGCCAACAGTGCCCGACGCTAGCGTGCAGTGCCCATCTCCATTTACAGCCAAATAGACAACGCTATCTGTGTCTGCAGATGTTTCCATGGTCATGTGGCAGGCATGAGTATACACGGAAGCACGTGGAACACTGTTGTCTTTCCCGCCGAAGTGGTACCTCTTTATCTACTTGCAATTTTTTGTTTTTGGACTGCTAGGTTGGCAGGAGCTGGGACAAACAACAGGTCTCAAACTGTTGACTGGTCATTAAAATCAGCGTCTTAACCACTAAGCCACCACGGCCCTTGAAACGGTCACCCTAAATCTGTGCATGCTAATAGCAGTGGCTCAAGTGGCTAAGACACTGACTGGGAGGCAGAAGGTCAGCAGTTCGATTCCCAAGTACCGCAGGACGGAATGAGCTCCCGCCTTTGTCCCAGCTCCTGACAAACCTAGCAGTTCGAAAGCAAGACATTGCAAGTAGATAAATAGGGACCACTTCGGCGGGAAGGTAACAGCGCTCCGTGCACTCCGGTGTCTAGTCATGCCTGCCACATGACCACAGAAACGTCTGCAGAAGCAAACAGCGCTGGCTCTTCGGCTTTGAAACACAGATGAGCACTGAACCCTAGAGCCGGATACAACTGGCTTTCGAGCAAGGGAAACCTTTACCTTTATTTATTTATTTGTTCAATTTACAGGCCGCCTTCCTCATCTCAGCAACCCAAGGTGGCTTACATCAAATAAAACAACTTGTGCAATTAAAAACCCACTGATAAAACTGATTTTAAAAAATCAAAATCTGTATAAATTTACGCACCGAAGTGGTCCCTATTTATCTACTTGCAATTTACCTAATACCATGTAATAAAACAAATAACTTGGAGCCTTAAAGATCCGCGACTCGTTTGGAATAATGTGTTTGTTTTGCTGAATTACACTTTTTTAAAATAAAAAATAAAAAAGCACCTCCTTCTCTGGCGCATCTTCTAGGAGTGGGGGAAGATGAATGAGATTAAAGAGAGCCTACGGAACATCGAGCAAAATTATAAGGTATTCCAACAACAGCAGTTCACTTTCATCGCTGCCCTGGAACACACCAGAGAAAATGCTCACGACAAGATCAAGCCGGTATCGAGCATTGGACAGGTACGAGGGCCACTTGAATGGGGACATGCTAAAGTATGTGCAGATCCTGGATATCCGCATTCAGGGAGGTGAGACCTATAATAAGGAGAGTTCTCTGACATTTCTCCTAAATTCTTTTGGTGCAAAGGGGGGGGGGGAGTTAAGATTGGATGGGTTGAAGTTTGGTCTCCACTGACTCAAAGCCTTGGGCTAACACACCAAACTACGGTACCTAGGACCGTGGTTCCCAACCTTTTCAAGCCGGGGGCTGGGTCCATAGTTGTCAAGTATCCCATATTGGCCGGGAAAACCCCTTTTTTACCCTCTTTCCTGCCGTCATCCCACATTAATTAGACTGCAATGCCCTATTGCCGCCATTGGAGGGCAGCATAGGATAAGCATAGCTGTCAAGTAAAACCCCTTATTTTACCCTCTTCCCTGCCGTCATCCTGCATTAATTAGACTGCAATGCCCTATTGCCACCATTGGAGGGCAGCAAAGGATAAGCATAGCTGTCAAGTATCCCGTATTTGCCGGGAAATTTCCCCTATTTCCAAACCCAAAACTTGACAGATATGGCCCATACCTGTCAACCATCCCGATTTGGCCGGGATTACCACGTAATTTGACGCCGATTGACGTCATAACCCGACCAGCGCTGCAAAAAACCCGTAATTTGGCAGCGGGGGGAAAACGCTTTCCACACATGCGTGGAAAGCGACCTGCGCACAAGCAATCTGCGCAGGTCCCGTTTTTTCCGGAGCCGCGGGTTGACAGGTATGGTATGGTCGGGTCACGCTCTCTCAGTCAGCTTCGAGGGCCGGACAGCCATTTTGCCCTGCCTGCACAATGGGGGTGGCCATCCCACCCAACAGCTTCAAAGTGGTGGCCATTTTGTTTCTCGAATGCCTTTGGAGAGGTGGGGCGGGGCACATGAAATGGCACCAGAAGCCAGATCCGGCCTACGGGCCTTAGGTTTGTAACCCCTGACCTAGGAGGAGAATCGTTAAAGCTTGGAAAGTTTTTAAAAAAGTAAATTATCAAAAGTTTGGAAGTGTTTTATTTTATTTTATTTTGGGAGAGGAATGGGACTCTCAGAATATCTCGGAGAGGATGGTGCTAAAATCCAAAAAGGTCATATTTTCAAGCTATACTTAAATAGTCAAGAGCCCTGGGTGGTACAGTAGTTAAACTGCTGTAAAGGTAAAGGTTTCCCGTTGCTCGAAAGCCTGTTGTATCCGACTCTAGGGTTCAGTGCTCATCTCTGTTTCAAAGCCGAAGAGCCAGCACTGTCTGCTTCTGCAGACTTTTCCATGGTCATGTGGTAGGCATGACTAGACACTGGAGCGCAGGGAACGCTGTGACTTTCCCACCGAAGCGGTCCCTATTTATCTACTTGCAATTTCTTGCTTTCGAACTGCTAGTTGGCAGGAGCTGAGAGCAGATGACTAGAGCAAACTCTGTCACACAGCACTTGGGTCTCAAACTGCTGACCTGGCAACCTACCAGTTGCCAGGCTCAGCATCTTAACCACTCAAGCCACCACGGCCCTCTCTTTGTAACTAGTTTCTTCTAAAATCTGAATTCCTCCAGATAGTGCACAATCTGCTTTGGTAAAGGTAAAGGTTTCCCCTTGCTTGAAAGCCTGTCGTATCCGACTCTAGGGTTCAGTGCTCATCTCAGTTTCAAAGCCGAAGAGCCAGCGCTGTCTGCTTCTGCAGACGTTTCCGTGGTCATGTGGCACGCATGACTAGACACTAGGCACATGGAATGCTGTTTACCTTCCCACCGAAGTGGTCCCTATTGATCTACTTGCAATGTCTTGCTTTCAAACTGCTAGGTTGGCCGGAGCTGGGGCAAAGACGGGAGCTCACTCCATCCTGCAGTACTCGGGAATCGAACTGCTGACCTCCCGCCTCCTAGTCAGCGTCTTAGCTTTGGTACAGTCTATGAATTCCCATGCTAAGCAGGCTACATTCACCGACAATGAGAACCGTAAAGGAATTATGAGACGTCATGCTCCAAAATATCCGGCAGGCTAATACATCTAGCCATAGATCTGGCCTCACTGGCTGCTTCCCAATGACTGTCAAAGTCTGTTCTCTTTTTTCTCATTAAACCTGGACTCTGTCATAAGTTGTGGCATCGGCTTCCTTCCATCCATCGCCGCCCTGTTTCCCCCTCTCTCATCGCCCCCATGCACATCCCGATGGCGTAAACATGACTTTGGAAACTGCTTATTAAAAATAATGGCCGTGTGGCCAAAATATAAAAAAATAATAGGATGATGTATAGAGGCAGTCGTCGATCTTTTCTCGGGGGATGTGTGGGATTTTTCTCATCTGTGCTGACATGGTGAGGGGGAGTCCGCTTTTAGTGTTCAGCCTTGGAATTTCTTTTAAAAACCGCACACATGCACAGACAACACACACCATGCGCTACATAAACACCCGTCCTTTTCTTATTGTTCACTTTCCCAGTTCAGAACCACATCTGCATTTGAGTAACTAATACATTGAGTTACTAATACTGTACTACCGTAATGGCAGAATACAAAGACGATTTAAAGAACCTTTCCCTTTGCTCGAAAGCCAGTCGTATCTGACTCTAGGGTTTAGTGCTCATCTCTGTTTCAAGAGGAGAGTGCAAAAGCTGGCCTGAGACCCAACATCAAACCACCCCCAAGACCATGGCATTTGGCGCCATCATTCCCTGGCAAATAGAAGGGGAAGAAACGAACGGAAGCAGTGACAGACTTCACCTTCTTAGGATCCAAGATCACCGCGAGATGGTGACTGCGGCCATGAAATAAAAAGACGATTAATTCTCGGGAGGCAAGCTATGAGAAGCCTAGGCAGCATAACAAAAAGTAGAGACATCCCCCTGCCAACAAAAGTCCGCATAGTCAAAGCAATGGTCTTCCCAGTAGTCATGTATGGGGGTGAGAGCTGGACCCTAAGGAAGACTGAGCGCATAGGAATAGACACCTTTGAACGCTGTGGTGCTGGGGGAAACTCTTGAGAGTCCCCTGGACTGCAAGGAGATCAAACCAGTACGTCCTGAAGGAAATCGACCCTGAATGCTCCTTGGAAGGACAAATATTGAAAACGAAGCTAAAGCACTTTGGACACCAAATGAGAAGAGAGGACTCACTCGAGAAGGCCCTGATGCTGGGAAAGATGGAAGGAGAAAGGGGCGGCAGAGGAGGAGATGGCTAGATGGCATTGTTGACGCGATGGGTGTAATGCTGAGCGGGTTGAGGAGGAGGATGGAGGATAGGGGAGCATGGCGTGGAGTGGTCCATGGGGTCGCAAAGGGTCGGACTCAACTGTATGACTGAACAACTAATACAGCATGATATATATAGTCTGTGATCTTGTATATACTGTATTATAGTCGCTCCTTCTTAAAGTGCCTTATCCAGTTCTGTATATTGGTGATCCCTCGTGGCGATCAGCCATGAAGGTTATCCTGGGAATGTTATAATGCAGTGGCCTCCTTCCACTTGCCTACCGCATCACAGCGCGACACCCAGAGTACTACTGATCCAGTTCCGCCGGTCACTTTCAGGTCCTGATTCCTTTTGGCACGCAAAGTCCTCATCATCATCCCCAGGCCAGGATGGATGAAGTTGCTGCCTTCCATCAAGATGGATTCAAGTGGGATTTGATCCACTTGGGAACCATCACCCTATTATATTCTATAGTGTAGAATATCACGTTAATATAACCTTTGTCCCAGGCTCCTGCCGACCTAGCACTTTGAAAGCAAGAAATTGCAAGTCGATGAATAGGGAACACTTTGGTGGGAAGGTAACAGCATTCCATGTGCTCTGGTGTCTAGTCATGCCTGCCACATGACCACGGAGACGTCTGCAGAAGCAGACAGCGCTGGCTCTTCAGCTTTGAAACAGAGATGAGCACTGCACCCTAGAGTCGGATACGACTGGCTTTCGAGCAAGGGGAAACCTTTACCTTTACTAAAGTTCATCCACCTTAGTCGAAAGCCAACTCTAGGTATTCATCTCCATTTATAGGCAAAGAGCATGACTAGATTTAATTTAATTTAATATTTGTATGCCGCCCACTCACGAACGCGACTCAGGGCGGCTCAACAATAGTCATCAAACGCAACATACAATAGTCATCATACACAATATGCGATAAAACACCAACAAATAAAACACTATGAACACAAGCATACAGAGTTCAGTGCCGGACAAAGGTCGGCAAGCCGGAGCGTCCTCAACCGCCCATGCACGGAATGCCGTTACCTTTTCTACTGAAGTGGTACCTCTTTATCTTCTTGCAATTTCTTGCTTTCAGACTGCACGGATGGCAGGATCTGGGACAGCGACGGGAGTTCGTTCCATCATGCAGTACCCAGGGCTCAAACTGCTGACCTGCCAAACTTCTGGCCATCAAGCCCAGTGACTTAACAATTTAATGTATAGAAGTTACTGTATTATGTAAAATATAAGTGTGTGTTCAAGTGGACACGTGGCACATGGACACGTGGCAGGCATGCCTCGACACGAGTGCACGGAACACTGTTGACCTTCCCACTGACGTGGCCCCTATTTATCTACTTGCAATTTCTTGCTTTTGAACTGCTAAGTTGGCAGGAGCTGGGGCAGAGCCGGGGGCTCACTCTGTCATGCAGTACCCGGGAATTGCACTCCGACCCGGGAATCGAACTTCCAGTCAGCGAGGACACGTGGACACGTGCTTTAGAAAAATGCACATACACAGAATTTGTACTTTTGTGTCGCCCCTTCTGGAGCTCCAACGTTGGCCGATCACCCAGGCCAAGAATAAATTAATTTGGAGCGGGCAAGGAATCCTACTTTCTGGATTTTAAACAAATGGAGCTGCTACTGATGGAAGGTTGGCAGATCAGCAGTTTGAGACCCAAGTGCTCAAGGGGTTAAGGCGCTGAACTCGCTGACTGGAAGTTCGATTCCCGGGTCGGAGTGCGATTCCCGGGTACTGCGTGACAGAGTGAGCCCCCGGCTCTGCCCCAGCTCCTGCCAACTTAGCAGTTCAAGAGCAAGGAATTGCAAGTAGATAAATAGGGGCCACATCAGTGGGAAGGTCAACAGTGTTCCGTGCACTCCAGTGTCGAGGCATGCCTGCCACGTGTCGACGGAAATGTCTGGAGACAGAGTTGCCATAATTTTCTCCCACAAAACCGGGACAGGAGTATACTTGACAAAAAAAGGGCAGTTTATCTACAAAATAGCCTTTTAAAAAACAAACATAATGCCCTGAGTCGGTTTACAAACTGAGGAGGGCGGGGTACAAATTAAAAATCTAATCTAATCTAATCAATACATAGATGAATTTATTTATAACAGTTAATTCTTTCTGTAAGATGATCTGTTGTACTTCTGAGAAGTCACATTGCGGTCAACTCTTAATGTCATCAGTTCCAGGAAACACACTGGTCCCACTTATCGGGCGGTGGCGTGAGGACATTAAGATTTGTCTCCAGGTATGCTCCAACTCCAACATGGCAGGAAATCGCTCCTTTGAATTTTTTTCAATGGTGTGTTATAATACACAACCAGTGAGTTTTAAAAACCTGGGACTTTTAATATGATTTTTATTGAACAAGTTCTCTGACGTTGAATCCGGGACAGTCCTGGTTTTCTGGGACGTATGGCAACCCTATGCGCACTGAAACCCGAGAGTCGGATACGGCTGGCTTTCGAGCGCAGGCAACCTTTACCTTTATGCCCCTAAAATGCCCGGTTCTGAAGCTACGGTCCAGGTAGATCTCTTTTTATACCTGCGGTTTCGACTTTTTGTGCCGTTTCCACCCCCGCCTCGTCAATTAGGGCCGTTGGCCAAGTGCTTCCGAAGACAAGTACTTATTATTTTAAGGCAGATTCAGCTACAAACTTATTTTCACGGCCAAAAGAAGTTCAAGCCCCCTCATCCCTTTGGGGGGGGGATGAGGGGACTTGGGGGGGGCAAGTCACCGCCTCGCCCCACCTCCTGTTCCTAAGAGACCTTCAGCAATGTTGATCTATGCCTCCCATGACGGACGTTTGTGGCATCGGCGCTGGTTTTTTGCCGGCATGCTCAAGAAGAAAAATCTTGTGGGGCCACTTAAAAGAGAAGGAAGCAGCAAGTTCGGGCAGCCCCGGTCTTACGACTCTAGCCTTTTCTTACCCCTCCGCCGTCTGTCATCGTGGGACTCAATTAAGCACAGGCTTAATGAGTGGCTTCCAAGTGGACGGGGAAGGTTGCTTTCTGCCGACAGCCGACCTGAGACTTTGGAGAAGCCGGTCGAGGAGATATGGCATTGCAGCAGAGAGTGGCCCATTGTCATCAACCTCTGAACCCCATTATCTTTCATCTTCCTCTCTCAAAAGCCCCCCCCCCCAATCCCCTATATCCAGCATAGCCAGATGATGATTGTCTCACCAGGTACTGTCCGGGTCTCTCTCCTCCACTTTGCAACGTACGGAGCAAAACATGGCTCTGGGTAGCTTTTCCACCTAGAGTTAGAACAGCAAAACTCTACGGAGGGTGGCCAAAAACATGTATGCACATTTTAAGGTCAAGGTCGTGTCTGACTCTAGGGCTCAGTGCTCACCTCTGTTTGGTGGGACTCATTTACAGCAGCATTTTGCACATGTTGCATGTTTTACTTGCGCTTCTGGTGGGAGGAACCACGTGACAAATATGGTACATTATGTATTTCATAAATTGATGCAGTGACTGCAGTGGCTCAGGTGGATAAGACGCTGACTGGGAGGCGGAAGGTCAGCACTTCGATCCCCGAGGACTGCAGGACGGATTGAGCTCCCGTCTTTGTCCCAGCTCCTGCCAACCTAGCAGTTCGAAAGCAAGACATTGCAAGTAGATAAATAGGGACCACTTTGGTGGGAAAGGTAACAGCGTTCCGTGCGCTCCGGTGTCTAGTCATGCCTGCCACATGACCACGGAAACATCTGCAGAAGCGGACAGCGCTGGCTCTTCGGCTTTGAAACAGAGATGAGCACTGAACCCTAGAGTCGGATACGACTGGCTTTCGAGCAAGGGAAACCTTTACTTTAAATCCATGCCATGAGACCTCTCTTATGTCTGATGAAGTGGACTTGATCCACGAAAGCTCCCATTTAAATACAGGAGTTAAGTCTTTAAGGCAGGGGTTTCCCAACCTAAGGCCTGTGGGCCAGATCCAGCCCATGGTGACATTTCATGTCCTCACCCCCACCCCTCCAAGGGTATTTGAGGAATAAAATGGCCACTCCTTTGAAGCTGTTGAGACAAAATGGCCACCCCATTGTGCAAGCAGGGCAAAATAGCCATCTGGCCCTCAAAGCTGACTGAGAGAGCGTGACCCGGCCCGCAGCTTGAAAAGATTGAGAACCCATGCTTTAAGGTGCCACAACATTTTTTTCTATTCTGTTTTATTTGATCCCAGTTATGTATTTCAGGTTTTTTTAAATGAATATTTTTAGTAACTGATAACTTAAAACCACAGATATTGAACCCATGGATATGGGGGTGACCTGTACTGCCTTTAAGGCGCCCGCATCGGCCACCCGCGCAGGCTGTGTAAGGAAGAGATGCGATAGAAAACATGACCCCATCGTAAGCAACATGTTTTGGACCTGAAGGCTTTGCCATTGCTTTCCAGTTGACCTAACGATCCATCCGCCTCGCATCTAACAGGTGCAGATGTACACAGACCATTACTGTAACAACACCACAGACAAGCGCATCCTCCTCATGTTCCTAAACATCTGTAGCGACTTGAACCGACTGTGCCAGAGGCTGGAGACCCTTCACTCTGGAAATTCCACCACCAACGCCCTCTTAGAGAAATGTAAGACCCTGGTCAGCCACAGCAATGACCTTAGCGCCATCCGAGCCAAGTAAGTAACTACGCATATAGGTCACCCTTCCGTATCTGTGGGGAGATACATTCCGAGGCCTACTGTGGTTACCTGAAACCATGGATAATAGCGAACCTTATATTATTATATTGTAGACAGTGGCCTCTAGTGGCCAGTTGTGGTAATGTGCCATAGAAATACATATACAGTGGTACCTCATACAATGATTTTAATCCGTTCCACGGTGCTCGTTGTACGAAACAATTGCTATATGATGCATGCACTTCTTTCCCCAGTTTTCCTCCCTTGCAGCAGTTCATGGTGTTGGAAAAGAACTACACTGAAGGTTTCCTGCTCTATGGAGCAGATTTAAGGGCACATGAGAACCTTCAGGAAAGATTGATCCCATAGCTGTCAAGTATCCCTTATTGGCCAGGAAAACCCCTTATTTTATCCTCTTTCCCGCTGTCATCCCTTATTAATTATATTAATTAGACTGCAATGCCCTATTGCCGCCATTGGAGGGCAGCACAGGATAAGCATAGCTGTCAAGTATCCTGTATTTGCCTTATTTCCAAATCTAAAACTTGACAGGTATGATTGATCCCCTCTTGGTTTAGGTCAGGGGTTCTCAAGCTTTTCAAGTAGGGGGCTGGGTCACGCTCCCGCAAACAGTTGAGGGGGCTGGACTAGTTGTCCCCCCCCCACCATTTACAACTGTTGTAAACATGTTAAATGAGCCTGTGGTCCTTGTAAACATGTCTACAACCGCCACAGACTTATTTATGGCTGTCATAAATGCATTTACAAAGGCCATGGACTTATTTATGGTGGTCATAAATGCATTTACAATGGCCGTAAATGAGTCCGCGGCCGATTCCAACACGAGTGGCTGAAGCAAGGGGGTGGGGGCCGGATTATTTGGCGCCGTGGGCCATAGGTTGTGAACCTCTGGTTTAGATGGTGAAAGCTGTTTCTGTGAGCAAAAGTATCTTGTTAGATCCTGCCTTCTTTAAATAAATACAAATCACTGGATAGATGGATGGGTACAGGTTGGTTGGTAGGTCAGTTAGTCAGTTGGATGGAAGTTGGGTGAGTGGGTGGATGGATGGAGGTTGGTTGGTTGGTCGATCGGTCAGTTGGATGGAAGTTGGGTGGGTGGGTGGAGGTTGGTAGGTAGGTTGGTCGGTCAGCTGGATGGAATTTGGGTGAGTGGATGGATGGATGTAGGTTGGTAGGTAGGTTGGTCGGTCAGTTGGATGGAAGTTGGGTGAGTGGATGGATGGAGGGACGGAGGTTGATTGGTAGGTTGATCATTCAGTTGTATTGAAGTTGGATGAGTGAGTGGATGGATGGAGGTTGGTAGGTAGGTTGGTTGGTCAGTTGGATGGAAGTTGGGTGAGTGGATGGATGGAGGTTGATTGGTAGGTTGATCATTCAGTTGGATTGAAGTTGGATGAGTGAGTGGATGGATGGAGGTTGGTAGGTAGGTTGGTTGGTCAGTTGGATGGAAGTTGGGTGAGTGAGTGGATGGGTGGGTGGATGGATAGAGGTTAGTTAGATGGATGGATGGATGGATGGAAGTTAGGTAGGTGGGGGTATAGCTAATGCCCTACAGGCCCATAGTACCTGATCCGCTTAGAACGTATTAAATTTCCACACAAATTGCCCCATTTCTGGCTGAACAAATCCTCTTCCGCTTCCCCCAGGTACCCCCACGACGTGGTGAACCATCTCAGCTGCGACGAAGCCCGGAACCACTATGGTGGCGTGGTGAGCCTGATCCCCGTGGTCCTCGACTGCATCAAGGAATGGGTCTCCCACAGCGAGAAGCTGCCCCGCAGCATGATGCACAACGTGAGTTCCCGGAGGGCGGCCATCTATCAGCAGCCAGAGATACCCAATCGGACTGTCATGGGCGTCCACAAAGGCCAGCCCTCTTTCGTCAGTGAGGGCTCTCAGACCTTGCCTAGTCTGATGGAGCAGGCCCAGGCCCGGGTCCGGGAGCGGGAGAAGAGGCGGGAGGTTAAAATGCAGCAGCTGGGAGGCCTAAGGAGGGCCATAGGAAGGTTGCTGGATGGCCCTTGGAGACCACCTGGTAAAACCGCCTTTTAGAGGAGCAAACATCCCCACACACGAGCATTGCATCTGGCAATTAAAAACACAGTCTCCCTACATTTTGCTTCAGCTATGCCCTTTTCCTGACAACACACACACACACAGACATACATACACAAATGACCACCACACCAAGATGGGACGTTACGGGTCTACCAGAGACGTAGCTTTATCCCCATGGATGGACAACCTTTGGTTGACTTTTCTCAATTAATGGTATTCTTTTAGGGCTCTCCTAGCTCTCCATCAGGCCAAGCTTATGCAACCTAACCAAGGCAAATCTGGTCTTTCTGTGCACCATTGGGCACCCAACAACCCTTTCTCTTTGCAAACAGCCAAGGGTTTGGGCATATTTAATGTTTGAGGAGTCTGAACCACCAGCCGGATGATGTTATAGTAGGGGTTCGCAACCTAGAGCCTGTGGGCTGGACTCGGCCCACACCACCGTTTCATGTGGCCTGCATCGTCGCCACCGACACCACTGAAAGCCTTTACAACAGCTGTAAATGCGCCCGTAGCTGTCGTAAACGCTGCCATAAAATGCATCCGCGACTGTTGTAAACATGTTTACGACAGCTGCGGGCGCATTTTACAGTAGCGTTTACGGCTGCCGTTCTCACCCTTTTTAAGCTGAGGATTGGGTCACGCTCCCTCGGACAACTTCGGGGACTGGAAGGCCATTTTGCCCTTCACCGCATGGCACTTCCTGGTGTGGTGGAGGTAGTGGGGGCCCACGGGAAATGGTGCCATGGGCCGCATCCAGCCTGAGGGCCACAGATTGAGAATCCATGGTTTACTACGTGTGGGACCACTATTCCGGCCCACTCAGCTGTCTGAGGAGGCATGGTCCGGCCCACAGCAGGATCTATCACCCTGAAGAAACAAAACTTTGTGGACTCTGGCCCAAGCAGCAGTCAAAATAGTAAGAGGTTTGATGGAGAGTTTGGAGGTCTACCAATTATAAGTGGTCTTGCGTTAGGCTTAGTGACCCACAGGGGTACACAGAAAGAGCCTCCTTAAAAGAGTGTGCTATTTTTGAGCCACAATCGGGCATACCCTGGTAATGGCAACCTTGTGTTGCTGGCTAATCTTTCTCACATTCGGTCAAGTGACAGGAACGACAGAATGAACTCACCAAAAGGTGCCTTCATTTCGGCAGTTCCACGTCTGGCCTAGACAAGGAAGAAGTGACCCACACAGTGGATAGACTCCCTTGGGCCCTGCACTTGTCACGGGAAAGAGACAGAAAAAGAAACTCCCCAGAAAAAAAGGTACCCAGGGATATTTTATGATGGTAACAATGCCCTGTTTCGTATTTGGGTCCACTGAATTCCAAGGGTTGAAATCTAGCATGGGCGAACTACGAGAATGTCCTAGGTAAGCCCAGAAGTGACATTCTGGTGTAGCGCTAGTGCTGAGAAAAGAAAAAGTAGAGTGCTCTAGTTGGGAGAGAGACATATTTATACTCTATGTCCATGATGGCGAACCTTGGCACTCCATATGTTCTTGGACTTCAATTCCCAGAAGCCCAAGCACCCTGTGAATGGGTTTACTGCGATTCATGGGTTTACTGCGGATGGGTTTACTGCGATTCATCCTGCCCGTGCTGCCCTCGTTGCTCCCGGAAGCGGAAGTAAAACGCGCCCGTATGGTTAAGACTCTTCCGGGTTAACCCTTCCTTCATACGGGCACGTTTTACTTCCGCTTCCGGGAGCGACAAGGGCAGCGCGGGCCGGATGAATCGCAGTAAACCCCTTCGTGTGGATTCACCCGGGTTTCTGGGAATTGAAGTCGAAGAACATCTGGAGTGCCAAGGTTCACCATCACGGCTCTATGCCAGTTCAAGACTCGGTCCGCATTGCAAGGCCAAATTAGAATTTTGCAAAATGGGCAGGTGCCATCACATGCACGCGCGCAGACACGCACACACACAGAGAGAGACAGATTTGTTCAGGGGAGAAAGAAGGAAAACCTAGAATAAAGTGAAAGAGAGCATTTAAAACATTAGATTTTGTCAGCACCATTCGGGCTCCTTGGGTCTGATTTGCTTCTTTCCCCTCCCCACAGGATTAGCGCCTGTCATGTTTTGTTTTGTTTTGCTCCGATCGGACGATGCTTCTGTGAATAAAGCCATTTCCCCGCGCATGCATGGCTCGTTGCTAGAATTCTGCAATCAATTCTAAGAATTCTGCAATCAATGCTAGAATTCTGCGACCAAATTTGCTAGAAGGAAAAATTATGTCAGGCTGGGGAGAAGGAGGGGGAATAAGGTAGATCAACATGTTTAGCTTTGGAGTTGCCATCCTCATCGAAACCTCTAATTTGCAACTTAATATATTACCTTTTTTTAAACAACAACGACAACACCCAAACCTTTTTCATTTATCCTTCTTTCTTTTGATAAGGAGACTGGAAAACAGAAGCACACTGGAAAACCAGTGTGGCACAAGACGATCCAGTTTCTAGTTACGACCCACATAGCAAAATTAAACCGTTCACTTTCCCCCCCCCCCTACCTTGCAAGATTGTTGTGATAAAGGGAAGAAGGAAGAACACCCATCTACATACCACCATGTGCTCACGGGAGGAAAGGTGTGGTAGATACGCATCAATTAATGAATGCGCCAACTGAAAGCCTAAGATCCAAATTTAATCCCCAAATGCTTTCCCAATTAAGTAAATGATCCCGTGCGCCGTTAAAAATACACACACTTGATATTATTTCATGCTCAAAACATACACTATAGACTTTACCTGTAAGCAAGACGTAGTTGCGACATCAGAGGTTGTGGGAAAATCCAAAGGGGAATGTCAAATCAGAAACTTCCACCAACTTCCTTTTTTCCCCCGCGCACTGGTCTTTTTTATCCCCCATAATTCCCCTCGCACTGAAAGGGAATTTATGAATATTAAAGCCAGCATTGGTACACAGCCCCACCACTAACAGGATTGTGTGTATGGGATCTGTTGATCCACAGCCACTCATGTGCCCTTTTCCAAACTGTTCCTTTAGGAGTAGGTTAGGCAAAGATTGCAGGGATTTCTCTAGCGCATGGATTGTGGTATCAGAGGTCTCCTTTCCCCCTATCCTCTCAGACAGGAGATCTGAACTGCCCGATGGCCTCTGGGGAACCCCAGAGGTTTGCCTCCAGAAAGTCTCAGATAAAGGATGGCAGAAGCCCAAATCCCATGCTTAGACCGAAACTAATTTGACGTACAGGCTAAGTTTTCCTTCTTTAAAGCTCTTCCTTAGTCCTGACACCTGAGTAATAAAAGTAGAAAGTCAAAATGCACAGAGGGGCTGAGGTTTTCTTTTCAATAGGCAGGCAGAGAAGTAAATGAATAATTGAGCCCTTTTCAACCTACAGCCCTAGCTCTAATGGCATAAAATGTTTATTATTTATGGTGGTGTTTATGGAACTACCAACGTATTCTGCTTAGCACTAGAAAGCACAGAAGGTAATTTATTTTTCTCTTTTACTCTCTCGCTAGCTTCCTTCCTCTGAGCGAATACATATTTAATCATTTTGATCCAGGTATGAGAACATTCCCCATTGAATATTCAAAGCAGGATGGAACGATCCTTTAAAAAAAAAAACATTTTTAAAGTGTTGGCTTTCTTTAGTGTCATATGGAACCAGCTTTTCCCTCTAAAACTTTATACCAAAAGGTCCAAAATGTTATACTGAATCCTCTCTACTCACTTTAGAAGTTTTCACTTATTTCTCAATAAAGTCTAGTCAATCTTTTGAAACAACCAGCTGGAAGTGTAAATGACTTCTACACTTACATTTAATTTAAGTCTGCACTTATCTGTTTACCTATACCCAGTGTAGTGCAGTGAATGGTGTGACTGACTTGGACACGCACCTATGGCACGCGTGCCAGAGGTGTCACTCGGAGCCCTCTCTGTGGACACCCGTGCAGTCACCCCAGCACAGAGTTCACCCCGCCCCTCTGCCCAGGTGCCCAACGGGAGCGCTTCCTCGCTCCCTCCAGCACAGAGTTCACCCCGCCCCTCTGCCCAGCTGCCCAATGGGAGCGCTTCCTCCCTCCCCCCAGTACAGAGTTCACCTCTGCCTAGGTGCCCAACGGGAGCGCTTCCTCCCTCCCCCCCAGCACATTCACCATTCCCCTCTGCCCAGGTGCCCAATGGGAGCGCTTCCTTCCTCCCCCCAGTACAGAGTTCACCATTCCCCTCTGCCCAGGTGTCCAATGGGAGCACTTCCTCCCTGCCCCCAGTACAGAGTTCACCCCGCCCCTCTGCCCAGGTGCCCAACAGGAGCGCTTCCTCCCTCCCCCCAGCACAGAGTTCACCCCCCCCTCTGCCCAGGTGCCCAACGGGAGCGCTTCCTCCCTCCCCCCAGCACAGAGTTTACCCCGCCTCTCTGCCCAGGTGCCCAATGGGAGCGCTTCCTCCCTCCCCCCAGCACAGAGTTCACCCCGCCCCTCTGCCCAGGTGCCCAACGGGAGCGCTTCCTCCCTCCCCCCAGCACAGAGTTCACCCCCCCTCTGCCCAGGTGCCCAACGGGAGCGCTTCCTCCCTCCCCCCAGCACAGAGTTCACCCCGCCTCTCTGCCCAGGTGCCCAATGGGAGCGCTTCCTCCCTCCCCCCAGCACAGAGTTCACCCCGCCCCTCTGCCCAGGTGCCCAATGGGAGCGCTTCCTCCTTCCCCCCAGCAGAGTTGACCCTGCCCCTCTGCCCAGCAGCGTGTTGGTACTTTGATAAATAAGTGGGTTTTGGGTTGATGAATACAGTAATACGCCGGATAACCCTAAAACTTGGTTCCACGAGTCTTAGTGTTATCCGATTTTTAACGTTATGCGATACATGCATCACATAACGTTAAAATCCTATGGGATGAATCGCATGACATTAAAACTCCAGATACATTGTAACCGGCACAGGCTTCGGCGAACGTTATGCGATACATACCATAGGATTTCAACATTATGCGATGCAACCACCACCACCACCCCGGTTGCTTAACATTATGCGGTTTTAGCATTATCTGGTGCAAACGTTATCCGAGGTATTACTGTAAGTGGGTTTTGGACACTGGTGGGTCTCTAAAAAGTTCGCCGTCACTGGACTAGGACGTATAAGTCCTGGGTTCAGTCACTGCGTAGCCATGGAAACTCATTGGAGGCGTGGAACTGGTAAAACCACTCCTTAAATATTTCATTTACCTTGAACATTGTTTTAGGGCTCACTGCAAGTTGCTTCCTATCTGACAGCACATAAGAACCACATTTAATGGATACCTGAGAGTAAACAAAACAAAACAGCAAAAAAAAAGACAAAAAATGTTGTGGCACCTTAAAGACCAACTCCTGTAACACCTGTATATGCTTGCACAGACTTAACACAGCTACCACTTCAAACATTTAATGGAATTACTTTAATGGATATAACTAAGCTCTGAATTGAAAATCCCCGTGGCGGATCCATTCTGAGACCTACGGTAGAGACCTGAAACTGCAGATAACAGCAAATTCTATATTCTGCTTTGCACAGTGGCCGCTAGTGACCAGTTCTGGTAATGCACCATAAAATATATACAGTAGAACCCCATATATCAATCGCCCCATACAGCGATGAAATCGCATAGCGATGAGGGTTGGAGGGGGGGGGGGGAGAGCCGTTCCGCATAGTGATCATCCCTATGGGAAAATCTGTATGATTTTCCAATGGGGAAAAACCGCTTAGCGCCAAACATCGTTGTACGGATTTTCCCATAGGGAAGATCGTACTATGAAGACCGCATAGCGATCAGCTCCATGGAATGGATTAAAATCGCTATATGGGGTTCTACTGTACAGTAGTACCTCAGTTAGTGGATTTAATGCATTCTCCAGGATGTTTCATATTGTTAAAAATTCATAAACCAAAACATAGCTTCCCATAGGAATGCATTGAAAACCCTTTTTTCCGACCTCCAGAATGAATTGGTTTTCAATGCACTCCTATGGGAAACCGTGTTTCAGTTTACGAAATTAAATTCATAAGCCGAGCCATTATTTTCAAAGGATTTTAATTTGTAAACTGCAAATTACGTTAACCGAGGCGTTCGTAAACCAAGGTACCACTGTATTAAGTATTCCAGGTTATTTTTAATTGAATATTTTAAGACTCACAGGGAATTGAAACCGTAGATTCTGAACCTGGATATGGGGAGTGGGGTGACCTGTATTACTACAGAGACGGGTTGAAAAGCTGATCTGATTTCTTGCCTGGTTTTTTAAAAAACCAAATACTTGATTGTCTGCAAATTGCTCTTCCATCTTGTTGCAATTTAATTTCTATCTAATTAGCAAAAATATCGAGAAACAGCTGTTGGATGGCGATAACAGCTAAATGTGTTCTGGTTTTTATTAAAATACATCCTGCCCAAGATTATCTCAGGGCAATCATAGGCAGTATACCAGTAAAATCTAACCAAATGTACCAAGACGACACTGAAGAAAAATTCACACGCCCAGTTCATTCAGCTTCAACAGTTTTGGGTCAGAAAATAACGATTGAGTGGAAAACCGGAGAGAAATATGTGGGATGGGAACTGAGGCTGATTCTCCCCATGTCCCGTTTCAAGCTCCTACCAAATTTGCCTAAAGGAGTGGCCACCAATCCATAGCTGTCAAGTATCCCTTATTGGCCAGGAAAACCCCTTATTTTACCCTTTCCTGCCATCATCCCTTATTAATTGGACTGCAATGCCCTATTGCTGCCATTGGAGGGCAGCACAGGATAAGCATAACTGTCAAGTATCCCTTATTGGCCGGGAAAACCCCTTATTTTTACCCTCTTTCCTGCCGTCATTCCTTATTAATTAGACTGCAATGCCCTATTGCTGCCATTGGAGGGCAGCACAGGATAAGCATAACTGTCAAGTATCCCTTATTGGCCAGGAAACCCCTTATTTTACCCTCTTTCCTGCCGTCATTCCTTATTAATTAGACTGCAATGCCCTATTGCTGCCATTGGAGGGCAGCACAGGATAAGCATAACTGTCAAGTATTGGCCGGGAAAACCCCTTATTCTACCCTCTTTCCTGCCATCATCCCTTATTAATTAGACTGCAATGCCCTATTGCTGCCATTGGAGGGCAGCACAGGATAAGCATAACTGTCAAGTATCCCTTATTGGCCAGGAAAACCCCTTATTTTACCCTCTTTCCTGCCGTCATTCCTTATTAATTAGACTGCAATGCCCTATTGCTGCCATTGGAGGGCAGCACAGGATAAGCATAACTGTCAAGTATTGGCCAGGAAAACCCCTTATTCTACCCTCTTTCCTGCCATCATCCCTTATTAATTAGACTGCAATGCCCTATTGCTGCCATTGGAGGGCAGCACAGGATAAGCATAGCTGTCAAGTATCCGTTATTTGCCAGGAAATTTCCCTTATTTCCAAATCCAAAACTTGACAGGTATGCACCAATCCCAAATAGCAATTTTCGCCCACTCTTCCTTGCTCACCGCACCCACGCCCGGTTTACCACTGCTGTGCCAACATTGAGCTACGAACACAAGTTGAAGAAAAAACCAAGCTGGACTTCTTGAGTGGCGTTATTTCCCGAATGTTGAAGCCGCTTGATCTGAAGCCAGTTAAATGATGGTAAACCCCAGTGGTCCCAAACACTCAGCCCCCAAAATGGCCTTGCTTAGTAGAACCCTGGTGATGCAAGGGGTTAAACTGCTGTACTGTAGCCAGAAGGTTGCGAGTTCAATTTTGATCAGGGATCAAGGTTGACTCAGCCTTCCAAGGTTGGTAAAAGCCCCCAGCATGTTGGGAGCAAAATGCTAATTACCTTGTGAACCGGCCAGAGAGTACACAAAGCGACACAAGGCTGCATGTAATTGTAATTGCTAAATAAGTGAGGGTTTTTCTGCATCATACAAGAAAACACCCACCTGATCTGGTATTCCATTTTTCCCCAAAGCAGACATCTCATCTGGAAGCACAAAAAAACACCAACAAATCATGGTAGCTAAAAGGACTACAGTATTTGGTTGCCATCTGCCATACCTGTTACAAGAATGGCCATCATCACATTTCAAAGGGGACTGCAGTGGCGCAGTGGTTAAGAAGCTCGCCTTGTCAGCTGGAAGGCTGGCACGTCAGCAGTTCAAGACCCAGGTGCTGCATGATGGATAGAGTGCCCGTCTCTGTCCCAGCTCTTGGGAGTCATAAGAGGAGCCTCATTTGGGCATTCCGAGCAAAGTTTCTTCTGCAAAAATCCTTTCAACCCAGAATAATTTCTGACACGAAATTATCATCATCACACTTCAACAATCCACCCAGAGGACCATTTCTTACATTTTTAAAAGATGCAACATACATCATTTTAATGTTTAGGAATTTTGAAAAGTACCTGATCATGTCCTAAACTTTTCATGCTGAAGCACTTGTGTGTCTTAATACCATATACACTCAAGTATAAATCAATCTGAATATAAGCCGAGATACCTAATTTTACCTGAGAAACCAGGAAACTGATTGACTCAAGCATAAGCCTAGGTCTCTTTTGGAAGGATGTGGAATCTGCCTATGTGTGTGCACGCATGATGGGTCTAACTCCGGCTGAGCAAGGGGCGCGCTAAGTGACAGTGGTGCCACCCAACCAGCGCTTGCGCTGCAGGGAAGGGGAGTGGACCAGATTTATAACACCAAGGCAGAACATGGGAGCCATGACTCGAAGCCTTGCTCCAGTCTATCTTGCTCACTCGTAACGGAACAGGAGTCAACGGAGGCCGGGCAAGCCAGGTGAGCCCAGCTAGAAGCAGCCGGTCAAAGAGGCACACCGAACCAGACGGGGGAAGCCCCAGCAGGGGGAAGAGACCCGCCAAGACCCCATGCATGCTGTGGTGGGAGAGAAGCCTTCACTGCTCACCTCTCCCCTTATGTCATTGGCGTGGAAACCCGCCAGAGCTTTCCTTCGCTCCTGGGTTGGGAGGGATCAAGGAGGCATGTGTGGGGAAACCATCGGATGTGGACACTAGGAGGAGCCAAGCACTCCAGGCAGAGCCAGGCCAGGCGATGGAGCTCCATAGAGGCACCACCGGGTGGGACCTGTCACTGCCTCGCCATTCCCCCCAGGTGGATTTATACCTTGGACGCGGTGGAGAATCGGAAGGGGAAGAACCTTAAACGTGCAGATGACTCGAGTATAAGCCAAGTCTCCTTTTCTCAGCACATTTTTGGTGCTGAAACAAATCGGCTTATACTCGAGTATATACAGTAATTTTAAAGCCCTTAATTGGAGGGATGAGGGATATGCCAGTATGCAGGTATATTTGATCTGCCATTTTTCATCATGCCTAGAAAGGCCAGTTGACACGGTGCAGCCTCTGCAAACCTGCAGATTACCTTAAGACGGTGTTTCCCAACCTTTGGTTTTTGGACTTCAATCCCCAGAAGCCTAAGTCAATTCCCCAAGCACTGATCAACCCAAGTATACAGACCTAGGCTTCTGGGAATCGAAGTCCCCCTGTAGGGTGTGGGCCCCACATTGGAAAACATGGCCTTAAGCCATTCATTGAAGCAAGGCCTTTTGTTTGCTGTTGCATGAACGCAAGAACTATTGCAAAACAATACTTTTTTTTATTTTGTTCACAGTTAAACACAAGCAACTGCTCTCGACATATTAGAGAACATTCCAGTTAAGGACAGCAAACCCCCTGCATTTTGTTTTTAAAGTTCCTCTCTTTGCTTAGATTGTACCATTTCATATTTATGGAATTCTGGTTTTTGTTTTTCTTCTATGTCAATTACTCTTTTTAAATCATGCTTACAAAGAGCGAGGCAGGAAACAGAGTTAAACCCTTTGATGGAGAGTTTTCTTTTTTTTAAAAGCTTTAACTAAAAGCAGTCAGGTGTTGTTGTTGTTTAAAAAAAACCCACACATTTCCAGCTTTACCAATGAGATATTTTTTTTTGGTAACAAACTGTTGGTTGTGCACGCTACCTCAATGATTCAAAAACGGGTTGTCTATACGCATTTTTATTTCCTCTGCAAATTTGTGTGGTCCAACCCAGATTGGAGTAGAGAATCTGATCATTTTAATGCCATCAAGCGCAAAAACAAAAAACAAAGGTCCATGTTAAAGGAGAACAGGAAGACTCTCTAAGCAAAGGGCAGGAGATGCAATCTATTTCCAATATAGAACTATCTCTGAAAGCTGGTTCTTTGGAGGAGAGGTGGAAGAAACTAGTGAAGATAATAATAATAGTTTAGTGTCAGAAATTATTCTGGATTGGAAGGATTTTTTGCGGGAGAAACTCCACTCAGGGAACACCCAAATGAGGCTCCTTTCATGTCCCCAAGAGCTGGGACAGAGACAGACGCTCAAAGCATCATGCAGTACCCGGGCCTCGAACTGCCAAATTGCCAGCCTTCCAGTTAGCAAGGCAAGTTCTTAACCACTGAACCACCACAGCCCCTACTACCGTGATGGCGAACCTCGGCACTCTAGATGTTTTTGGACTTCAATTCCCAGAAGTCCTCGTGAATCCACACGAATGGGTTTACTGTAATTCATCCGGCCCGCACCGCCCTCGTCACTCCCGGAAGCGGAAGTAAAACGTGCCCATACAGTTAAGGCTCTTCCGGGTTAACCCTTCCTCCGTACGGGTGTGTTTTACTTCCGCTTCCAGGAGCGACAAGGGCTGCATGGGCTGGATGAATCGCAGCAAACCCATTCGTGTGGATTCACGGGGGCTCCTGGGAATTGAAGTCCAAGAACATCTGGAGTGCCAAGGTTCGCCATCACGACCCTACTAGGTGGCTTAGTGGTTAAGACACTGAGTTTGAAGGCTGTAAGGTTGGGGTTCGCTACCCAAGTGCTGCACGACGGATCTTGGGGACATGAAAGGAGTCTCATTCGGAGCGTCCCCTGAGCGGAGGTCCTCCAGCAAACATCCTTTCAACCCAGCGCAATTTCTGACACTAGTGAAGATGGTGGCAGTAGATTCAGCAGAATGAGATGGTACCTGCTGTACTATGGAAAGCAGGGAGCATATCATGTGCACATTACCTTCTGCATATAAGATTTCCTCCTTTAAAACATAATTATGTTGGGGGGGGGACGGGGACGGACATGGATCTACTCCAACCAACCCACTATGGTGCTAATAATTTACCTTTTAGCACCCTGGGGAAAAATCAACACTGCCTGTTTGACTTTCTCTTGATTTTACCACCACTCCTTGCTCGAACCTGCTTAAAGTCCAACCATAAATTGAGTCCTGGCAGGAACGGGACCTCCCTTGCTACAATCTGCCACCACTAGATTGCACACAACCTGTGCTTTCTACTCACCTTTCACTCTGGCAGAATAACTGCAAGTGTTCAGGGATGGCCCAACCTTGGCACTCCAGCTGTTCTTGGACTTCAATTCCCAGAAGCCCCAGTCAGCACTCCTGCTGATCAGGGCTTCTGGGAATTGAAGTTCAAGAAGACCTAGCATGCCAAATATTAGCCATCAGTGGCCTAAGAAAACTGTTGGTGGCTAGAGGGTATTTTGGCAATGCAGAGGAAAGAAGAGCACACAGCAGGAGTAAAACCATAATTACTTATCACCATAAGAGAGGTGAAACTGATGTCCAAGAGCCTGCTATTGACTGCTTTTCCACATGTCTCTGAAACAAATTATGTGCAATACAAAAGTTATCCCATTTTCAGGAAAGATGAAGGGAGAGAAAAATCTTAAGAATCCGGCTGCTGATCTGGCATGGGGTGGGACGGGCAAATCCAGCTTTTGCATTGCACAAAACCTACACGTGAATTTTAGTTTCTTTCAAAGTGCATCCTTTCAAACGGTTTCTCTTTATTTATGGTGGAGAGGACAGGTCTGATTTCAAAAGACGTGCATCTATGATGCTACCACCAGGCAGGGAAACGGTAGAGACCTAGCACTGGATCAACAACTGGACTGTCGCCAAAGAGGAAACAGAGCATCCGTTTAGTCCACGGGTGCCCAAACTATGGCCCGTGGGGCAGGTTCGGCTCCTGACGCCAATTCATCCTGCCCACACTGCCCTCATCACTCCCGGAAGCATTTTACTTCCACTTCCGGGAGCCACGAGGGTGGCATGGACTGGATGAATTGGCATCAGGGGCCAGAGCCGGCCTACAGGCCGTAGTTTGGGTACCTGTGTTTTAAGCAGAGAAAATGGCAGCTTAAAATCTATGTCATCCTGTTGCAAAACAGATTGCAAGGTGCATTTTACTTCCACTTCTGGTGGGAGGAACCACGTGACCGGCCCGCAGCCCAAAACGTTTGGGCACCCCTGGTTTAGTCAGTGAAAAGAGCTGAAAGTTTGGGTAAGAGGCGGACTCTTTTCCTCATTGTAAAGGACATAGAAACCACACAAAAGCAGTAGTAAGACATTGTAGGTCTTCTTGAAAGCCGGGTATTTTCAACAGATGTCCCTAATCGTTCCTGAATGCCACTTTCTCCCCTCCCTCGAATTTTTAAAAAAAGAATTCCATTTCTTTTCTATTTGGAAAGACACTCAAAACAGGAGTTGAATTCAGGACTAGCTTATCAGATAAACTTTTTAAAAATGGGAAAAGGAAGAGGACTGTAGTGTTTCTTCTGGGCCCCCATGTGAAAAGTTCGCTTGTCAGAGCTCCGATAAAGAAGTTTTGTTCACATCTGGAAATGTTAAGGACAGCACAGGCCACTGATGTGGGGGGAGAGGAAATTTTGTTTTATGCCACTGGGCACTATTTATACCACTTCCTCATCGTAATGGTTGGGGAAGGGGCGGGAAATAAGGAAAAGTAGAATAGAAAAGGCAAAATTCTTTATCAGTGGGCACATTTTAACCCAGGGGTGTCCAAACTACAGTTCGTGGGCCAGATTAGGCTCCCAACACTAATTCATCCGGCCCACGCCGCTCCCGTAAGCAACACATGCCTGCGCATGCGCAAAACAATGCCGTAAATGCACCCACAGCTGTCGCAAACATGTTTACGGCAGCCGCGGGTGCATTTGCAGCAGCATTTTGCGCATGCACGTTTTCCGCTTGTGGTGGGAGGAACCAGGTGACCGGCCAGTGGCCCAAAAAATTTGGGCACCCCTGTTTTAACCAGTCAAAAAGAGATGGTAAAAAAGGTAAACGCAAGTAACCTATGGGTGACGACTCACCTACATGACAACCATGGGAGCATGGATCATATGTGTGCAGATAAGTTTTTAGCCTCATATTGCACACAGGTCTACCGCAGACTACCTTTTGGACAGAGAGGCAAAGCGGAGTCAGTGAGAAAAAGATCTGGGGAAAACTGTGTGGTCAACATCTCCTCAGGTGTGCTCTCAAAGAATGACTGAAGTTTGGGTGGGAAGAACAGCTGGGTTTAAGGTCACGCACACACTTTGACCCTTTCTGGAACCCCGAAAGTCCACTTTGCGCTCCTCCAGTTGAGTCTGAACCACAAAGCAGTCCAGTTTCCATTGCGCCGAGCCGAGGCGGCTCCTGAACAAAAACCCTGAAAGCTTTTAGTTAAAACGTGCACTCGCGCCTCCCTGATCTATGCCAAGAATATGAAAAAGTTAACACTGATTTCGATTCTCTTCCTTTTTAGCTATTATGGCCATGATGCGATTCGTTGTAGTCCATGATATGGAGCTGCCCCACGCTGCAGTCTTGATTCCTGGGGGAGGGGAGGGGATCCTCTGGGGACGGAAGAGCCCTGGCTTCCAGGCTGGGATCTTTACAGAATTCAGTCTTTAAAGTGTCACAAAGGCTATTGATGCCGACGGTGTATTTGTCGCATCGGCTCTCGCTCTTGTTACGGAACAGCTCCCGCGCCTTCATCCCCAGGAAACTCTCGGAGCTTGGGAAGGAGCCCACCATCAATGGACCACCGCCGCCGCCACTACTAGGGGAGGCTTCCAAGAGTGCCGGGACCTCCCAGCGATTGGTGAACTGCCCGGCTTTCTGACCAGAGGGCTTTTTAGGGGTGGACACTTCACTGCTACTGCTGTTGCTCTTGCTGCCCTGAGCGCTGGGAGGTTTGGTCTCGCCGTTTCGGTCGATCTTTTCTTCGCCGCGCCTTGGGACGGAGTCCACGCAATCTTCGCTCGTGCCAGCCAGCCTGCGACAGTAATGGGAGATACAAGAGTAAACAAACAGTCAGTGGAAGAGATCGAGAGGTCAGCTTTGCAGGTCAGAAGACTGGAGAAGACAAGACTTGTCCTACACCTGTGATGGCAAGCCGTGGCACTCCAGGTGTTCTTGGACTTCAATTCCCAAAAGCCCAAGTCTCTGTGAATCCACACAAATGAGTTTACTGCAGGTGGATTCATAGAGACTTGGGTTTCTGGGAACTGAAGTCCAAGCACACCTGGACTACGCACAGTAAACCCATTCATGTGGATTCAGAGAGACTTGAGCTTCTGGGAATTGAAGTCCAAAAATACCTGGACTACACACAGTAAACCCATTCATGTGGATTCAGAGACTTGGGCTTCTAGGAACTGGAGTGCCAAGGTTCGCCATCACCGCCCTACCCCATCTCCACTCCACTTGAAACTTCTTAAAATATTGATCTAAAATTTATTTTGCTCACCCGTGTAGCCTCCAGACCCAAAAGAATCTGTTTCTGGCACAGCAACTTGAATGGGCATAATAACTGCTGGAAGAACTGTGTACAGTTTGGGGATTGATCAGAGCTTGTGTTTCTGACTACAAATCCCATAAACACTAGATAGCATGAGCAAAAAATGGGAGCTGTATTGTAACATGTCTCTTCTACCAACCTAGCACTTCGAAAGCAAGAAATGGCAAATAGATAAATGGGTACTGCTTTGAAGGGCAAGGTAACAGGTATGGGCGTCCTCATGATGTGCCCGTGGTATTGGAGCTTCTTTTGTTTAATGGTCTTAAACAGTTCTTGTTCTTTATCCATGTGGTGCAACACTTCTACATTAGTCACATGGCCAACCTATGATATCCTTAGCAGCTGTCTGTAGATCCACATTTCAAAAACTTCAATTTTATTTCCAAATGCTTTAGACCAGTGGTTCCCAATGTGAAGCCCACGCCCCACAGGGGAACTTCAATTCCCAGAAACCTAAATCAGTACACTGGCTGATCAGTGCTTTGGGGAATTGAAGTCTAAAACCCAAAAGTTGGAAAACACTGCTTTAGACAAGGAGTTCTCAACCTTTTTAAGCTGGGGACCGGGTCACACTCCCTCAGATAGCTTCGGGGCTGGACGGCCATTTTGCCCTTCTTCCACCACATGACATGGAGTTGGCAGCGGCGGGGCACATGAAATGGTGCCACAGGCCGTATTCGGCCCATGGGCTGCAGGTTGAGAATCCCTGCTTTAGACAATGTCCAAATTTCAATTCCATATGGCAACAGTGAGAATATGTAACATCTCACTATTCGGCTCTTCATAGCAAGAGTTAGATTTCTACTACATAATAAATGTCACATTTTTATATGAAAGCGGATCTTGCTTTTTTCCTATTCACATTTTAATCCCACTTTTCATTTAAAATACTCCCCAAATAGACAACTTTATCCACTCTTTCAATTTCTCGCGTTCCCTACCATTCACTTGCCTTGAGTTGGTGCTCAGCTTATAACAATATTTAGTCTTCTTGGGGTTGGGATCCAAGATTCATGGTCTACCCCCACAAAAAAACTGAAACAAAACCATCCAACTATACAAATTGAATAAAATAAATAAATAAATAAATAAATAAATAAATAAAAATCCAACTCCAACCCCAATAAAAGAACAAACTGCTCAAACAAAATTATACTGTGCAAGGTCAACATGGAAGACTGAATTCTACATACCGGACACCAGAACCCCTTATTCATCATGATTTTTAATTGGTGTGGGTGGGAGGTAGTTTTTCAGTGTTTTTAGGAATTTTAAGGGTTTCTATAGTTTAAACATTGGGGATTTTATGTACTCTGCCCAGAGTCGCATGTCGATTGGGGTGGCTATACAAACTGAATAAATAAATAAACCCAAGCAACTACACAACCCCCGTACCTTTCTTCCACAGTTCCCGTTGGTTCCATTTTATCACTATCCTTGTTCTTCAGCCATCTGTGATTCTCCAGGTGAGCATACAGCTCTAAGATCTTCAACTCAAAGGCCTGCGTAATCTTTTTTTGCCCCTCGTACCGGCTCTCAACTGCTTGAAGCTGACCCCTGAAATGAACCCAGACCTGTGAAAGTCATTCTTCAGTTTCCATCCAACGCGTCTAGGAACTTCCCTTTCTCTCAAGACCTCTCTTGGTATACGTCATGGGATAGAAATGGGGCCTGTGAGTTTTTAGAATAGTGACGTGGATTTCTGTGTGCTGTTCACTGGTGGCAGTGTTGCATTATGGGGTGTCACTGGGCAGGAACTGCTTGCTAGACTAAACATTCTAACCCTCATGTTCTTGGAGAAATGAAACCTAAACTTTGATAGACAAAGAGTACTGATTAGTCATTGGCTGGACTCTTCCAGAGGAAGGGTAGAGTTTGTGACAGGAGTTAGAAAGGAAGGGATGAGAGAGAACGGCCTCTTTTGGGTCTTTGCTTTCCATGCTGTGTAAGTATATGGGCGTGCTGTGAACTCAGCAAATATGCAGTCGTTTTAAGCCAGGAGTTCGCAAGCTTTTAAAGCCGGGGGCCGAGTCACACTCCCTCAGACAGTTTTGGGGACCGGATGGCTATTTTGCCCTTCCTCTACCACATGGCACTTCCGGGTGTGGTGGAGGCGGTGGGGGGCCGCATCCAGCCCACAGGCTGCAGGTTGAGAATCCCTGTTTTAAGCTAGGGGGGCTCTATGGGCTCCCACACTTAGTCAGGTTTTCATTGTTTTCAATGTGCTATCTGAACTGAAAATGCTTCATTCGCCTAGAATTGTTTTGCTTCCTGAAACTAAGAAATCTGTAACCTGCTTTGCTACAATATATTTTATTGTAGCAGGAATCCCTAAATGCAAGACCAACATGCTCAAGTGGGGGCTGCAGGCGGACAACAACACACTGTGTCAATATGGAGAGATACAGAATCTGGCTCATCCATTACTGCCAGAAACAAGCGCCAATGAGGACTTAAGTTTGGCCAACGACAAAGCCAAGAAAGTGGCTTCGTTTTGGCAGTCCTGGGTTTGATTGGGACAAGAAAGAAGATGCCAGCCCGTATGATGCTACCACCCTTTTAGGAAGCCAGCTTAAAACACTTTGCTGCTTCAGAGTACATAGGGCCGCTTCCCAGGGCTAGAGAAATCTGTGGTAGATTTCGAGTTCCTGGTTGTTCCTGCTTAAACGGAGAGGCCCACCGGGTTTGCTAAAAGCTACCTGGGAGAAAGTAATTCAAAATGCTCTCCGATCGGTTGCTGAGTATGTCTTTGATTTGCAGAAAAGGCTTTCCGCTACTCAAGCCGTTGCTCAGGAAACCATTGCAAAACCCCTGAAGAACCATAAATTCTATTGTTATTCTAGATATAGAGATCTTTGATTTTAGACCCACTGGCTTCTGTGAAATTAGATATATTCATGGATTGAGCTTGGGACAATCATTCAGAAATGGAGTGCTATTAATTATGTTGTTGAGATCCCTGGTAGTGAGAGAAAGCCTCAAGTCAATTGTGACAACAGTCTCAAGCCTTACATCCAAAGATAAAAGTGTGATTTACAAATGTACTGCTGTATGAAGACAGACTGGGGACAGTTCTGTGGTTCTATTCCCACGGGATACAGGACGCTACCTGGCTTTTAACTTCACATCCTCCAAGTATTTCTTCTGCTCCAGGAAGAGGTGGTCCCTCTTGGCAAGTTGAGATTCCAGTTCAACGATCCGTCTCTGAGATGCCTCCAGCTGTTGACCTTGCTGCTGGACACAACATTTGGCTCGCTCCAATTCTTTCCGAGAGGCTGTCTGCATTATCTCTACTTCCTGAAGGACGAGAGAGGAAAAAACACACAGTATAGAGCAGAGGTGGTGAACCAATGGCGCTCAGAGCCCTCGCTGTGGGCACTCCAGGTGTTCTGCACTCCTGTTAATCAGGGCCTTCTGGGAACTGAAGTCCAAGAACACCTGGAGTGCCATGGTTCACCATCACTGCCTTAGAGCAGCGTTTCCCAAACTAGGTTCTGCAGAACACCGGTTGACTTCAATTCTCAGAATTGACTGATCAGTGGCTGATCAGCTGCTCCCCTTTCGGAAGGCACTCAAGACTTGGCTGTGCCAGTGGGTCTGGGATCCATCTTGTGTTACGGCCCAGGCCCGCTGGCTGCTCTAGTTGCCCAAGGTTACAGGTGACTGCTGGGAGTCGTCAGATGTTTTTATGTAGCTGTTTTTAATGCACTTTTTGTATGGCTTTTAGCTTGTTAGTTTTTTACGGTTTTATTTTTTCTTAAGGGGCTGGGGAGGGTTTGGGCTGGGTTTTTAGGATTATATGTCTTTTATGTATATGTTGTGAGCCTTCTCTGGGTGGCGCTCATGCCAGAAGAGCGGAATACAAATATGAATGAATGAATGAATGAATGAATGAATGAATGAATAGGCTTAGGCTTCTGGGAATTGAAGTCCAAAAAAACCAAAGGTTGGGAAACATGGCCCTAGAGAGAGCTTCTACCAGTCTGGGCAGAAAGCACCAAGGTGGAGAGACCAGCCATCAGACTCAGAACAAGCAGATTCTCTATGAGAACATTGAGCAGCCAAGCAATTTTTATAAGCTGGGAGCGCGGGGGGAGGTCACTGAAGGCCAATAAAACGGATGAGCCTAAGCCATGCATGGCTCTTCAATCGACCCAACAGCTTGTGTGAGAGAATTACCATTTGGTGAGAACACATGCTCTTAAATCAAGGGTGAAGCCTGGTAAAATGATGTTAAGTAAGCCAATGAATTCCAGTTTACATAACTCCAGCCCCGTGAACATTTTGTTTTGCTTGCTTTTTTTTGTTTTTCAGCAAAATAAGCTGAAAATGAGGTCATGGTGGCTTAGTGGTTAAGAAGCTGAGCTTGACAACTGGAAGGTCAGTAGTTCGAGACCCGAGTGCTGCACGACAGAGTGAGCTCCTGTCGCCTGTCCCAGCTCCTGCCAACCTAGCAGTTCAAAAGCCAGAAGTTGCAAGTAGATATATATAGGTATTGCTTTGGCAGGAAAAGGTAACAGTGTTCCGTGCGCTCTGGTGTCCAGTCGTGCCTGCCACATGACCACAGAAAAGTCTGGAGACACAGACAGTCCTGGCTCTTTGGCTGTAAATGGAAATCGGCACTAGAGTCGGATATGGCTGGCTTTCGAGCAAGGGCGGCAGTTCGCTTTAATCTGAAAATGTCCCGAAAAGTGAAAATATTAACCCAGGGTGTCTGAAGTGGAATCTGCCACCGTTTGCACTGAACTGGTTTACAGGTGAAACTCAGAAAATTAGAATACCGTGCAAATGTTCATTCATTACACTTAAAAGGTGAAACAAATATATGAGATAGACTCACTACATGCAAAGCGAGAGATGTTATGCCTTAATTCGTCATAATTGTGACGATCATGGGGTACAGCGTACATGAGATTATGTGATGATTATGGGGTACATGAGATTGGGGGGTTTGGGGTTTTCATAAGATGTAAACCATAAGCATCGATATTATAACCAAGTAAGGCTTGAACTATCTCGCTTTGCATGCAATGAGTCTATCTCATATATTTGTTTCACCTTTTAAGTTGCGTTACTGAGTTGAATGAACATTTGCACGATATTCTAATTTTCCGAGTTTCACCTGTATATCCCCAGGTTTGTATTCTGTGAATGCATTGCTCTTCACGGAAGATTTCTAGTTTGCCTATCGTCCCCCGAAATAATTCGAAGCACATCTCCGTTGGGTTAAATATCCGATGGGAGCCATACCTTTGTTGTGTCTGCATGCTTGTGCTGCAGCTGCTCCAGGTACAATTCGTTGACCTCCCCAAGAACCAGAAGCTGCCTGTTCAAGAACTCCATCTGTTGCTGGACTGACTCACTGTTAGAAAGCTAAGAAAAGGGTACTGATTAGAGTCATGATAGTGAACCTTGGCACTCTAGGTGTTGCTGAACTTCAATTCCCAGTAGCCCAAGTCTCTGTGAATCCACACAAATGGGTTTAATTTGCGGATGTGCCAAGGTTCGCCGTGACTAAATTAGCAAGGTTAACTTGAAATGCCAAGGTACTGCATCAATGAGGAGGAGAAACAGCCAGACGGTAATGGTACAGGATATAGAAAAAGCCATCTGAGGCAAAATCAATGTTCTTATATGTCTAGTAGTTTTAAAATAAAGAGGATAATTCTCCAAAAAATAGTTTCCAAATATTTAATATGTCCATAAAGTTATCTCAAGGATTAAGTAAATTCAATCAATTATTGCTTCAGCAGAATGAAGTACAGTCTCAAATATATCCAATCATTCGAGCTTGTTCAAGAACTGGCATAAAACCTTCAACTAAGTAAATCAAAATGGATGAGATATTGTCTCTCAAGATTTTTCAAAGCTGTTTCCTGGATATATACGTCAGAGCACAGAAAGAATCAAACATTTTTTGAGGCTAATGACGCATGATAAGATTTCCTGAAGAAGATATTCTATATTGAAAGCTGTATATATGCCCTTGTGACTGTTACAGGTCAAGAATGCAGTAGCCAAGCTGGTGACAGGCATGAAGAAATCTGATATTTCCCCAGCCTTGGCAGGCCTGCATTGGTTACCTGTCCTCTACTGTGACAGGTACAAGGTGTCAGTGTTATCATATAAGGCCCTATACCAGTGATGGCTAACCGTGGCACTTCAGGTGTTCTTGGACTTCAGTTCCCAAAAGCCCTGATCAGGAGAAGTGTTGACTTGGGCTTCTGGCAATTGGAAGTCCAAGAACACCTGGAGTGTCCAAGGTTCACCATCATTACCCTATATGGTTTGTCACCTTGTTATCTGTCGGAGTGTCTCTCCCTCAGAACCACTCCCTGCATCACCTGTTTGTCACAGACTACACAGCTCCAAGCGCCGACCCTGTGGATGGCTCAAAAGTCTACAACTAGAAATAGAGCCTTCCCGGTGGCGGCACCAACACTCTGGAATGGTGGAGCTGCGCCAGGCCCCATCCCTGGATATCTTCAAAAAACAACTTTAAACTTTCTTATTTAAGGAAGCTTTTCAGAATATTACACCTTTAACAATAAAGTGCTGGTCAGTTGACTCGGTGTGCCAACAGACGCATAGGAATTGATTTTATGATGTACTTATTTGGTTGTTTTACTTAATTTTGTTGTTTGTTTTATTATGTTATTTGTATGTGCACTGCCCAAAGTGGGAAATATCCCAAATGGGCAGTATAACAATGCAATCAATCAAGCTTCACATCAACAGCAAGATTAACACAACAGAAACATGACACACACACACACACACACCAAGAAACCAACCAATATGGGGGAAGGCAATATGCAGATCCCTGGCTTTCTGTTTAAAAAGATACAATCTGCTGCTTATTTTCCCCGTGGAACATCTAAGAATGGAGCCTGGCTTGGACAGCATGCCATGAGATGACACTGACGACACTAGTGTTGCTGACAACACTAAATTATACAGGGTAGTGAAAACTGTGAGAGATTGTAAGGAGCTCCAGAGGGATCTCTTGACACTGGGGGAGTGGGCAAAACAGTGGCAAATGAGCTTCAATATTAGTAAGTGCAGAGTGATGCATGTTGGGGCAAAAAAAACCAATTACATTTATAAACTGATGGGGTCTGAACTCTCTGCGACAAACCAAGAAAGGGACCCTGGTGGACGAGAGCTCAGTGAAGATGTCAACCCAGTGTGCCTCAGCAGTGAAAAAAGCAAACTCCATGCTAGGGATCATTAGGAAATAAGTATAGAAAATAAGTCAGCAAGTGTCATTTTGCCTCTTTATAAATCTATGGTGAGGCCCCATCTGGAATACTGTGTACAGTTCTGGTCGCCATACCTCCAGAAGGATATTATGGAGTTGGAGAAAGTGCAGAGGAGGGCAACCAGAATGATTAGGGGACTGGAACACCTTCCTTACCATCTGAGGCTGCAACGGTTGCGCCTCTTCACTCTTGAATGAAGGCGTCTAAGAGGTGACCTGATTGAAGTTTATAAAATCATGCTCGGTGTGGACAAAGTAGATAAGGAAAAACTGTTTTCCCTATTGCACAACACTAGAACTAGGACGCACTCCATGAAACTTTTGGGTACTAGTTCTCAAACAAATAAGAGAAAGTACTTTTTCACCCAGAGGATTACTGGTCTATGGAACTCCCTGCCAGAATAAGTCGTGACAGCTGTCAGTCTTGACAGCTTCAAGAAAGGATTAGACAAGTTCATGGAGGACAAGGCTATCAATGGCTATAATTATGGCTACCTAAGGACAACCTCTGGGTTGGAGAGAGAGGCAGGATATCTCCCAATGCCATTTCCAGGGAATCCTAAGCAGGTGAAGGCATCTGCTTGGGAATAATACCCTGAAGCAAATGGCGAGCCACTGTGTGTGAGACAGAATGCAGGACTGGATGGGCTCCTGTGGCTTGTTCCAGCAAGGCTGTTCTTATGTTCTTATGAGAGTGCCTGATGCAGTAACCTTTGAGTTACGGAAGCTTGCAAAGTTTTGGATTTTTAAAGTGTGACCAATAAACGGTATGTATTGCTTTCCCCTGAATTTGTTCAACTTTTCAACTCCACAAATGCAAGCAAAGCACAGGACCAAAATCGAGACGTTGGCTCTTTAATGACAAAAAGCTCCTTGGGTTAAATTCTGCTCTTACCTTCTGAGAAACCTGGCTCAGCAGCAGTTCCGTGTGACAGACTTTGTTGCTGGCTCTCTTTAAGTCCAGCCGCAGATCTGCAATGGTGTTGTAGCATTCTTCCAGTCTGGTCTATTTGAAAAGCAAAGTTGGTTAGGACTATGAAGTTGTTTAAGAGAATGAACATGAGACCAGAAAAGTAACAACTACTTTGGACTACCTGGATTTGGATGTTTAACAATTCAAATTTAGCTGCAACTGCAGTAACAATCTTGCAAGTCACACCCAAGTCTGAAGTGTGAGAAGAAAAGATGATTCTCTCTTCTAATAGCATGTTTTCTGACACAATCTACTACTGACACTTAACAGAACTACAATAAACACTTAGAACAGTGTGAGTGAATTACTTCTAGTTTCGATTTGAGGCAATGGGAGTTTTAAAAGAAGACTCAAGTGCCCTTCATGGTATTCTGGCCATCAGAAAACTCCAGTAAAATATTAGCCATATTAGCCAATGGAATAAGAGTTAGGATCTCAATGAAAACCAAGTTCAAATCTCCAAACAGCCTTTAGGACAGGGGCGCCCAAAATTTTCGGGCCACGGGCCGGTCACGTGGTTCAGCAGGCTGGTCACTTGGTTCCTCCCACTGGAAGTGGACGTCAAATGTGCCCACGCATGCGCAGAACACTGCCGTAAATACACCCCGCAGCTGTCGTAAATGTGTTTATGACAGCTGCGGACACGTTTTACAGCAGATGTCCAGAGGGCGTGGTTAGGCCCACGGCAAGAAATGTTTGACCACCTCTGGTGTAAGCTTTTCTGTCATGGAAGTTAAAACGAAGACTCGAGAATGAAGCCAGCTCCCTCATCTACCCAAAGGAGATCCCACCCTATTTCCAATCATTTTTTGCCTACTGCTGCTAATCACACCTTCAGTTCCTGGCTCTGGTTGTAATACTCCTCCCGTTCGTGTTGCAGCTGGCGGATCTGGTTGTGGAGTTGGGACACCACACTGTCATGTTCTTCCTGAAACTTGCGGTTTCTGGCTTGCTCCTTTTGCAGGCTGAGCTTGAGGGCTTGGATGTCTTGTTCCTGGAGCCTCAGCTGGTCTTTCTGTCCAAAAGCAGAGACCAGAAATCAAAAGTCTGCTCTCAGATTGGCTGCCTTACCCCCACCCCACCCCCCAAAACTACAAAAAAAGAAAACACATTGATTTCACTACCACGAGTGCATGATCCAAATGACTTTGCAAAAAAGTGGTTAGAATGGATCCAAACACGGTTTCGCAACCTACGACCCTTGGGCCCACGGCAGCAAATCATCCGGCCCACGACGGCAACCCCGGAAGTGGACGCATTTAAAACAGTATTTGCGGCAGGGGGGTCACATGTCTTGCCCGCTTAGCTGCCTGAGGGCGTGGTCTGGCCTGTGGCGCGAAAAGGTTGATTGAGAACCCCTGGATTAAAAGATGATTATTATATATCGGTAACAGCTTTGAGGTGGATTGTTTTTTAAAAAATGGAAAATAGATTGTGAATTTGAACTATATGATGGGTACACAGAGATATGGAATATAGCTTTAAATGATAAGTTAAATTTAAAAAGGGATTAGTAAAAAAATGATTTTATAGAGAAATATGGGGAGAATTTATAGACTATATATTAATGAAAGGGAAAGGAGTTAAGGCCAGAAAAAGATCTTCTATCTTTCTGGAACGAGAGAACAAATATATAAATAAAATGTAATGATACAGAGTAGACTATAAAGCAGTGGTGGCAAACCTTTGGCACACATGCCAGAAGGGGCACACACAGCCCTCTCTGTGGGCACATGCGCCATCGCCCCAGCAAGATAAGGCAGCCAGACACCCCCACACATACACCTCCTATACTTACAATTGTGCGCCCAAGGAGGAGGAGGCACACCAACAGGCATTGCACATGTATACGCACCCACGTGATGTCACTGCCACACCTCAAGCGTGGTGCCTGCCTGCACACACCACACACACACACACACACACACACAAGTCTATAATAGGGGTAGGCAACCCACAGCCCACATCACCAAATAATCCAGGCCCCGTCCTTGCTTCAGCTGCCGCTGCCGCAATTGGCCACAGACTCGTTTATGGCTGTTGTAAATGCATTTACAACAGCCGCAAATGGTGTGTGTGTATGGGGGGGGGACCAGTTTGGCCCCCTCCACTGTCTGAGGGAGTGTGACCCAACCCCTGGTCTATAATGTCCCACTGGTGGTGGGTGCACATAGTAGTACTTTATACATATATTTGTGTTTGTATGTTTTCTTTTGTTTACTTTGGGGGGAATTTTATTTTTAAAAGCATTGGTTTCACTACCCAAAAGTGCAGAACCCAAGCGACAGGGATCTTTGGCAAACATCCCATCTCTCAAATCGCAGGGGATATTCCTGAACAAACCACGGTCCCACAGCCTGGGCCAGATGAAAATACTTGATCTAGCAAAGGGAGTGGACATCCAAAACTAAACCCAGTTAATACCCTGCATGGACAAACTGGGACCAGTTCCTCACTTCTGGGACCTCGATGACACCATAAAAAAATAAAACAGAACTGTAGATGTTGGTTTTCCATTGTTGGTTTTGAAAAATAGTAGCAGGGAAGGGGTGGTGTATCTTGTCGAACAGGACAAAATGCCTACTCTACTCATTGAGAATTCCAGATGTGGGAAACACTCTTTTTTGTTTTGTTTTGTTTATTTGTTCCCAAAACTTTTTCAAGCTTGAGAGAGAGGAGAGCTGAGAGCCAGTAAACCAGCTTTGGATAACAGTCAGAAGCCAACACAATTTGCATCTCCTGGCTTAAGGTAAAGGTCGCCTTGCACTATAGAGACCGGAGTGAATGGAACGCTGTGACCTTCCCACCAAAGTGCTCCCTATTTCTCTACTTGCAATTTCTTGCTTTCAAACTGCTAGGCTGGGCAGGAGCTGGGACAAAAAAGATGGGAGCTCACTCTGCCCTGCAGTACCCAGGAATCGAACTCCAGCCTTCCAGTCAGCGAGTTCAGCGTCTTGACCACTTGAGCCAATGCAGCCCCCTCAGAGCGGTTGCCAATATGTAATAATCATCTTTTAATCCATTCTAACCGTTTATTCGCAAAGCCATTGGGACTTATTAGTTCTTGTATCTTTGATATTTTGCATCTTATTGTGCACTTTATTTGTTGGAAACCACCTTGAGTCACCCATATGGGTTGAGAAAGGTGTTATATAAATAAATTTGAAATGAAAAAATCACGCATTTGAGGTAGTGAAACCACTGCTTTTTTTGTAGCTGAGACCAAAGAGAATGAAATTTATTTATTCATTCATTATTTAAAAGATTTCTACCCCACCTTCCTCAACTGTGGATGACCCAAGGCGGCTTACATGGCAGTTCAAACACATACAGGTTAAAACAATAATATCCACCCCAACCTCCCTGACCCACCCCTTAAGAAAAAGAAACACAAACAACATTTAAAAACTGCTAAAAGAGAATTAAATAATGCCAAAAATTATGTTAAAAAGTTAAAATAAGCTTTAAAAAGGGAGGGGGAAGGGACAGGGGACAAGGGGGAGAGATAAAAACAAACAGGTATAATAAAAACACAGGTGTGTTACAGCAGGTTGTTTACCTTCCCACCAAAGTGGTACCTATTTATCTACTTGCAATTCCTTGCTTTCAAACTGCTAGGTCGGCAGGAGCTGGGACAGAGGCTCACTCCGCAATGCAGCACTCAGGTCTCGAACTGCTGACCTTCCGGTCACCAAGTTCAGCGTCCTAACCAATAAGCCACCGCCGTCCCTCCTAGCTTAAAGGGAACCCTTAATAATACAACAGACCAAATGTTGAGAGCTCTCGGAGACCTGCCACCCACCATAGCTGCGTTGTGCTCTTCCAGGGCCGCCGCTTTGATGACTTTCCGCAGCAGGCGCCGGTTCCGCAGCGCATGCTGCTGCCTTTTGAAGCGCTCGTACAGCAACTGGCTATGCAGCAGGTGCAGCTGGTTCCGCAGGGTGTGGATTTCATCCGAAGGAGGAGAGCCTGCAGAGGTCGCAGAAGAGAGAGAAGGTGGCTCTCAAACTGTTCGCATCGTAAGTCTGCATAAATGACGGGCAGGTTCACCCAAACCCCACAAGAGAGCATGAAACCAACTGATTTCACCATAGACACAAACTCAAATTGGGTTACCATATATATACTCGAGTATAAACTGACCCTAATATAAGCCGAGGTACCTAATTTTCACCTGAGAAACCAGGAAAACAGAATGACCTGAGTATAAGCCGATGGGTGGAAAATGCAGCTGCTGCCACTTCCTGAGGGGCAGATTTCCCACGCAGCCAGGTAAATTTAATTAATTTAATTTAATAGATTTATATACCGCCCTATCCAAATTACTCTGGGCAGTGTACACTAAGACCAATATACAGGTAAAGGTTTCCCTTGCTCAAAGGCCAGTCATATCCGACTCTAGGGTGCAGTGCTCATCTCTGTTTCAAAACCGAAGAGCCAGCGCTGTCTGCTGCTGCAGACGTTTCCGTGGTCATGTGGCAGGCATGACTAGACACCGAAGCGCACGGAGCGCTGTTACCTTCCCACCGAAGTGGTCCCTATTTATCTACTTCAATTTCTTGCTTTCGAACTGCTAGGTTGGCGGGAGCTGGGACAAAGACGGGAGCTCATTCCGTCCTGCAGTACTTGGGAATCGAACTGCTGACGTTCCGCCTCCCAGTCAGCATCCTGGGCACTTGAGCCACTGCAGTCCCATATATACAGGTAAAACAATTTTTTTAAAAAACCCATTAAAAACACAACAATATTACCCCCGCCGTGACATCTATTATCTATAAACAAATATAAAATCTAAAAAACTTTTAAAAATTATTTACAGGAGGGGGGAAGCCTCAGATGTGCCAAAAAGGGGAGCTTGTTGACAATCCCGGCCCCCAGACCCATTGTGCCAACCATGTCTTCAATTCTTTCCTAAATGGTAGCAACTGGGCCTGGAGGCGTAGTTCTACCGGGAGGAGGTTCTATAGTGTGGGGGCTTCGGCTGAGAAGGCCCTTTTCCTTGTGCTGGAGAGGCGCGCCTCCCCAACCTATGGTACCTGAAGGGTGCCCTCTCGGTTTGCTCTCGTGGGACGGGTCGATGTCCTAGGGATGATACGGTCCTTGAGGTATCCTAGAGCAGATGACTAGAGTATAAGCCAAGTCTGCTTTTTCCAGTATATTTTTGGTGCCGGGGGAAAATCGACTTATACTTGAGTATATACGGTACCTGAGCAATTTGGATGTCACTGCAGTTTAACCACAAAACATAACTGCAGTCACCACTACCTGGGATCTACTTGGTTGCAGCTGGATCATGCAGGGCGCTCGTTCTGCTGCCTTGTATGCTGGATCTTCAGCCATCAGGGTCAAAGCTGATGTATACAGTGTGGACATCAGCTTTGGCCCCGAGCACCTCTGCAATATGGAGCGCATCCGCACATGTGAAACAAGTTGACAATGCTGTTAATGAATCAAAGGACGTAGTGACAGGATGCCTCACACCTTCACCACTACTAGTGTGAGATGTGGATTAAGTTACCAGTGCCCAACATTGTGTGAGTCGAGACCCAAGGTTTGCCCACACAAAGTGTTGGGGGGAAATATCCGCTGCTACCTGAATTTGGCTCGCACTGAATTTCTGAATAAAAAGTGTTTTGGATCTGTTGACATTACAGATCCCTGTAAAGCTACTGAGCACTGAAGATGCAAGAAATGACTACCCAGCAGAGGAGCAACAAAATGGTTAAATCAGTGGTTCCCAATCTTTTTTTGCCCTCAGCATCTCTAAAATCCTGATGCCCCCCCTCCTGCGACATATAATTCTTATTAGTCAAAAAGTAAACTCCTATTCATGTGGAGGAAGCCTAAAAGGCCATTCACTGTTAATAACTCATTCTCAAATTGCCCCCCCCCTAAAAACATCAAAATGCCCCTCCGTGGTGTGTGTGCCCCATGTTGGGAACCACTGGGTTAAAAGATACGATGCAAAGCTTCAAACTAAGGTGGGGTGTAGTTTGTTCAACAGAGGGATTTAAAACACATTTGTTTACCTCCAAAGTGAGTCCAGTTGGCTGATTTGCTTGGCAAGGATAATCTGAAGGAAGTAAAACCAAGTAAAATGGTGATTTATTCTGCATTGCACTAACACTTCTACAGGCATGGCTTCAAGCACCATCACCCTGCTCCCTTCTACCGCAAAATTTAGGGTCATGTTGTAGCATCAGGCAGTAGTATTGAAATGGTTAGAACAGGGGTGCCCAAACTACACCCCATGGGCCAGATCCGGTCCCCAACACCAATTCATCTGGCCCACGCTGCCCTCAACGCTCCCGGAAGCAGAAGTAAAACGCACCGGTAGTTTGGGCACCCCAGAGGAAATGGCAGCCTAAAATCTATCTCATCTTGTTGTAAAACAGATGGCAAGGCACATTTTACTTCCGCTTCCGGTGGGAGGAACCACATGACCGGCCCACTGAAACATGTGACTGGCCCATGGCCTGAAAAGTTTGGGCATCCCTGGGTTAGAAGAACCAGTCACCATACTGTACGAAACATAGTGTTTTCTTAATTTTGAAGATACAGTACACAAACCTGGACTGCGTGGGCCGGGGGGACCACCAGGAAGCCCCAGGTAATATGCATACACAAACATACCCGTAAGCAAAACCTCTGCGGCTGCTGTTGTATCCGAATATTGGTGACCCTCAGTATCCTGCTCAAGACTGTCCTGAGAATATAATGCAGTGGTTTTTCATTTGCCTTCTGCATTGCAGCGCGACACCCATAAGACCACTGATCCAGTTCTACGAGTCACTTTCTGGTCCTGAGCCCTTTCGGCACACAAAGTCCTCATCATCATCCCCAGGCCAGGATGGATGAAGCTGCTGCCCTCCATCAAGATGGATTCAAGTGGGTTTTAATCCACTTGGGGACCATCATCCTTCCTTGTGGACTTCGGCACCCAAGGGCAGTAGGATCTACTCTATTACTATAGCAGGATAACTTGGTCAGACTACAAGCAAAATTAGGAAACCCCATTTATTAAATCAGAGGACATAATGAAAAGTCCAGGACATGATTTTCATGACTTGTCTACGAAGTTCTTCATAAGGTGATGAAGATATGGACTCTGAAAGGGGAACTTTGGATCAGAAGGGAATAGGGAGAAACAGGAAAGAGCATGGAGGCGCATTTGTGCAGCCACAAAGACTATGCAGTGTAAATGCTTTGGTGCAGCGATGGTGAACCTATGGCACCCATGCCAGAGGTGGCACTCGGAGCCCTCTCTATGGGCACCCATGAGGTTACCCCGGCACAGAGTTTGCCCCGCCCCTCTGCCCAGCGCCCTATGGGAGTGCTTTCTCCTTCCCCCAGCACAGAGTTTGCCCCACCCCTCTGCTCAGCAGCCCAATGGGAGAGTTTCCTCCCTCCCCATGTTGGCACTTTACAATAAATAAGTGTATTTTGGGTTGCAGTTTGGGCACTCGGTCTCTAAAAGGCTCGCCATCACTGCTTCAGTGCATTAAGAGATACAATCATGCATTATAAGCTCATTAACAATAGCCTGCTCTAGCAAAAACTTAAACTACACATTTACTACCCTGACCAGATAACTATGCCTGACTCGTGCATCTATTATCAGAGGATTACCATGACACGTCTTTTTCTAGACCAATGGTTCCCAACATGGGTACCCAAGAATGTTCTTGGACTACAGCTCCCAGAAAACTTGGCTAGCATAACCAATGGTGAATGCTCCTCCTGGGAGTTTGGGATCGGGCATCACTGCACTCCTGCAATTTCTCCATCACAGCCAGAACCAGACTCTACACAGGAGTGGAACTGAGGAAAGGGATTGCCAATTCACAGCCTCCCAACTTTGGCCAGCCTCGTTCCAGCCCTTCAGAGACGGTAAATTCCCCAACTAGGGAACCCTTACTTGTTAAGCTCTCTGCTGTGGGCATCCGCGCCATGCTGTATCAGCCGATCGAGCACTTCCAGGGGGGAGGCGTAGAGGGGCTGGTCTTCATCTGGAACTCCGTTGGCCTTCTTTAGCAGCTCTTCTGTCTTTTTGCCAACAAACAGGTAGGCGGTCTTTGGCAAAGCCACCTCAAACAAGTGCTCATAATCGGGCGACGGCACACACCCAAACCCCACCCGCTTTCGTGCCGGGATCTTGCAAGGGCTTGGGGCGAGAATCCCAAGCTCCAGGGGAACCTGGCTTTCTCGGCTGCAGGCCACGCCGTCTTCGGAGGTGCGGGAAGGCCGGTCGATAGGGGTAAAGGTTCGCTTGGGTGTGTCCCGCAGGCCCTCTGGCCCGGATTGGTCCAGAATGGACGACGGCAGGGAGTCTGAGTTGAAGGTCTGCCCCTGAGCGCTGGAGGCTGCCGAGTGGGATTTCTTAGAGCCAGAGAGACTCTCGTTTGAGTGGTAAAAAGGAGAATCGAAACCTCCCCGAGGCACCACCGGTTCGGCATCTGCTGTGGTGATCTCAGATATCTCTTTTGATATGGCATCTGAGGAGAGGAAGCAGAGAAAGGGCTTCAGCAAAGAGGGCAAGGTGATCCTGTTTCTATAGCTCACTCACGAGGGAGAAAAATAAATCAATCCATTTTAATTACTGATATACAGTATGGATACAAAGAAATTTCTGAAGTGGCCGCCGTGTTAGTTTGCGCAAGCATATCAGAGTAAACAAAACAAGACGTCGTCTGCATTGGCTACCCGTGGTGCTCTGCGCCAGATTCATGGTGTTTATTTTATTTTATTCATTTATTTAATGGATTTGTACTGCCACCTTCCTCGTCACAGCGACCCAAGGCGGCTTACAAGCATTGGCAAACCCATGCCTAAAACTGTTTAAAAACCTAATGCAATAAAACTACCAGTCTAGAAACATTGATAAAAAACATTAATAAAACCTCCCATTCCTGTTAAAGGAAGGACGCCTCGGCAGGGAACAGTAAAGCCCGGGGGCGAGGCTAGATGAGCCAGCAGGGCTAGATTGTAGTTCCAGTTGAGCCCCATACCTGATGAAATAGCCAAGTAGCCTTCCTAAAGGGGAGCAACTCTGACCGGAGGTGCAGCTCAAGTGGCAGGAGGTTCCATAGGGCAGGGGCGGATACCGAAAAAGGCTCTCCTCCTGGTCATGGCAAGATGTGCTTCTTTAACTGATGGGACCACTACAGAGCCCCTTGCGGTCCGCTCTCGTAGGACGGGTCGAAAACCTTGGGGTGACGCAGTCTCTTAAGTATCCTGGGCCCACTGCCATGAAGGGCTTTAAAGGTCAAAACCAGCACCTTGAATTGCACCCGGAGGCACACTGGCAATCAGTGCAGCTACCGTAGCAGCAGGGAGGCACGGGCATAACGCCTGCAGCCCGTCACCACCCCGGCAGCCGCATTCTGGACCAGGTGTTGGTGTTGACCTATAAAGTTTTGAATGGTTTGGGACATCTGCGGGAGCGCCTCTTCCTCAGGAATTATACCCGAAGCACCCAGGCATGTAAGCGCCGAGTGGTTACGCCTAAAGAGGGAATTTTTTTAAAAAAGCCATAACCACATCGAGAGCTTTCTCTGCCATAGCCCCACCCCGCCCTTGCCAGGAGAGATTAGAACTGCTCCTACTTTATTAATATTTCGTAAATTACTTAAGACCTACCTGTGCCAGCAAAACCTTTTAAAGCCTACAAGACTATAAGAATTATGCAATGTTGACACTGGACTCTTTTTAATTGAGATTACCTAATTTTCCTGCTGCGAATAGTGTTTTAATTTGAATACTGTTATGATTTTGAGATTTTCATGTCATCTGTCTTTGTTCCTTGTGTTTTTATTATGAGATGATTTTTTAAAATACTATAATGTTTATACACATTGTAAGCTGCCCTGAGTGATGCTTGCACCAAAGGGATGGGGTATAAATGCAAACTAACAAACAAAAGAGCACATGGTTGGGGAAGGCTGTATGGATATGAATACTAAACTTTACAAAGGCACCCAGCTTATGCTCTCAGCAATAAAATTTGACTGATTGATTGATGCTCTCACTTCCAAATCATACCAGGCTTCTTTCAAAGAGCTTCCAACCTAGACCTATGTGAGATCAGAATGGAAGACTCACGGATAGAAACTTCATTCCCTTTGACATCACACCTTGGATATCTTGGAATTGTTATCCAGTGAGCAGTCCACGCATTGGTAGACATCTCCACGACAACATTCTGCACATGTAAGTGGACTTGAGACCATTTGTATGTGGGTTTTTTAGCCATTTGGATATTACATCACCCACTAGCTAAGTGTACCATTATGTCTGCCCTTCACTTTCACCTGGCCCAAAGGATCCGACGGAGGACGCTATGGTGAGTTTTAGTCCTGGCCCAACATCATTGACAAGAGATGGGTGACACTGCCTAGTTAGACCACTCAAGTCCCCCACACCCTGACAAGACTCTCACCTAGCGGCGGCTTTTGAACATACAAGTCCCGAATGCTGCACAGAATATTATGCTCTGGAACACTCTTTAAACCACACTCTTACCTTCCTCTCTGTCCTTCTCTCCACTGTCTTCAAAGGAGGCCTCCAAGTCACCCAAAATGCTGGGAAGATCACTTAGAGTTACCGAACCTTTACTGCCATGGGAGTCTGAAAGGAAAGAGAAAAGGTTAGGTTGAAATAGTAATCCAAGAATGATGAAGCATCAATAATTATGTTCCTTAGTTCTTACAGACATATTTCTCATTATCCTGGTTGTCCGTTTACTATTCCAAGCTTTGTCTGTAATTTTAAGGTTTAATTCTGTTTCCCAAATTTATTCCAGTTTTTTGAGGGTCTACATCATTATTCAATACACTGAGGTATATAAATGTATTTAATTAATTAATTTACTAACTATTCCTTCTAATTCAAAATTTTAGCAATGAAAAAAGTAATATGGGAAGAGGTTGAACTAAAAGAATACAAACAAGTAGGCAATAGTGTGTTTTTAGATGACCATTGTGGTAACATAAAGACTAACAACAGGTTGGCAAAGAATATGTTCACAATATGGAAAAAATATAAACAAAATTTGGCTCCGTGCACTTTGGACAGTAGCAGCCTGCCTCAGTTTAGAGTCGTCAAGACAAGGTTGGGAGGCAACTCCTGTCGATATGAAAATAAGTGAGTTGCAATCGAACATATCCGGAGAACAGGTTGAAGAAAGTGAAGTAGCCAACACAAAGAAGGTGGCCTGTAATCAGCTGGAAATGTTGATTTTTGCAGAAGAATCTCTGCTCAGGGGACACCCAAGTGAGGCTCCTTTCATGTCCCCCTGAGCTGGGACAGAGACAAGTGCTCAATCTATTATGCAGTACCCGGGTCTCAAACTGCTGACTTGCCAGCCTTCCAGCTAACAAGGCGAGCTTCTTAACCACTGAGCCACCGCAGCCCCTTCAACTGGAAATGAAAACTAATGCAAGCACAGTATTGTATCTCATTCTCAAGTCATAGAGGGGGGAAACGAGCAATTGCAAGCAAAAGGAATATCAAATGGAAATTTCAAATTAAACATGAGAAAATAAGCAGATTGATCTACTTTCTGCCCTGCACTCATCTGCCGGAGAAGACAATTATTTAGGAAGCAGAAACAATGGCGAAGCTTACCTACAGTTCTTACACTGTTTATATTTTGCTGCCGGGATAAGAAAGGCCTCCCAGGATCTGCTTTGTCCTCCTAGGAAAGTGTAAGGACTTTATACGACAGGCTTTTCAGGCACAATTCAACCCACAAATCTTCCACCCCAGAGACGTATGCTACTCCAGACTGAAGCTAAACCCAATACACATGTAATAGTCGTAACAAGCCACTTTGAGAGGAACTCAATTGCTTGCATTTCTGACAGAAGCCTCGTCCCACATGCGTCTGATACATACCACCTCACTTCTCCAGTGGGAAACACCAAAATAATAAAAGCACACACATCCAATGCAGAGACAAAATTGACCACCTGAAATGAAATGACCTGAACCGACTATTCTCATCTAAGCTTATCGGCTCTGTCTGGGGAGATGCAGCAAGTGGACGAGGTTAAATGCTTTACCTATTTTTGTCCACATGTTGTGATCAGTTCAGCATCAAAGTGGAAACTGCCAGCACAGAGGAAGGCTGTGAGCAAACCCATGTGCAGCAGACATAGACGAACTGATGTTTAATTACATCTAGGACAGGAGTGGCCAACCTTTTTTCACCATGTCCCCTGGAAGCAGGCACATTTATGGCTGTCGTAAATGTGCCCAATTATGTGTTTATGACAGCCACGGGCGTGTTTGCACATGCATGTTTTGCAGCTGACATAAACGTGCCTGCTTCCACTTCCAGGTGCGGTGGAGGTAGTGATGGGCCGAATGGAATGGAGTCGTTGGCCGAGGATGGACCACAGGACGTATGTTGGGAATCCTTGATCTAGGAGCTGATTTCCTATTAGCCATTTTGACATGTTCTAACCCCGTGATGGCGAACCTAGGCACTCCGGCTGTTCTTGCACTTAAATTCCCTGTGATGACCCACCCGGGCAGACATGGTCACCACACAGTGACACTACACAGAGAGTCTTGTTCGAGGATAGTCCAGATAGCAAAGTCCAAAAGGCAAGCCGAGGTCTGTTTACCGGCAGTCCGAGTCAGTAGTCTAATCCAAAGGGTGTCCAGGGTGTCATCAGGGTTGGCAGAAAAGTCAGGGTCACAGCAGGCAGGTCAGGGTCACGGCAGTCTGGAGTCAAGCAAGGTGTAGGTCTTTGCACAAGAGTTGTACCGACACTGGCAAGCTGCAAAAAGCTGGCTTATAAGCCTCACGGCTAATCAGTATCAGCTGGGAGCCTTCTTTGGTGGTTTGCCCTAGCCTGCCTGCGTCTCAGGTGTAGCTCCTTTCTGGACCTCTCCCTGACTGAGGGCTGATCACTGTCAGAGCCAGACTCCTGATCTGACAGGTCGGGGGGGGGGCGAGAACAGACTTGGGCCAGGCACAGGCTGAGATCCCTGGCTCAGGGCATCCTCGGGCTCGGGTGCAGGCAAAACTGTGCTGGGCATAGGGAGTGCCCCCTGATCCAAGTCCTCTTCGGAGGAGGGCTGGATCACAACAGTCTCTGTGAATCCGCATGCACAGTAAACCCATTTGTGTGGATTCACAGGGTCTTGGGCTTCTGGGAATTTAAATCCAAGAACAGTGTATGCATGCAGTAAACCCATTCCTGTTGATTCACAGAGACTTGGGCATCTGGGAATTGAAGACCAAGAACAGCTGGAGTGCAAAGTTTCGCTATCACTGTTCTAACGTGACAACATTTTACAGATAGAGAACCCTTGTTTTTAAGGTTGAATCCTTCCTTTTCGGACCAAGTGCTTTCTCAATATTTTTGAAATATACCCACCCACCCCCGTGAGAAAAGTGCACAAGTGACAAATAATACACATAAAAATAACAGCAATACATAAGGAAGCCTGAAATAGTTTCAGAATGAATAAACATACAGGAAGCCCAGTCTCTCACCTGACACACAGTTCTAGTTAATTTCTTGTGACACAACAGCTATTCACAGGACTCTACTACACCTGAAAACAAAACCTGGACCAAAATCTGTCACACAGCCACCAAAGAAGGCTTTCCCCCCCGAGTCTAAAAACCTCAATGAACTAAACCACAAGACTTCCTCCACTAGATTTCCCATGGAACCATTGATTGTTAATATCAATAGCAATTACACTGCTGCGTTGCGCTTAGTGAACTCTCTAAGTGGTTCACAGGTTAATTAGCATTTTGCTCCCAACACGCTGGGTACTCATTTTACCGACATCAGAAGGATGGAAGGCTGAGTCAAACTTGAGCCCTGGTCAGGTCTGAACTCACAACCTTTTGACAGCTTTACCACTCCACCACCAGAGCTCTTCTGGGCTATTACCTAGTCCAGGGTTCCTCTAACTTGCTCTCCAGGTGTTCTTGGACTTCAATTCCCAGAAGCCCTGATCAGCAGATGTGTGATGACTTGGGCTTCTGGGAATTGAAGTCGAAGAACACCTGGAGAGCCAAGTTTGAGGAAGCCTGGGCTAGTCAAAAGAAGAGCAAACACACTTCCATGGCATTGTATTGACCCATTAAGCACTTCTCTCTCTACCCACAGGTCACAATGAAATGTAAACCTTGTCAAGCACTAACGATTTTTGTTTTTTACCTTTTTGGGAGGTGCCGCTGTAGCTGGAGGAACCGAAGAGTGAGCAAATTCATCTGAAATGCACAATGGAGGGGGTGAGGTGGCAGGAGTTCCTAAAGGGGTTCCTTTCCCAACTGCTAGAAGGAAACAGGGGAAAACATTATTCCGTTACGAATAATGCTTGGCCTTTTTAAAAAAAAAATCAATTCCCTTGCTCACTCTCTCGAAAAGAGAAACTAAAAAGTATCTGGGTGGTTCTGATCTCGCTTTGGGTTCCCCAAGCTCCGTCCAAAGCAAAAGTGTGTGTGTGTGTTGGGGGGGGGGAGCCATGACACAGAACAGAAGACCTACCAGGTGTGCTGAAAAACCTGTTGTAAGGCTGGGACGAAGTCTGCGAAGACTCCAGAGCAACTCCGGGCGAGGTGGGAGGTGTCATCATGCCACAAATAGCAGCAGGACTCCAGAAGATCAGCTGGAAAAGAAAACTTCATGCATCTAATATTTTGCAACTCATTTTCCATACAAGCATCACTAAGTTCAGGGACTGCGGTGGCTTAGTCGTTAAGATGCGGCGCTTGACAACTGAAAGGTCAGCAGTTCAAGACTCGAGTGCTACACGACGGAGCGAGCGCCCGCCATCTGTCCCAGCTCCTGCCAACCTAGCAGTTCGAACGCCAGAAATCGCAAGTAGATAAATAGGTGTCACTTCAGCGGGGAAAGGTAACAGCGTTCCGTGTCTAGTCATGCCTGCCACATGTTCACGGAAACATCTGCAGACGCAGAAAACGCAGGCTCTTTGGCTGTAAACGGACATGAGCACCACACCCAAGAGTAGGATACAACTGGCTTTTGAGCAAGGGAGACCAATTACGCTCATTACGGTCAACTCTACTGTTATTTCATGTAGGATTTGAGGGGCTGTTTTTAGCAGCCCTACCTAGAGATGCTGAGGATTTGAGGGCATAGTCTGCACGCAAAGCAGATGAGAACGCCTCCTTCTGCTTCAATCCCCAGAATGGGCGGCCTTACCTGCTGAGGCTCCGCTGTCAGACACGCGGGCTGAGAGTTCAAAATATGAGGTAGCTGCCCCGACATTTGTGATAGCGTTTGCCGAGAAGCAGGGCAAGGGGTCGAAGTCGATGCGTCTGTATTTAGAGAGACAGAAAATAAAGGGGCAAGGGAATTACTTCTCTCTCTCTCTCTCTGGACTGCGGTGGCTCAAGTGGTTAAGACGCTGAACTCGAAGGCTGGAAGGTCAGAGTATGATTCCTGGGTACGGCAGGACGGAGTGAGCTCCCGTCTCTGCCCCAGCGCCTGTCAACCTGGCAGTTCGAAAAGCAAGAATTTGCAAGGAGATAAATAGGGACCACTTGGGTGGGAAGGTAAGCAGTGTTCCGTGCACCCCAGTGTCTAGTCATGCTGCCACATGTCCACGGAAACATCTGCAGACACAAACGATGTTGGCTCTTTGGCTGTAAACGAATACGACTGGCTTTTGAGCAAGGGCGACTTTTACCTCGGTACCAAACCACAAATTTCACATTCGGCAGGACTGTCATACTCAGACCTCACTAGAAATATGCCGATGTAGGATTTTTGGAAGTCCAAAAGTCCCATATCTGCAAACCTCCATCTCTTTCCTTCACCTGCTTTCTTCTAGGAAGCTCAAAGCAACATACAGTACATAGATTTCCTCTGTCACCCTTTATCTTCACAACAAACCCGTCACCAGGTCAGGTTGAGAGTGAGGGCAAAGGATTGGTCTAAACTAGCCCACGGTCACTCCACGACTGGCTGGTTGTCACTATCTCTTCCAGCTCGATGTTCTTAACTGTTACACCACACTGGATCTCTCGGTGGTTCAGAAGCAAGGGTGGCAGGCAACATGAAATGGCACCACAGGCCGACTCCGGCCCGCAGGGTGCGAACCCCTGATCTAAAGGCTGCCTTCAACTCAATCTCCAGGGTCAAGCTGTGGGAGAAGCTAGAGAAAACTTCCACTGACCGCCGGCTGCTCTACCTGATCCAGGCTCTCCACACCAACACTAACCTTAAGGTGAGATGCTCTCAGAAGGAACACATTACGGAGCCGGTACCCACACAGAAGGGTGTCAAGCAAGGATGCGCAATGGCCCCACTTCTATTTAACTTCTTCATCAATGATATGGTTGACCATCTAAGAAGCCCCAACTCCCCCCCCCTCCAAAGCTTGCTGACAAACCCATACACATGAAAATACAGCAGTTAAGAGCTTAAAGCAGAGGTTCCCAACCTAGGGCCCATGGGCTAGATCCGGCCCACGGTGCCATTTCATGTGGGCCTCCCCCCACCCCTCCAAGGGCATCTGAGAAACAAAATGGCTACCCCCTTTGAAGGTGTTGGGACAAAATGGCCACCCCCATTGTGCAGGCAGGGCAAAATGACCGTCCGGCTCTCAAAGCTGACTGAGAGAGCGTGACTCGGCCCCCCGGCTTGAGAAGGTTGGGAACCCCTGTTTAAAGAGCCACAATTTTTTTGGGTCTTTTTGCTTGAGACACAGACTAACATGACCCACCGTTTCGGAAATGTGAATAAATTGAGAATCTTACCAAAGTTACTGTGTGGTGCAATGTAAGGGCTGATGACGGGATCGGCTGGGAGACAGAGAGAGTGCAAGCAAGACTGCTTGGACACAAAAGAAAAGCCATCTTCGTAAGACGCTTCTGCGGGATCCAGGGAGATTTTGGCACATTCTATCACGACGTCGTGCGTCTCCAATCTCTTCCACCTGAGGTATGTCCAAATGTCACCAGTCAGCTCTCGAGCAATACATAATCCACAAATCATGTTTATGAGAAGGGATCCCATAGAACATGGTGATCCTTTTAGAGACCAAGTGCCCAAACTGCAACCCAAATAAACCAATTATTTATCACAAAGTGCCAATAAAGTAACAGGGGAAGAAGGAAACACTCCCATTGGGCTGCTGGGCAGAGGGGCATGGGTGCCCATACAGAGGGCTCCAAGTGCCACCTCTGGCGTGTGTGCCATTGGTTCACAAAGAACACTGGTGTTCCATAGAAGGTCAATAAGTGTTCTGTGAAAAATATATGAAATTCTGGTAAATTAGTAGCCTTGTAGCAGTTTGAAAGCAAGAAATTGCAAGTAGAATAGGGACCACTTCGGTGGGAAAGTAGACAGCGTTCCATGCACTCCGGTGTCTAGTCATGCCTGCCACATGTCCATGGAAACGTCTACAGATGCAGACAGCACTGGCTCTTCGGCTTTGAAACAGAAATGAGCACTGAAACCTAGAGTCAGATACGACTGGCTTTCGAGCAAGGGCGACCTTATATGATTTTAAATATTGTGTTTTAAACGTGTGAATTGCATCGTTCTGAAAAACAGTGTGCTAGTGTTGAGTTACGAATTCTCAAATCAGTTGTCAATCTCTAAGTAGAAGTAGTGCTTACTACAGACATCGGTACATGGCAATACCTACCTATTTATCAAACATTGCAGCATTATTTTACAAATACTGTGCACCACCATCACTTGATACGTATAACAGTATTATTTTGTTTAACTATATAAGTTTATTATTAATATTGTGCCTGATATTACAGGAATTTGCAATTCAAAGACCCAAAAGCACCTAAGTCATTTAAAAGGTTATTGATTATTTATTGTTTTTTGTTATTGTTTATTTGTTTATTGTTTTCAAGAGTTCTAATTTGTATAACTAAAATTTTGGAATAAATGTTTATTTTGCTTTTTAACTCTTTTTTTATTCATTCATTCATTCAATCCCATTTCTACCAACAGCCCCTCGCCAAGGCGACTCCGGGCAGCTCACACATCAACAATAAACACTTCACAGAAAACATTTAAAAACATTAAATAGACCTTTAAGTTAAACAAATTTAAAATTTTCTTTTAAAATTCCTTTTAAAGTGCCCTCCAATACCACATAACAAAGCTGCCAGGAACTGGCAGCCCGGGCAATTATACTTATTTACGTTACTTGTTATTAAAACTGAAAAATCCAAACCTATCTATTACAAAAACCAATATTTTAATTATTTTATTTATTTTCAAACTTGTGCTGTTCCAGCAGGCAACATGGCAGGATATAATGTATGTGTGTTTCTACTACCATCAAGTTTTTTTAAAAAAATAGCACGCTGTTGAGAACCAATAAAATACAGCTCCATTCTATAAAAACAACAAATTCAGTTTGGCCAGAAAGTATACGCTCATAGAGGACCTATATCAGTGATGGAGAACCTTTTAGAGACCAAGTGCCCAAACTGCAACCCAAAACTCACGTATTTATCACGGAGTGCTAACACAGTAATTAGGGGAGGGAGGACGTGCTCCCATTGGGCTGCTGGGCAGCGGGGTGGGGAGAACTCTGTGCTGGGGGGAGAGAGGAAGTGCTCCTATTGGGCTCCTGGGCAAGGCGAACTCTGTGCTGGGGCAACGGCACATATGCCTGGAGAGGGCTCTGAATGCCCCTTCTGTCACACGTGCCATAGGTTCGCCACCCGTGACCTATATCTTGTCTCGGCTCTGACAAGCTTTCATTTGAAATGCACATTTCACCTCCATTAGATCTAAGTTTTGGGGAGATTCATCTAAATGTCATATGAAAAGACACCCAAAGTATAGTGTAAGACCAGACAAAATGTACTAGAGCCCGATCCTTTTAAGCATCTCTGATGTATCCAGCTGAAGGGGAGAACAGAAGAGTCGAATATAATTTCATCTGGAATGTCTCAGAGAGATCTGACTGCAAGATACCTGGGATATTCAAAAGGGGCCTCCTCGGTTGCACGGGCCAGAGGTTCTACAGGAGTAACCGTCAAGGTTGTTTACATGGACCCTTTAAAAGAAATGAGAATGTAGATACCTTCGGGGGTCCAGTTCATGATCCTTGGAGCCAGTCACTAGCTCTGGATGGATTCGGACATATCCCATCATGGGCTAGAAGGACAGAGAGAAAAACAGGTAGTTTGAAGAAGAGCTAGTACAAACTACAAGCATGAGTCAAGGAGGGAAAAAGTCGCTCTTGCTCGAAAGCCAGTTGTATCTGACTCTAGGGTTCAGTGCTCATCTGTTTACAGCCGAAGAGCCAGCGTTGCCTGTCTGTAGATATTTCCATGGACATGGGCAGACATGACTAAACACCGGAGTGCACAGAACGTTGTTTACCTTCCCACCTAAGTGGTACCTATTTATCTACTTGCAATTTTTTTTGCTTTCAAACGGCTAGGTTGGCAGGAGCTGGGACAGAGCTCACTCCATTGTCTCGAACTGCTGACCGGATGACCTTCCAGTTGCCAAGTCCAGCATCTTAACCACTAAGCCACCGCAATCCCCTCTATGAGTCAAGGAACAGATAACCTTTTTGACTGATTTATCTGATTTATCGTATGCTGTTGCATAATGTAAGTGAAATTTCAGATTGTTTGCATACCCAAGAATCACTGTAGGGCAGGGGTTACCAACCTAAGGCCCATGGGCCGGATCTGGCTCATGGTGTCATTTCATGTGCCCCCCCCCACCTCTCTAAGTGCATTTGCAAAACAAAATGGCCATCCCTTTGATGCTGCTGGGACAAAATGGCCACCCACATCATGCAGGCAGCTGTAATAAAAGCAAAGGTGGGCGCATTTATGACAGCCGTAAATGCGCCTGCTTCCATTTCTGGGGCGTTTGGTCAGGCCCATTCAGCTGTCCAGGGGGCCTGGTCAGGCCCACAGCATACAAAGTTGAGAAAGGCGGGATATAAATAAAAAATCGAATCGAATAAGCTGAGGGTGGGAAACGCAACAACTACTAGTGAGTTTCGATAATCCCTTCTACATGAAAGTCCATCACTGGCAGGGAGGGGGGGGATAAGATAAAGGCTTCAGCCATGATCCAGATCTAACTACTTCCTGACCCAGACAGGAAATGGTTCCTGACCAGGACAGAAAGTATAGATCTCCTATGCCGCCAGGTAAATAGAGCAGATGACTCGAGTATAAGCAGTCTGTTTTTTTCAGCACATTTTTGGTGCTAATAAAATTGGCTTATACTTGAGTATATACGGTAAGTCAGTCTGTCTGATAGACATCCTAATTTTCCCCCTATAGAACATTGTTCCTGCTTTTCCACAAAACACACTTTGTTTTGAAGATGGGGGGTCATTTCAACTTTGCACTGTAAATCCAGGATTTTGTACCATTTTAAGCCAGTGTAATAAATTAAAGAGGGCCACAGTGGCTTAGCGGTTAAGATGCTGAACTTGACAACGGGAAGGTCAGCAATTTGAGACCCAAGTAATGCACAACAGAGTGAGCTCCCATCATCTGTCCCAGCTCCTGCCAATTTAGCAGTTAGAAAGCAAGAAATTGTAAGTAGATAAATAGGTACTGCTTTGGCTGGGAAAGTAACAGCACCCCATGTGCTCCGGCATCTAGTTATGCCTGCCACATGACCCTGGAAATGTCTGCAGATGAGCACCACCCTCTAGAATCAGACACAACTGGCTTTTAAGCAAGGGAGGCATTTACCTTTACAACAGTATTATGACATTGATTTTATTGTAGTTTGTTTTGTTTTGGTTATGTAGTATGTTAGAAATGCCATAAGCTTGTGTTATATTAAATAATGTAATTATAAAATCAGACATAAGCATATAAATGATTATAGAATTGGATATGTGACAAGAATATAATATGAGAAACAGAAATAGGTATTATAATGAATTTGGATAAGTTTTAATATGTATCTTAATATACTGGTTGATATTACTGAGTTATGATGAAACTTATTGATGTATTGGATTATTAAGTATGTACTTTGTTTGCATTTTGTTTCATTTAGATTGTTGTTGTTTTTGCTTTTTGTTGACTTGTATTTTTTTGAAAACGTAATAAAAATTAAATTAAAAAAAGACCTTGACCTTTACTAATAAATTAAAATAATAACCATGTGCCGTCAAATCAATTCTGACTTACGGCAACCATTTCCCACCCCTTTCTAGGTAGAGAAAACACAGAAATGGTTTACTCTTCCCTTCATTTGTGGGCTCAAGGCCATACAGGCTGGCTCTTAGAACAACGTCATTGACGTGTTGTTGTCCTTGTTTACCTTGACTACCTCTTCAAATGTCTCCAGATTTTCCTTCATACTGTAATGAGAGCGCAGAAAGGAGACAAAATTGCAAGGGTACATTCCGTAAAGGCGATGAAAGAGAGCATACACACTGGCATGGAGGTGGACTAGATAGATCTCGGCCACATGACCTGTGGAGAGAGAAATGTAACCGTTGGTTTTCTGGACTTCAATTCTCAAATACACAGTCAATTCCCCAAAGCACTGATCAGCCAGTAAACCCATTTGTGTGGATTCACAGACTTGGGCTTCTGGGAATTGAAGTCTAAGAACAGCTGGAGTGCCAGGGGCAGCTCTGCTTTCGACAAACATCAACAAGTGTCTTACCTTGATTCTTCAAGTACCAAGACGAAAGGCGGCCAAAGATGCCGAAGAAGTCATGTAGATACTGCTTCCCGGAATGAGGGATCATTGGCAGCATTGTTATTAACACTAGCACACCTGTAGTAAGGGCCACTACATCTGTGTCAGTCTGCAAAGGTAAGCAAACATCTGTTTACCAGGTGACATCACATCTCCCAATGGGCAAGCTAGAAGCATTCCAAATATTTTCTACCATCATCTTCCCCATTTCTGTTTATCAGAGATTGAGTTAGACAGAGGGTTCTATGTCCCAGGGTCTCAACTGGTGAGCAGATACAGGTGAAACTCGGAAAATTAGAATATCGTGCAAATGTTCATTCAGTTCAGTAATGCAACTTAAAAGGTGAAACAAATATATGAGATGGACTCATTACATGCAAAACAAGACAGTTCAAGCCTTACTTTTGATGTTTATGGCTTACAGTTTATGAGAACCCCAACCCCCCAATCTCATGTACCCCATAATCATCACATAATCTCATGCACGCTGTACATTTATAACGAATTAAGACATGACATCTCTCGCTTTGCATGTAGTGAGTCTATCTCATATATTTGCTTCACCTTTTAAGTGAAATGAATGGACATTTGCACGATATTCTAATTTTCCAAGTTTCACCTGTATTATGACAAGACCTCTTTCATCCTGATTCTGGAACATTCTTTGCCAGAATGGTCAAAATTATTTCACCTATGCCTAACTTTAGGCAAGCGATTAAAAAAAGTTTCACCTGAATTTTGACATATTTATTACTATTACTCCCTGGTACATTAGTTTTTAAGGATGCTTCCTCTCTCCTTTTGATGAGTTGTTAAACTTCACACAACTGCACACCTTCATACACAAAACTTCACATAACTGCACACCTTCACACACAAAAGAGAATGCAGCAGATTTCAACATGTTAGGCAGGAAGCACCCTGATTTTTACTTGCATGACTTTTTTTAAAAATGCTGCTGTTTGTATTCTTTTTAAAATAGAGATGCACATTAGATCAAAATCCCTGTCGCAATTCCATTCCCATAATGTAGTAGTTCATGATATTTATACATAAACAGGACATATCAAAATAAAAATACATAAATTGACAAAATTGCTAAGCAAAGCTGGGAGACATCCGGTCAAAACAATACAGGAGTTTTAACAAGAGGCCTCATACCAACAAATATTTAGAGGAAAAGGAGGGATTACACCATAGTAACAATACATATATATCAAAGCATTTAAGTAGTTAAGATGCTGAACTCGCTGACTGGAAGGTCAGAGTTCAATTCCAGGGTACTGCATGATGGAGTGAGTGGATTATTTGGTGCCATGGGCTGGATCTGGCCCACAGGCCATAGGTTGAGAACCCCTGCCATATACCTACAATCAAAGCACCATTGTCTCCAATAGCATAATAAACAAATATGATAAACAGGAATCACAACAGTATACCTTAAGAAATTTGAGCAACGAAAGCAGGACAGGTGCTTGAGAAAGCTTGTGCTTCCAAGATGGCTGATGTCTTATCACATGACCAAGAAGGGAGAGAGTAGAGAGGCGGGTCGTAGATTTATTCATGTATTCATTGATTTTGTCCAGAAGGTGCTGTGAGATTTGACAGGGAATAGACAAAAATAAAAAGAGGCTTAGGATATAGGAGAGAACGAGATGCAGGTCTTTGCCAGACACCTACCCCACCTCACCCCCAAAAAATCCACACAGAAGTAAGGATGCAGCATGTCTCCCATTCAACAAGATGCAGTAGGTTTGTAAAACCCTCTGCAATTTCACATGTCCTTAGAACCGCTGAAGAACCGATTTCATCATTGCGACAAGTCTTGCTTTGCCAACCTTGTCATGAGGCTCTTGAAGTGTGGAAAGGATGTGCAAGGCTTGCTGGGAACCAGTTTCCAGATAGTAATCCACCAAGGTGTTCACAGGCAGAGGCCCCCGGTCTGCAGAGTGAAAAGACAAACCAATAGAGCAAAATATGTTAGCAGAATTCTAGACATTTAAATAAGAGGATACAGAATAAAATCCAGTTAGTCAGTGTAGGGACTGTGGTGGCTCAGTGGTTAAGAAGCTCACCTTGTGAGCTGGAAGGCCGGCAAGTCAGCAGGTTGAGACCCGGATTACTGCACGATGGAATAAGCGTCTGTGTTTGTCCCAGCTCCTGCCAACCAAGCAGTTCAAAAGCAAGAAATTGCAACTAGATAAATTAGGGACCACTTCGGTGGGAGAAAAGATCTTGGGGACATGAAAGGAGCCTCATGCGGGCGTCCCCTGAGCAGAGTTTCTCCAGCAAAAGTTTGCCATGATGGTAAACCTTGGCACTCCAGGTGTTCTTGGACTACAATTCCCAGAAGCCCGTCAGCACTCCTGATGATCAGGGCTTCTGGGAACTGAAATTCAAGAACAGCTGGAGTGCCAAGGTTTGCCATAGCTGGTGTAGGGAATGTGTGGCCTTCCAGTTGTGGTTGAGATTTTGGTTTTATTGTCTAGTTGTACTCCTGTATTTAAATGTGAGATTTTGTTCATCACTCTCCTATTATATTCGTGGACTTGGTCCATACCTGTCAAGTATCCCGTTTTGGCTGGGATTTCCCGTAATTCACCATCTTTCCCCCTATTTCCTGCCACCATCCCATAATAGGAATGACCAGGAAAGGGGTTACTGCGCATGCACGAAGGGGTTTCTGCGCATGCGCGAATGGGTTACTGCGCATGTGCACATGGGTTACTGCACATGTGCAAATGGGTTACTGTGCATGTGCAAAACAAGTTACTGCTCATGCGTTCGCCGGTGCCCGGAAACCTTCCCTTATTTTCATCACCGCAACTTGACAGGTATGACTTGGTCCACAAAGGTAAAGGTAAAGGTTTCCATTGCTTGAAAGCCAGTCGTTCAGTGCTCATCTCTGTTTCAAAGACGAAGAGCCAACGCTGTCTGCTTCTGCAGATGTTTCCGTAGTCATGTGGCAAGCATGACTAGACACCGGAGCACACGGAATGCTGTTACCTTCCCACCAAAGTGGTCCCTATTTATCTACTTGCAATTTTTTGCTTTCGAACTGCTAGGCTGGCACAAAAGCTCACAGTTTTAAGGTGTCACAACATTTTTTGTCTTCTTTTTTTTTTTGCTGTTCTGTTTTATTTACTCTCTGTTATATTAAAAAAATTAAAAGGCCCTCTTTCAAGTCCTCACCAGACATGCCTGGGAAGCAGATGGATCTGAGGGCAGGGCCACCTCTAAACCTTCCCCCCCCCCTCTCTCTATTGAGCCTTAAAGCATGAGGCAGCTATTCAAAGAGACTTTTAAAAAAAAAACGATTATTCCCATTGCATGTCATAAGTTCACAATGAGGAAGCTAAGGAGCTTTGGAGGCAATCAGCACTTGAATGATTAGAACATCAGGGAACACCGTGTATGCTGCTTTACAGATCAAGAAAAGCAAGCAGGATAGGAGACCAAAATAAATGTGCTGATTCTGAGTACAAGGATTAAGGAGTGCAACTTGTTATGCAATAGATTTTAACAATTATTCTCCTAATGGGGAAATCACTAGGCTTACTTCCAGTGCTGCCTGCGTCTGCAGACGTTTCTGTGGACATGTGGCAGGCATGACTAAACACCAGAGAGCACTGGACGCTATTTACCTTCCCACCAAAGTGGTCCCTATTTATCTACTTGTAATTCCTTGCTTTCAAACTGCTAGGTTTGGCAGGAGCTGGGACAAAGATGGGAGCTCACTGCATTGTGCAGCACTTGAGTCTTGAGCTGCTGACCTTCCAGTCATCAAGTTCAGTGTCTTAACCACTGAGCCACTGCAGTCCCTTATCTATTATTGACATTGCTGTTAAAGAAGCCATAGTGACAGGATGCTTTGAACCAGGATTTCTCAACCATTTTAAGCCAGGGGCTGGGTCACGCTCCCTCAGCTTCAGGGGCCGGATGACTATTTTGCTCTTCCTCCACCACATGGACTTTCCTGTTGTAGTGGAGGTGCGGGGGGGGGGGTGTCACATGAAATGGTGCCGTGGGCCACATCCAGCCCACAGGCTGCAGGTTGAAAATCCTTGCTTTAAACCTACGCAAGTTGAGAAAATATGCCCTTTTTTGTTGGTATTGCTCCACCTAAGATAAGGAGAGAAGTAGCATTTGACACCAAGAGAACTACGCAAGAGAATGACCCTCAACATCCTCTGAAGGGATATGAGCCTCAAGTCTAACAACTCAGATCCAGGAAGAGCTTTATGGCAAGAAGAAACACTATTGAGAGTACGTAAGAGCAATTTGAAGACAGAGGAAGGTGCTCACTGGACAAGGGAAAACTTTAAAAGAGGATATAGTTGAAGAACTCATCTTCCCCTACGTCACTTGGAGGACTCTGAATAGGCTGAGGGTTGGAGTGCCTAAATGTAAGACCAACAGGCTTAAGTGGGGGCTGCCGGCAGACAACACGCTGTGAAGAGATACAGAATCCGGCTCATTTACTGGTCTGCCGACAACTGCCAGAAACACACACCGATGAGGACTTAGGTTTGGCCAACGACAAAGCCAAGAACGTGACTTCATTTTGGCAGTCCAGGGTTCGATCTGGACTTGAAAGAAGAAGATCTCTTATGGCACTCGGTGGAAAACCTATAAAGTTCTGTACTACTTACAGCTAAGCACAAGCCATCAGGATAATGCTTAGCACACCACTGGACTAACCGAGGAGAATGAACACTCACCACTTCCTAATCTCTTTCTGGAAAATCTAGAAGACATTTAAACTTGTAATTTGGCAAACGTGACAACAGCTCCCTTTTTGCTACACAAGGGGAAGAAAGCTCCTTGAACATAAAGGAGACGTGAAATTTCCACTGGCTCCTTGGTTATGAAATAGTCAATACTGCATAGATTAGGAATGCGACTTCCTTTCAGGTCTGTGTATCTGGATGTCGCTGTTCACGTGGCTTTTGCCTGTGGTTTCAAAAAAAAATTACACACCCACCTTCAGCAGCAACATGCAATACCAAGAAGCAAGAAATGACAAACATCATGTTACAGGTGAAACTCGGAAAATCAGAATATTGTGCACATGTTCATTCATTTCACTTAAAAGGTGAAACAAATATATGAGATAGACTCACTACATGCAAAGCGAGAGATGTCATGCCTTAATTTGTTAGAATTGTGATGATCATGGCGTACAGCGTACATGAGATTATGTGATGATTATGGGGTACATGGGATGGGGGTTCATAAGATGTAAGCCATAAGCATTAATATTATAACAAAGTAAAGCTTGGACTATCCCGCTTTGCATGTAATGAGTCTATCTCATATATTTGTTTCACCTTTTAAGTTGCATTACTGGACTTGAATATTTGCACGATATTCTAATTTTCTGAGTTTCACCTGTACTCTCTTTCCATTTCACTGCATAAACAAAACATTAGCTATTTTTATTAATTAAAAACAGAAAAACAGTACCACCAATAATGACTCCGCTCAAGTTGAAACCTAATCTTCTTTATAAGCTGCAAGTAAAGAGCTCTGGTGGCGCAGGGGTGAAACTGCTGTACTGCAGCCAGAATGTTGTGAGTTCAGTCCTGACCATGGCTCAAGGTTGACTCAGCCTTCCATCCTTCTGAGGATGGTAAAATGAGTACCCAGCACATTGGGGGCAAAATGTTAATTAACTTGCGAACTGCCCAGAGAGTGCACTAAGCACCATAGAGAGGTATACAAGTGTAATAGCTATTGCTGTGATGCAGCAACTGATCAGGGGCTCAAAAAAACACAAAGGACGTATTCAGCCTACCTGAACTTAGGTTTTCTCGAAGTGCAGTTGTTATGTCTTCCACGACAGTTAGGACTGGAGAATCAAGCAGGGTGAGGAGGTCACTGGTGTTTCCTTGCTGAGCCATTCCGCTTTGTGCTAGGTGCTTACGTGCATGCTACTGGGATTGTACAAGGCAATCTAAACATTCCTCATTGGTACTCCTGTCCAACTGAAGACAAACAAACATTGATTTTTTCAAATGTTCCTTTTTTAACTTTCAGCTTGCTACCAATGCTTTTCATTTCATTTCATTTCAAGTTTTATTTGTAGCCCGCCTTTCTCGACCCAATGGGGGACTCAAGGCTTTACTATCTTTGAGCTTTCAGCACATGTAATCTGAGACTCCTACTATTTATTCTAAACTCTTCCTCAGGTGGCCACATCAGTGATGCCCTGGAAAACAATGCCACCAGGACAGGTGCATCTTAACCTTCTAAGCCAGGGGTATCCAAACTACGGCCCATGGGCCAAATCCAGCCCATGGCACCAATTAATCCGGCCCACACCGCCCTCACCGCCTCCAGAAGCGGAAGTAGAATGCACCCGCACAAGCACAGAATGCTGCTATAAATGACCCGTGGCTGTCATAAATGTTTATGACAGCCATGGGTCATTTACGGCAGCATTCTGCACATGTGCAGGCATGTTCTGCGCATGCACATGGATGTTTTACTTCGACATCCGGCCATGTGATCGGATCACGGCCTGAAAAGTTTGGGCACCCCTGTTCTAGGCTCTCTACAGCAGGAACTGCCAGACTTCACTGACATATCACAAAACATATAGCAATGAAATCGCATGAAAAGATGCAAGACCCCTAATACAAATGCTCCCCCCACCGTCCAAATCGGATGCTTGCTATTACTGTATTTGCTCCCTGCATTTAGAAACCTAACATGGAAATGCAGCAGGCAGAATCCGGCCTGTGTTTATAGAAGATTAGCTTAACATAGGTAAAAGTAAAGGCTTCCCTTGCTGGAAAGCTAGTCGTATCCGACTCTAGGGTTCAGTGCTCATCTCTGTTTCAAAGCCCAAGAGCCAGCGCTGCCTGCTTCTGCAGACATTTCCGTGGTCATGTGGCAGGCATGACTAGACACAGGAGCACACGGAGCGCTGTTACCTTTCCCTCCGAAGTGATCCCTATTTATCTACTTGCAATTTCTTGCTTTCGAACTGCTAGGTTGGCAGTACTCCGGAATCGAACTGCTGACCTTCCGCCTCCCAGTCAGCATCTTAGCCACTTGAGCCACTGCTACTGTGGTTATTTATGAAGAGCCCTGGTGGCACAGCGGTTAAACTGCTGTACTGCAACCAAAACTGTGGATGTTGTGAGTTCAATCTTTTCGAAGTTGGTAAAATGAATATCCGCCATGTTGGGGGCAAAATGCTAATTATATTGTGAACTGTCCAGAGTGTCTGCTAAGCACTAAAGGGCAGTAAAAGGTAAAGTTCTCCCTTGCTCGAAAGCCAGCCATATCCGACTCTAGGGTTCAGTGCTCATCTGCTTATAGCCAAAGAGCCAGCGCTGTTGGATCTGCAGATGTCTCCATGGACATGTGGCAGGCCTGACTAGACACCGGAGTGCACAGAACGCTGTTTACCTTCCCACCAAAGTGGTCCCTATGTGTCTACTTGCAATTTCTTGCTTTCACACTGCTATGTAATTGCTATAATCAATGAAGCGTTAGTGTGCATCTTGGATACTTAATTGGTCAAATGAGTCCTCATCAGTTAAATTACACAAACCTTATATAAGTACAAATAGGATTCCAGCCAATGTTAACAGAGGACAGGGCCTAATAGCCATGGAATACAACAGATGTATTCTACCTCCTAAACTGGTGATTCCCCTTCCCCGTAGTCCACCCAGGTTAGGAGGTCACCCTGCAAATCTGATCAAGAGACCCTGAAATATGTCTGGAGCAGATTTCAGGTGCCTCGGAGATTTGTCTCATTTTGCTACTAGACTTTGACCAAGGCTCTTTTCCAATAATGCAAAATCTGATGGCATTCTAGTTATGATTTAAAACGGCGCTAGGCAACCTACAGCCTGTGGCGCCAAATAATCCGGCCCCTGCTCTCACTCCAGCTGCTGCTGCCACTGGAAATCAGCCTCAGACGGAATGAGTCCGCATTTACGGCAGCAGCAGATTCATTTATGGCAGCAGTAAATTGGGTGTGGGGGACCACCAGTCTTCACATCCCCATACCGTCTGAGGGAGCATGACCTGGCCTCAGACTGAAAAAGGTTGGCAAGCCCTGATCTAAAATGTTAACTTACTGCAGCTTTTTAGGTTTATGCAGGGGACAATGTGATATTAAAAGATTATTCTGATTTAATGTGTTTAGTGCAGCCGTTTCAAGCCAGTGGCCAGGCCATGCTCTGTCAGTTTTGAGGGCCAGATGGCCATTTTGCACTGCCTGCACGATGGGAGTGGTGGCCATTTTGTCCCAACAGCTTCAAAAGGATGGCCGTTTTGTTTCTCGAATGCCCTTGGAGGGGTGAGGGGGTCACATAAAACAGTACCGTGGGCTGCATCCGGCCCACAGGCCTTAGGTTGGGAACCCCTGGTTTAGTGCATACCTAAAATCTTTCACAAAAATCTGTGGGTTTTTACATGCCTAGCTCAAACAGCCCAATATATAAATATGGTAAAATATAATTTGATGGAACACACTGATGCTGTTTGGTTTACAAATGGCATCTAGCAGTTTATGGTCAAGTTTTGGGCTCATATTTAGACATAGCTTAGTATCTCCATCTTTTTAAAAAAGAAAACAAAGATGGCATTTCCCCTTTTTTTTACAAAAGGCAAAGGCTGAAGCATCACAGGTTGGCCAGGACAACCCAGGAGATCTGTGTTGTTGGCCTGCCAGAAGCCTTGTGAAACCCAAACCCTACAGATTCTTCTCCAAATTCATATTTTTGCAAGCTTTGAGAATAATTCCTACATTGCTTTTCTGCTTTCTCCTGAAAAAATCTATTCTTGCAAACACAAGGTGTTTTTTTTTTGTTTTTTTGCAAAGCAGGACACATTTTTTATCTTGCCTGTAACACTGAAAACTAGGCTACGTGTTCCAAGCCAAAACATGCTGCCTTGTGCCAAGTAAACTGGACTCCTGCCACTGTTGTTTCCAGATCCGATGTCATCACCCTTTTCACTGCTATTTCAACATTGTGCAAAATGTCAGCGCTGGAAGCACAGATTTTTAATTCCAGACTAGATTAAGTGCCAATGGTTCTTGATAATTAAACCACTGCAGAAGCAAACTCTGTCTCCAGATTTAGGAATACTGTAATCATCATAAATGAGTCAACAGCATTCGAAGATCTATGCTGGTCTTGGACCATAATAAAGATTGATTAATCAGTCTTTCTGTGAACATTCAAACAGGTTTACAACCTATCTAGAGCAGGCATTGGAACCTACTGCCCATGGGCCGGATGCGGCCCACAGAACCATTTTATATGACCCTCTGTCCTCGTTCCCACCACTGCCGCGTGGCGGAAACACCAAAAATGCACCGAAAATGCACCGAAAATGTGCAAGAATTCACCGAAAACATGAGAACTCGCATAGAACCACGTGACCGGCCTGCTCAGCTGTCTGATGGCGAGTGATCCGGCCCACAACCTGAAAAATGTTGAGAAAGCCTGCTTGACGTAAATAAATTATGTAAATAAATAATATGCATATTACATCAATGGTACTATAACAGTACCATCCACTTCACTACCATACAATGTTTGATATGTAGAAAAAGTCCAGAATCTTTTACCTGCTGTGCTGACAAGTAGACTTCCTTAACACTATCAATCTGGTTCTTTTCATGATCACAACTCTGGAAAGAGAAAGATACAATCCATTTGAAACAGCTGGAAAACTGTGACGAGTTACTTCTCACTATACCACCACACATATAAAGCATTTAGCCATTCACACTGAAGTTTTTAAGCCTCACGAGCCCATAAAAGTTTAGACTCCATACCCCCAAAAATCACCACTGGACACCAAAAACACTTGGATATGGATGCAAAACTCTTTATTCTGGATGGATAATTTGAAATGTAGGATATAAGCAGCTCCAAAACACATCTATATTCACCAAGTACAGCAGGAAGCTGATTAAGGCTACTGAGAAAAATGGCAATTTTGATTTAAATGCACTCATGGGACACACTGCCCAAACAATTCAAAAGCATGCAGATACCACACCGACCCATGTTTGCCAGTCAGGATTCTTAAAGGAGGGAGATCTAAACTCCGCATATTGTACTGCAGCAATTGCTACTAAAACTAGCTTTCCCCATAGCATGGGTTCCATGAGACAGAACCTCTGTATATGCAGAGAACATCCCTCTGAGTACAAAATACCTTGGGGTCCTTATTCACAGAGGAGTCCACGCAACGGTAGACATCTCCGCGTTGACATTCCACACATGCAAACGGACCTAGGAAATCAAGTCCATCTGCGTGCGGTTTTTTAGCCATTTGGATATCACGTCACCCGCACGCTAGGCGGACCATGACGTACCCTCCGCTCCACCTGGCCCAAGGGATCCTATGGAGGATGCTTTGGTGAGTTTTAGTCCTGGCCGAACCTCATGGACAGGTAGGTGATGGGCAACGCTGCCTAGTTAGACCGCTCAAAATGCTGAGGATAAATAACATTGAGAAGGACATTTCCAAAATGATGTACCTCTGAATCTCTTCAAGACATCTCACTCATGAACACTGGAGAAAAATGGACAACCCAGATAGATTCTGGACTATTCAAGACAATTCTTCTGTTGTTGTTTTTAATGCTGACGTCTGCGACTTCCCTTGCAACTCCAAAGCATTACCAAGTCAGAAAGAACATTAAATTTAGCTCTACCCTTTCATTACACAATGACTCAAATTTAATATACAAATCACCAAAGCCACAGTAAAACCTCGCATAAAGACTGCCTTGTTTAGAGACTAACTTGCTTAAAGAGCAGAATTTTCCCTGATTGGCCGCCTCGCTTAACAACTAAAACCAACCAAAAACTCGCTTAACAACTAAATCAGGGTTCCCAATCCCCCCGCCAGAAGTCACAATTAGTCACTTACAATGGTGTTTCGCTTAAAGAGCATTATGCTCTTTAAACGAGGTACCACTGTAATGCTCTGTTTTCTATCATACCTGCCTTCTGCAAACCACTATACAATAGAGCTCTCATTATCCTGCCATAATATTCCTGTAGGCTGGATCATCCTCCAGATTTAAACAGCCTTACAGAATCTGAGATAAGCTGCCTGAGGCTAGGCAATGAGAAAGTTGCCAACCTGTGCTCCGGATGCACGTTTCCGGGATCTCAAATCCATCAAGAAACAAAGGGTTAAATGACACCGGTTTTCTATTCAAATAACAGATGATATATACGGTTCAATCCAGTGAATTGGACCCGGAGGTAGCTTTAAAAGAGGACTATTTTGCATTTCACACCAGATACATTTGAAAATGTTTGATTAAGTCTATCTATGTACAATGGTACCTCGCTTAAAGAGCATAAGGCGTTCCACGGAATTGCTCTTTAAGCGAGTTTGCTCTTTAAGTGAAACACCATTGCAAGTGAACGAATGTGACTTCTGGCGGGGGGTGTGTGTGTGATTGTGAACCCCGATTTAGTTGTTAAGTGAGTTTTTATTTGGTTTTAGTTGTTAAGCGAGGCGACCATTCAGAGAAAATTCTGCTCTTTAAGTGAGGTAGTCTCTAAGCGAGGCGCTCTTTATGCAAAGTTTTATTGTATTTCGGGTTTGGGTGAGGTGTTATGTAAACCTGTCAACTGGCTCTCACCTACTATTATAGCACTTTGTGCTTTCTTACACAAATATACATAAAGCCTACCTACAGGCAGCATTAATTGAATTTATAACCTTCTTCATAAAAAAAACAGCCACTCTGTCAATGAATGACAATCCTCTTCTAAATTCAGTTATAGCAAGAGCAATTTAAATATTACAAATGAACCCCCAGTTTGTTTGTTTATTTATTTAGATTTATATCCCGCCCTCTTGCTCCAGGGCAACTCAGGGCAGCGTACAACATATTAAAAAATTATATTCCATGATCTCCTACTCTGTGTTACTACAGATATTCTTTGTGAGTTACCATTTATACTCGAGTATAAGCTGAGTTTTCAGCCTCAAAAATGAGCCCTCAAAGGGGGACACGGCTTATACTCAGGTAAATGACCATGAGGGTCCCAAAACCATGCCGGATTGAGACACGCCAACAATTTAATTAATTTTACCATTTTTCATGTATTTTGATTATTGAAACTTATCAGCTGCTGCATTTCTCACCCTCGGCTTATACTTGGGCCAATCTATTTTCCTGGGTTTTCAGGTCAAAATTAGGTACCTTGGCTTATATTTGGGTCGGCTTATATTCGAGTATATATGGTGGGTTTTGTGTGTGAAAGAGAGAATGCTACATTAGGCAAATTAGCAATTTGAACTCTGGTGATGCAGTGGTTAAACTGTTGTAATGCAGCCAAAATATTGTGTGTTCGATCCTGATGGGAATCAAGGTTAAGTCAGCCTTCCATCCTTCCGATGTCAGTAAAATGAGTATCTAACAGGTTGGGGACAAAATCCTAATTACCTGTAAAACCACCCAGAGAATGCACAAAGCACTATGAGGCGGTATATAAGTGTAATGGCTATTGCTATTTGAAACCTACAAACAAAACAAAATTTATCTGCCCGGTTGTCTAAAAGCAGTGTACTCTCATCAACCAGAGTCAATCCGACAAATTAAAACTCAATAAATGCTGTGCTATTTAGTACTGAAAGACACTGGCTTGGAGGTCGTTGTCAAGAAAAAAAATACTGGCCGTACATGTGTTGGAGGTACTTTATAAGGCAGCCTGCTTTTCTTTGGGAATATTTGTTCTGTCTCAAGAGACAGCCACAAGCAATATGCAGAAAGGTTTGGAGTGTTGCCTTCTCAGCCAGTCTTAACATCGGGGATTAAACATCGCTGTCCAGAAAATCTCTGGCAAGAGAATACAAAGCAAGCCTCAAGCAGAAACCTTATCTGAGGCTGGCAAACACCTACTCCTAACTCAAAACAGATGATGGGGCTCCTTGGTTCTGTTTTTACTCCGGAATTCAGGATCAACATGTTTCATTGCTTCCCAATGCCTCTGAAACCCATCCATTTCTTGGGTTTTCCACGCAGAACAAAGCAACTTTCAATGGTAAACAGCTAATTAGCATCTGCAGAGCAGTAGTTCCAGCGCAAATCATGGCATTTTCAGACTTGATATCAGAACGTTGTTTTTTTTAATGCAGTGCACTGCCCTTCAACATAGAAGTAAAACAGCACACACATATAAACTGACCAGCAAAGTAGAAAAAGACAATTAAGCTGTCCACAACATTTTCCAAATTAAATCATTGACTGGCATGAAAAAGACATTCGTCTGAGGAAGACTATTCAAAAAGAAGAGACAGTTTACCACCGTGCCAGACCCTTCACCCTGCTTACTTGCCCCAGATAACAGGAGTATCAAACAAAGGGCAGCTCGTGATGATCTTGGTATGCAAACAGGTAACAAGTCATTTATTTTTATGTATTTTATTTATTCAATTTGTATAGCTGCTGCCCCAATTGACGTGCAACTCTGGGCGGCATACATAAAATCCCCAACGTTTAAACTATAGAGACCCTTAAAATTCCTAAAATCACTGAAAAACTACCTCCCACCCGCACCAATTAAAAATATAGTTAAAAACTATTAAAAGCATGAATGATCCTCCTCTAAATGAGCCGGGGTGGTGGTGGTGTTGCTCCCTCTCTACCTCCCCACACCTGCCCTGCCAGCCAGGTTTTCAGCTCTTTCCTAAAGGGCAGCAGCTCCGTCTGGAGACACAGCTCAACTGGCAGGAGGTTCCATAGGGCCGGAGCGAAGTCATCTGTGACTTTGGGGCAAAAAGCACCAGGATCGAGAAGCAAATCCAAAAGTGGGCCAGTAAGTGAGATGTAACATAAGACCCTCTTGAAATAGGTGCTTCTACCTGTGCAAATTTGCACTGAACATTTTTTTTTTTGCATTAGCTATCCAAGAGCACAGCTGCTTGCGCAACAGATGGCTGCGCAAGCAAAGAAGCAAAAAAATAACACTACACTGACCATGTGGACTGAGAACCAGTGCAGTGTTTCAACACATAGGAAGCAGCTTTCCATCTTTCAGTGCCAATGATCAATCTCGTGGCTGTTTGGTATACTGGTTCACTGGAGGCAAACCTATAGCATGCATGCCACAGTGGCACTCAGAACCCTCTACGTGGGCATGTGTGCCATTGCCCCAGCACAGAGTTCACCCCGCCCCTCTGCCCAGCAACCCAATGGGAGCGCTTCCTCCCTCCCCCCAGCATAGAGTTCGCCCTGCCCATCTGTGGCGCGGACAGCATCCTGTTGAGCTTGGGTACTCAAGTCTATAAAAGGTTCGCCATCACTCATAGTTCCTAAAATGTCTTCAAAGAGCAGATCCAACACATAATGTGGTGACAAGCAATGATAACCACAGTTAGGCCTTCTCTGTGTAGATAGTTAGCCTTAGATACTCCATGCCACAAAATCCACCTATACTTTCGGTGGTCCTCCTCCAGTTTGTTACGGCTTCCAAATACAGATTTAAAACTTATGCTGTCAAGCAAGAATTCATAGTCTCATTTTCCCCCTTTTTACTGCAAGAAAGCCTTACTGAGCATATGTAAGGTTTGCTGAGAATGTGTATAAAGTAGTTCAAATGCTTGAAATGTCCTGTGAAAATGTTACTACTAGACAATCAATAACCAAGATTTCTAACTCATAATAGCTTAACAATAGGAACAAAATGACACCTTTATCACCATTCCACTGTATACTACTGAACAAAAAGGGGGAACCAAGCTTGAGTTTCTGTATGTAAAAGGATTAGAAGTTCAGTTTGTTTCTGAAATTCGAAAGAAATTCCTAGGCTCAAAATTTTTTAATTCTGTCTTTTGCAAGCCTGTATCCAGTTTGTATTGTTTAACTACATTTCTTAAATACCGGTACTACAAATGAAAACTTAGCTCGGCTTTTGATGTAATCTGGTTCACAAATAAACACTAGTGACATCTGATGAAGCTGATGTGGGAAGAGTTCCAGAAAGAAAGAAAAGGTGGAGTTGCTTTGCATAATGTTTTAAAGTGGCACACTATCAGAAGTATGTAGTGGCCTTTAAAATAGGGATCAGACAAAGCCCTTGAAGCCTTTTCAAAGAAAGGCAGGATTTTAAAAATAGGTTTTATACATTAGAATTACTGGAAGAGGATCTGTCACCTTACTTACCATGTGTCATAATTATTAAATGAAGCATCTTCATTCAGGGTGAGTTTAAATGTAATGGGACATGCTGGAGACAAGCAAAAATTACTTTCCTGATGTCAGCATCTAGAAAAGTCTGGCTGGATGATACTGAACAAAGTACCTAACAAGAAAAGTTCAGGCTAGACAAAATGCAAAACCTATTACTCCAGCTAGCCGAGGCAATTGTGACAAAACATGGGAGTTACAACCCAACCACACCTAGAGAGCCTCTTTTTGCCCACGTCCTAGATGAACACTTGAACTGTTTCCAAGAGAAATTTACATTTCCAAGATTTGACAAATATGAAGAGGTTAAACAATGGAATAAAAGTTATACATTTTTTTACTTCTAGTTTTTACAATAGAAGTGGTGTCACTTTTCATTTACAGTGGGTCAGCTCCACTTAAAAGCAACATTGCAAAATATTATTTTAGCTGTCATAACTTTCCTTGATTGGCCAAACTATCAATAAGTTACTGCTGGTCACAACTCATTTTCCATTTGTTTTGCTGCCATGCTCTTCTTCTCCAGGTTTAGCCAAACCTTTTAATGATTGGGTCTTCCCATCTTTTGGTGGGCCTGCCAAGGAGTGTTTTTGCTCCTCTGGGATACCACTCGGTGACTGCTGCTGTCCAACGTCCATCTGTCATTCGAGAGATGTGTCCAACCCAGCGCAATTTCCATTTGTGATATTTAGTAACAGCTTCGTTGATTCCACTTTGTTCTCTTATCTGGGCATTGAAGATGTAGCTGCAAAGAGATATCTTTAGCATTGATCTTCCCATGGCTCTTACGGGTCTTGATAGGTCTTCTTCCTTGGCCTTCGTTAATGACCAGGTTTCACTCGCATAGAGAACTGCAGGTAGCACTGCCGAATTAAAAAGGTTGGTGCGTTGTTTCTTGTTGATTTTTCTCATTTAGCAAAATTTCTTTGATGGAGTTAAATGCCCCCCATCCTGCTTTCTTTCTTCTGGCTAGTTCTGCTCTATGATTGTTTTTCATCCCAATCAGACAGCCAAGATAGATGTCATGGTTAACCTGCTCAATGCCATATATTTCCCCAAGATAGATGTCGTGGTTAACCTGCTCAATGCCATATATTTCCCCAAGATAGATGTTGTGGTTAACCTGCTCAATGCCATATATTTCCCCAATACAGGTGAAACTCAGAAAATTAGAATATCGTGCAAATGTTCATTCATTTAACTTAAAAGGTGAAACAAATATATGAGATGGGCTCAATACATGCAAAGCAAGATGTCATGCCTTAATTCATTATAATTGTGATGATCATGGTGTACAGCGTACATGAAATTATGTGATGATTATGGGGTACATGGGTTGGGGTTTCCATAAGCTGTAAGCCATAAGCATCAATAGTATAACAAAGTAAGGCTTGAACTATCTCGTTTTGCATGTAATGAGTCTATCTCATATATTTGTTTCACCTTTTAAGTTGCATTACTGAAATGAATGAACATTTGCACGATATTCTGATTTTCAGAGTTTCACCTGTATATTCTCCTGACACCTATGCAATGACCTGCGATATTAAATAGGTGTGGCTTCTGCACATAAAAAGGCAACCTATTGTTTGCTCTGCGTTCCATCATCTTCTGCAGGATATGAGCATTATGATGCTTAGTAATACAGATGTCAACTCAAACAATAAGCTAATAGAGAAGACTGCTTCAATCTGTGCAAACCTCCAGTCTTCTGAAATTAATTTTAAAAAAATCAGGAATTTATTCTTATTAAGAACATGTTCTCCCTTCTGGTAAATAATTCTTGCAGGTTTTGTGTAGTTTCCACTGTCTTTAAATCCCATGATACTGACAGTAAGGACATAGGAAATGGTTAATCAAAATTAAAAACAGTTTTCTTTAGTTTATTGCTTAAGTAAATTATTCTCTATTTCATGCCGATCTGCTCAATTCGCAGGAACAAATAAATACTTAGGGCACCTAATTTTAAATGTAACAGCTTAGTAATTGCTGACTGAATAGCTCAGTAGGTTGGAGTACCTTGTTTAGGGGCCATAAATCAAGAGTTTGTGCCTCCAGGAAAACGACCAGTTTGCACAACCTTGGGCAAGTTACACAATTCCAGCAAGTCACCGGAAACAAGAATCGGTACTGTATTTCTAGATATTACTGGAAAGGACTGCAGTAGGTTAGAATGAGTTTGACAGCACTATTTTTAAAAGAGAGATTAGAGGAATTTCCCACTAATAAGAATTGTTTGGCCGTAGAACTAACTACTTCCACTGGACCTCTTTGTTGAAGGTTTGTGAACATAATATGGAGGACCTTCAGTGAGAAATGGATTTATTTATTTTTGCTTCAGCAGGCTATATTGCACTTTGAGTTCTTTCAAATCAACAGTTTTCTAATTCTATGACTCATCACCTCCTCCCAACATCCATTAAAAATCTCAACTACTTCATTGTAGATTGAGCTCGTACATACAACCATTTTAGCACACATTTGTACCTGTAAAATAACAACCATATGGCAGGATAATAAACGCCAGCAAGCTGCCACAAGTTTTAAAACCCGTACTATGTTAATTTGGCCAACAATATTAGTCTCAGATAAAATCATTTATTGTACTGATCAAAAGAAATAGGATTTTCACACCCACTTTTGAGTCAAGCTAACAAAGGTTATTTTATATTTCTTCAAGGACCATGTCACACCTTGCAAACCTTTGGCCAGTGTGATATTAAACTACAGTGCTCATATCATTCTTAGCTCTCCAAATCCATTAGAAATCTGTATTTCAGGCGTATTATGCTACCTACCATAAAATAACCTATCCATAACAAATATCATAGCCCTTCACTCCAATCACAAGATAAGAAAACAATAGGCAAGAATTCTCTGGTTTTAAAAAGGTACATATATTTTAACAAATAAGTAACTCCAGGTTACACAAGAGAAACTCTTCACTTCAAGCATTCATCGGTTGTTTTTGTCCCTAAACTGATCCAAAATATACCGTACTTACAACAGAATAATCCCCTTCAGATACAGTGGGAATTCTGAGAAAACATGCACAGCAACCATCTATAAAAATACATTATTGTAGGATACTGTACCTATGATAATGTAGCCAACACTGGCATTTTTGCACAATTTCTGCACTTCCAGTGGCAGCGGGGCACTTCCAGCAATGGCGGCAATCCACCCCACAGGCCAGATGAATTGGCACTGTGGCCCGCATACAGCCCATGGGCCACAGTTTGGCCATCCCTGCTGTATAGAGACATATTTGTGCAGATCTTGCTGGTCTTATTTCAAACCACACACCCAGCCTGCAGTCTTCATTCATCAATGCCTACCACTCTCAGACTCCTTCTTTAGCATCCCGCCTCACCTTTTCATGAGCTTGCTTGACACTACTTTCTACAAAAGCTATATAACCACAGAGACCAATTCTGGACCACACCAGAAAACAATCAAGTGCAACTCTGTTCATTAAAGTAGCTACTGGAAACTCATGAAGAAACCATAAGTGGAGCCAAACCATTCCACTCATGCATGTTTAGCATGGAAATGGGGTACACAGAAAAAGCCTTCTCAACGATTGTGGTATTTTTGAACCACAATCGGGCATACCCTGGTAACAGCAATCTTGTGTTGCTGACTAATCTTTCTCACACTAAGTCAGGCGACAGGAACTGCAGAAGGAATTCACCCAAAGGTGCTTTCATTTTGGCAGTTTCACATCTGGCCTAAACAGGGAAGCAGCAGCAGCAGCAGCATAGAAGTCATCCCCTAGATGTAGTATGAAATTCCAGATTTAGGATTATCAATGACTGCTAGTCATAAGGCCTATTCACTATACTGTAGACCAGTGTTTCCCAACCTTTGGTTTTTTGGGCTTCAATTCCCAGAAGCCAAAATCAATTCCCCAAAGCACTGATCAGCCAATGTACTGGCTTAGGCTTCTGGGAATTGAAGTCCCCCTGTGGGGCATGGACCCCATGTTGGGAACCACTGCTATAGACAGAACCAAATGTAATATGTCTCTGAATACCAGTCACTGTGAAATTACATGTAGTAGAAGACTACTGTTCTCAAGCTCTTGCAGACTACCCAAAGGAATCTAGTTGGCCACTGTGGAAACAAGATGATAAACTAGTCAGGCCTTTGTTCTGTTCCACTTTCAGCTCTTCTGGGCAATGTTCTTCTGTATTACAATGTGGCTCTGTAAAGCACAGCATAAATAGACAACACATTGATATCAGACTTGGGAAGTCCAAAGCCAATGCCTGAAAGGAATTAAATTTTCTGAGGTGTGAAGGATGAACCTTATTTTAAGTGATGGTGAACCTTGTTAGTCACAAGGTAATTTAGAAGTTGGCCTGAGGTGCTTCAAAGTGTGTCTGTATTTCAACAAATTAACTGTGGTCATAATTAGTCAGTAACCTTCTACAAAGTTGACAGTCAAGACACTCAGAAAGAAAAAAGAGCTTTTAAAAAGAGCTAGGGAAAAGCCATGTTCCTCTTGCGTTTAAGCCAGATATATAATAGAACAATGGGATAAAAGCAATGGAAGTCACTAGAGAAGTAACTCAATTGAAAAACTAGGCTGATTTTTTCCTTTAGCACTGTGATGGCAAACCTTGGCACTCAAGGTGTTCTTGGACTTCAATTACCAAAAGCCCAAGTCAGCACTCCTGCTAATTAAGGGCTTCTGGGAATTGAAGTCCAAGAACAGCTGGTGTGCCAAGGTTTGCCATCACTGCTTTAGCAGTCCCTTTACATTAAGAATTGTAAAGAGGGTTTTGAAGAGAGGTTTTGATCCTTCCCCCCCCCAAAAAAGAAATCTATACACTGATCCGTTTTCCATTTTCATAGAAGTATGAACTAAAGAGTAAACCAGTTTAAATTTAAGGGATAAAAGTGACACCTAAACACACTCAAGCATGGAGGGGTGTTCAGGAGAGTGTTCAAACTGAACTAGAAAAAAACAAGAGAACAAGGATAAAAATACAAGATTATATCTTTTTAAATCTTCATTCCACTCTCTTTTGCATACATTTCTCTTTTCTCCTCTTCTAAGAATTTGCTCTCTTTATTCATTTCCCCCAAACCCCCATTAATTCTTTCTCCTTTTTATCATATATTCTTGTCATTCTATCAATGTCTTTTATTTTCTCATTCTCAGCCCAGCTGTTGTTGTTCAGTCGCACAGTCGGTTCCCACCCTTTGCGACCCCATGGACCATTGTCCTCCACCATCCTTCTCAGCCCGCCCAGCTCTGTACTCATTGCATCCACAATACCATCTATCCATCTCATCTTTGGACGCCCCCTTCTTCTCTTGCCCTCCACCTTTCCCAGCATCAAGGCCTTCTCATTTGAGGTCCAAAGTACTTTAGCTTCATCTTTACTATTTGACCTTCCAATGAAGTCAGGGTTGATTTCTTCCAGTATTGACCTATTTGTTCTCTTTGCTGTCCGAGGGACTCTCAGGACTCTCCTCCAACACATCTCAAAGGCATTCATTCTTCCGCGTTCAGCTTTCCTAATGGTCCAGCTCTCACACTCATACATTGCCACCGGGAATACCATTGCTTTGACTATGCAAATTTTTGTTTTCAAGGTGATGTCTCTGCTTTCCACTATATTCCCCAGGTTTCTCATAGCTTGTCTCCCCATAATCAGTCGTCTTTTTATTTCATGGCTACAGTCGCCATCTGCAGTGATCTTAGATCCCAGGAACGTAAAATCTGTCACTGCTTCTACTTCTTCCCCATCTATTTCCCAGGGACTGATGGGACCTGTTGCCCTTATCTTGGTTTTCTTGATATTAAGTCTCAAGGCAGCTTTTGCACTCTCCTCCTTCAATCCCACCAAGAGGTTCTTTAGGTCTTCCTCACTTTCTGCCATTAGGGTGGTATCGTCTGCATATCTCAAATTGTCAATGTTTCTCCCAGCAATTTTGATCCCACTACCTTGCTGTTTAGCCTTGACCACCACTCAAAGTGCAGTTGATAAGAGAGAGCACATAAAAACCATGGATTCCCGTTAAAAAAAAAAATCTGACTTTTTTCTCTATACACCACCCAGCCACCTCATCCTTCCACAGCCTTTTCTTCCACACCCCCTTGTGTCCACTCGTCCCTCCCACTCAACCCCTGACTGGATTAAAAAGACACAATAAACACATCAGTTTTGATACGGTTATTGCCATAGTTTCTATACTAAAAAAATAAAAAGCCTACAAAATTAAACCTGGCTCCTCATGTCTCTTGTTTTGTTCTCCTCACAGTCTCCCTGCCCATTTTCTCCCCTCACACCCCCTTTTCCCTCCACCACGCCATTCTTTCTTTACAATGCCTTTAACCAAGGGCATGTTAAGAGATATTTGAGGGATGGTTTACGCACCTAAGCACCTTTTTAAATATTAAAAAAGCATGTTTATTGGAAAGGCCATTCCGCCTTTGTGGCTTTTTCGCGCCTCCCCTTCTTCTTCCTACACCCCCTCCTACCTTCGCTTGGATTTCTCTCCACACACACCCCTTTTGTTCCCATTTTCGCCTCCCCAAATCCCCAATTTTCTACTGTTTCCTCTGCCAGGCCCAAATCTCCACACACACACACACCCCTGTACTGCACTTCTTTCTCCCCTCCCTCATTCCTTTTATTTTCCTCCTTATTTCCTTATGTTATTTTATTTCCCTCGCCACCGTCGCCTCAGTGCCTCTCCTCCTCTCTCCAAGGCACCTTTTCCTCTTTTTTTAAACGCTCATTTCCAAATATTTACCCATTGTCACGCTGGCACCCTTCCTTCCTTCTCTTCCCCTCAGCTGTTTACCACTCAGGATTCTTCTAACCCACAGGGCGCCGCCATCTTGGCCCCTCCACCGTCCCTGGCAGGCCTCCCAGGGATCCCTCCGCGCCCGCCCCGCCCATCAAAAAATAGTCCCTCCTAAAAAAATAATCCTCCATCAGCCTCTCGGCTCATTTTCAGGCCATTCCCTCACAAAAAAACCACACACACCCTCTTTTCTTTTTTCCCCGAACTGTACGGGCCAAAACGGCCAAGTTGGCGGAAGGATATACCGATGTGATTAAGTGGCGGAAAGGTCTCGTGATTCTGAGGGAGGCCGCAAGAAAAAGTTCCGGCGTTGGGACGGGAGGGGGGAGGAGAACCACGTGACCCGGTGTCTCTTTCAAAGCACCGAAGAGGTGGGCGGGACTGGGTTGGGTGATAAACAAGGCTCGCGGCGGGGTGGGCGGGGCTAAGGAGGCTCCTGAGGAGGCTCGGCGCCTCAGGGCCACGCCCACCTCGTTGCCATAGGTAACCAAGGCCTAGCTAATATTGGGTCCATATAAAGTTTTAAAACCTGTGGGAAATTTTCACTACTTACTTACTATCGAATGGTGGCATCCACGCAGGCACAGGGGATGCCATCAGACAAAGGGGACTTGGTCAACAAAAGCTCACATTAAAACATAACAGTTAGTCTTTAAAGTGCCACAGTGGTTTTTGTTTTGTTTACTCTCTGATATATTAAAAAAATACAACAGTTAAGGTGCCACAAGGTTTTTTTGTTTTTATTTCCTCTCCATAACCCAGCTACAAACTTTAAAAAATATATCCACTATAATAATAATTTCATGTCAGAAATTATTCTGGGCTGAAAGGATTTTTGCTGGAGAGCATGGAACGCTGTTGTTACTATTCCCACCGAAGTGGTCCCTATTTATCTACTTGCAATTTCTTGCTTTGGAACTGCTAGGTTGGCAGGAGCTGGGACAGAGATGGGCGCTCATTCCACCATGCAGGCCTCAGGTCTTGAACTGCCAACTTGCCGACCTTCCAGCTTACAAGGCAAACTTCTTAACCACTGAGCCACCACTGTCCCTGTTATATTATATTATATTATATTATATTATATTATATTATATTATATTATATTATATTATATATTATATTATATTATATTATATTATATTATATTATATTATATTATATTATATTATATTATATTATATTATATTATATTATGGGACTGCAGTGGCTCAAGTGGCTAAGATGCTGACTGGGAGGCGGAAGGTCAGAAGTTCGATTCCCAAGTACTGCAGGATGGAATGAGCTCTTGTCTTTGTCCCAGCTCCTGCCAACCTAGCAGTTCCAAAGCAATTCAATACTATACAAATTCAATTTGTATAGTAATTCATAAATAGGGACCACTTCGGTGGGAAGATAACAGTGTTCCGTGCGCTCCGGTGTCTAGTCATGCCTGCCACATGACCACGGAAAAGTCTGCAGAAGCAGCGCTGGCTCTTCGGCTTTGAAACAGAGATGAGCACTGAAACCTAGAGTCAGATACGACTGGCTTTCGAGCAAGAGAAACCTTTACCTTTTAATGTTCTCAAAAAACCTAGGTTCAATTCCCAAATCTGCTATGGAAACGCACCAGGAGGTGGGGCTAGTCGTCATCTTCAGCTGCAACTCATATCCAAGAATGCATCCCCCCCCCCCAAAGCAGGAAAAATAGCATTGGTGTGAATTTGTTTAAGGTGGATCCCAGCTTGCTATGAAGTGACCCATGTACTGCAGCACACATGAAATGAGACATGCAGGATTTAACACCGGGACTGCAATGGACTGCCACAGCCTTGAGAATATGGACATGTTGTGCCTTCACAGCCAGTCCATCTGGCACATACCTGTCAAGTATCCCGTTTTGGCCAGGATTTCCCGTAATTCACCGCTCCGTCACACTCCTTCCTGCCGTCATCCCGTATTTGAATGGCCAGGAAAGGGGTTACTCTACATGCGCGCCGCTGCCTCTGACAGGCTCTAACCCCTTTCCTGGCTGAAGGGGTTTCTGCACATGCGCGCAGGGGTTACTGCGCATGCACACAGGGGTTACTGTGCATGCGCATCAGAGGCAGCAGTGTGCATGCGCCAACATTGGCACCTGGAAACCTTCCCATATTTGGACACAGGCAACTTGACAGATATGATCTGGCATGGCCTTTTCCACCTCCATGACTGTTAGGAATCAGAGTTCCTCTTCCACTTATTTTGCCATTGGGCCCAATAGGATGGTTTCCAGTGGCATTTCCTCCACTGAGGAGACCTCCACCTCACCTAAAGGGGCTCATCTGCCCATAGCCTTTGGCCCCTTTAGGGAGTCAGGTTATTTACCACTTCCCAACACTCAGCGTTGAGTCGCTGGCTGTGCAGTAATGAAGTATCATTACCATAGCGGGATCTCCAACCAGACAGAAGGAACTGGTAAAAGCACTCATCAAATGCTTCACTTACCTTGAAAGCCCTACTAGGGTCGCTGTGAGTCAAGTCCTGACTTGGTTGTGTGTAACAAACAAGAAACAACAAGCACTACACAAACTGGAACAGGGCAATCAATGAGCATCTGTGATTTCACATGTTTCCAGTAGATGGTGCAGGAGACAGAAACTCACTCCTAAATAGGCATTTACTTGTCCATGCATGAGAAAAACCAAACCACATTAAAAACAAGAATCTTGTGGCATTAACAGAGGTATTCCGGCCTGACTTTGTGTGTATTGCAACCATTTTTCTACAAATGCAGGTCATGAAATATTTAGCCACAGGTTTCCGTACATCAATTTTTTGAAGTAATAGCGTGTTAGTCTAATTTCCACACAGCATTGTCAACAGATGTCAGGTCTGAAAGGTACACTCATTAGCAAATGTGGTTAGTGGTTAAGAGCTGAGCTTGACAACGGGAAGGTCAGCAGGTCAGCAGTTTGGGACCTGAGTGCCGAATGACGGAGTGAGCTTCCGTCTCTGTCCCAGCTCCTGCCACCTAGTAGTTCAGAAGCAAGATATTGCAAGTAGATAAATAGGTACCACTTCGGCGGGAATAGGAACAGCGTTCCGTGCCCTCCAGTGTTTAGTCATGCCTGCCAACAGATCCACGGAAACATTTGCAGATGCAGACGGCGCTGGCTCTTTGGATGTAAACAGAAATTAGCGCGGAACCCTAGAGTTGGATACGACCGGTTATCGAGCAAGGGCAATGTTTACCTTTGCCACATTGTTTAGTTTGCATCCATCTCCTAACCATTTACAACTTCACAGAACCAAATCTAAATATCAATTACGTATAAAAACCCACAATGATTTGCAATTTTATCTTTTATATTAACCAACCATTGTGTACCTCTGTATCCCCGACCCCCACTTGATATGTATAAATTAGCGACGCCATGGCGCCATGAAGTCTCGCTCTTAGGTTTGACGAAGTGGACTTGATCCACGAAAGCTAATGTTAAAATATCGTAGTTAGCCTTTAAGGCAGGAGTTCTCGACCTTTTAAAGCCAGGGGCCGGATGGCCATTTCATCCTTCCTCTACCACATGGCACTTCCTGGTGTGCTGGAGGCAGTAGGGGGCTACATGAAAGGGTGCCGCAGGCCGCATATGACCTGCGGGCCACAGGTTGAGAATCCCTACTTTAAGGCAACACATTTTTTACCATCTTTTTGGTTTTGTTTTATTGACTATGTGATAGGTTTCCATAGAGTGTATGACGCAGAGGTGGAAATCCCAAGGAGATCCTGCAAGCACAGAAAATAAAATTTCAGAGCGACAATAGCACCATTAATAGACATAATGAATCCTGGGAATGTCAATTGCATGTATTAACTGCTAGCTGTTGTCGCTCTGAAATTGTCACTATGCTAATTACCTGATTATTAGGTGCGCACAGGATTGTCATTGAATCACAAACCTTTCCTATCCTATCCACAAGGAGCTGGTGCATGTCTGAAGAAGTGTTCTTGAATCACGAAAGTTTGTCCACGTGTTTGAATTTTTTTCCATGATCCAATAAAGATATCGCCTTGCCAAATGTCTGGCCAAACTTCCGCTACAGTAATGGAGTAGACCGTACAGCCAGCGACTCAGTGCCGAGTGTTGGGTGCTGGTAAATAACCTGACACCCTAAAGGATGGTGAATGAGCCCATTTTAGGTAGGGTGATGCTCCCTCTCAATGGAGGAAATGCCACTGGAAACTATTGTATTGGGCCCAACAGCAAAATGAGTGGAGGAGGAACTCTAATTTCCAGTGGTCATGGAGACGGAAGAGGCCGTGCCAGATGGACTGGCTGTGAAGGCGCACCTTGTCCATATCCTCAAGGCTGCGGCAGTCCATTGCAGTCCTGGTGTTAAATCCTGCATGTCTCATTTCATATATGCTGCAGGAGATGGCTCTGTGGCATAGCTGTCAAGTAACCCATATTGGCCAGGAAAACCCCTTTTTTTACCCTCTTCCCTGCCGTCATCCCATATTAATTAGACTGCAATGCCCTATTGCCACCATTGGAGGGCAGCAAAGGATAAGCATAGCTATCAAGTATCCCGCATTGGCCAGGAAAACCCCTTTTTTTACCCTCTTCCCTGCCGTCATCCCGTATTAATTAGACTGCAATGCCCTATTGTCACCATTGGAGGGCAGCAGAGGATAAGCATAGCTGTCATGTATCCCGTGTTTGCTGGGAAATTTCCCTTATTTCCAAATCCAAAACTTGACAGGTATGCTCTGTGGTCATAGTGTGTGTGGTGCAGGTCGCTTCAGGGCAAGCTAGGATCCACCTTAAACAAACTCACGCCAATGGCATTTTTCCTGCTTCAGGAGAAAATGCATTCTCAGATACGAGTTGCAGACGACGACGACGATCGGCTTGCTCCCGCTGTTGAACTAAGAAGCAGATTGGTTTGACTGACTAGGGCAATCTTGGTATTTTTTAAAATAATAATAATAATTTATTCTTCAAATTTCTATTGCCGCCCAACTCGGCAACGACTCTGGGCGGCTAACAGCAATTAAAAGCAACATCAAACTAATTAAAAGCCCATTAAAAATTCTAAATAATTTACCCACTCATCCCATCCATTAAAAGAGAGGGAGAAATCTCAATTATATAGGCCAGCAGGTGGGGGTCACCCCACAATCGGTGCCCCACACCTGCCCTGCCAACCAGGTTTTAAGTTCTTTCCCAAAGGGCAGCAATTCCGTCTGCAGCCATAACTCTGTTGGCAGGAGGTTCCATAGGGCCGGTGCGGACACCACAGAGAAGGCTTCCAGTGGTTAAGACGCTGAACTTGACGACTGGAAAGTCAGAGTTTGATTCCCGAGTACTGCGTTACGGAGTGACCTTCCGTCTCTGTCACAGCTCCTGCCAACCTAGCAGTTCGAAAGCAAGAAATTGCAAGTGGATAAATAGGGACCACTTCGCTGGGAAGGTAAACGCTGTTCTGTCCGTAGAAATGTCTGCAGACACAGACAGCGTTGGCTCTTTGGCTATAAACAGAGATGGGCACTGAACCCTAGAGTCGGATATGACTGGCTTTCGAGCAAGAGTGACCATTGAAAAAGAACATAAGACCATACTGTATATACTTGGCATCATTAATACTGTAAATATGAATTTTTATTGTTTTTCTTTGCATTCTGCATCTTTTCCTTCTTTTTTGTCACATCTGTTTGTGTCGTAAGCCTGAAAGCAAAGAGCTGTTTTTATTGGTGTAGCGGCTGTAGTTTGCATAGATATCTCTGCATAGATCCATGATGGTGAACCTTGGCACTCCAGCTGTTCTTGGACTTCAATTCCCAGAAGCCCACGTCTCTTTGAATCCACACGAATGGATTTACTGCGCGGATTCACAGAGACTTGGGCTTCTGGGAACTGAAGTCCAAGAACACTTTGGCGTGCCAAGGTTCGCCACCACTGGCACAGATAGTCTGCAGCTATCTAGAAATGCAACAAGACAAAGAAAAGGAAAATAAAATTGCTATTTTGGACTGAGAACTGGGCTGAAAGAATTACAAGACAATTTTGTACACCAGTGGCTGTGGGATAGTTTTTGTATAGAAAGAACTCGCCCAAACTTTCACACTTGTTTTTCTGCTGAGTACGTTGGAGCTTATTGTAGTTTTTCTTTCGCCACTTTTCGAAAATCAGTATCTCAAAAAAACACGCCAACCCAGAGAAGGGTGGGCAAAGAATAGGCACCAACCGTCTTAGAAAAATAGAGCACTTGGAGTACACTAAACTGAGAAGCTTGACAAGTTCTGTTCAAGTTTCCAAAGTCTGGCAGGTTTTGATAAGCAAATTCTGTCCGGAGTTTGGCTTTCCTCATTGGCTACTGATTCGCCGCCAGATTTTGACACGAATAATCTGATTGAAAAATCAGGGAGGGGAATGGGGCGAAAGAACACACAGACAGACACACACCATACGCACAAACAGGCACGGAAGAAGTTGAAGGCAAAGGATGCTAAGAAAACAGAGGACACCTCGCAGAAGGACAACCCAGCTCTGCTAAAAGCAACACTGTCAAACAGGTGATTTCCCTCCCAGGACAATATTATTAATCATGGCGCATAGGAGCAGCAATTAAATTTAACTTCATTTTAGCAACATTAGTAAATTGCATTCTGCATGAGCTTTGGAGGGCAAATCTGGAAATTGCCTGCTTTCCTCCCCATAATTTCTCAATGATATCAATGATGCTGATTGCAAAGGTGATCTCTCCTAGCGAACTTTGTTATACAGGTACTGAACTAAGAGACTAGGAGGGAAAAATTGGTAAATACTTGGAAGAGCAATGGAAAGGCTTTTTGTTTTTAAATCAGGCAATTTCCTTTAAAAAGGTAAAGGTAAAGTTTTCCTTTGCTCGAAAGCCAACCGTATCCGACTCTAGGGTTCAGTGCTCATCTATGTTTCAAAGCCGAAGAGCCAGCAACGTCTGCTTCTTCTGCAGACATTTCCGTGGTCGCGTGGCAGGCATGACTAGACGCTGTTACCTTCCCACCGAAGTTGGCCCCTGTTTATCTACTTGCAATTTCTTGCTTTCAAACTGCTAGGTTGGCAGGAGATGGCACAAAGACGGGAGCTCACTCCGTCCTGCAGTATTCAGGTATCGGACTACTGACCTTCCGCCTCCCAGTCAGCGTTTGAGCCACTTGAGCCCTTTAAAAAGCTTTTTTTTTTTAAAGCAGTAATAGGGTTGTCACTTGGGAATGATGTTCAGAATCAAACCACCAGCAGAGAAAGATGTGATTAAATCCATTTTTTTTAAGTCAATGCATTCTTACCAGTTAACTTGGGTCTGCAGTGGCTCAGCAGTTAAGAAGCTCGCCTTGTTAGCTGGAAGGCTGGCAAGTTGGTAATCCAAGACATGGGTACTGCATGATGGATTGAACGTCCGTCTCTGTCCCAGCTCTCGGGGACATGAAAGAAGCCCCATTTAGATGTTCCCCGAGCAGAGTTTCTTCTGCAAAAAATCCTCTCGATCCAGAATAATTTCTGACACAAAATTATTAAAGTTAACTTGCTATTTGGAAACGCCAAAAAAGAAAGATGAAATGAAAGTAATATTCCCCAAGGCGCTTACTGCGTTCCGGGATGTTTCTCGTCCGCCAAGCATCTAAAATCCATCAGCCAAATGCACAAAACAGGACCTAGAATGCAGGAATTTGTTCAGGAATTTGATCTGGATATGAGAATTTAATTCAAGTATAAGCTTGGCTACCTCAATTCTTATTCTTCTTTCCAGAGAAGCAGGGAGTCATATGGTTGCTTGTTTGTTAAAGAAGTGGAAGTTCAAAATCCTTGCTGATTTACTCCCAAACTGCCCAATGATTGAGTAACTGATCCTAATGTACCTTCCGTCCACATAGACGTAAGGGTACAATCCTATGCAAGCTTTCTTGGGAGTGGACCCTATTGAACTCTGTTTTCAGTAAAAATGTGCTTCAGAGTACCCAATGTCTGAGAGTATATCATAAAACAGATTTGTTTAAAAATAAGATTTGCTGAATGACAAGTATCCATCCATTTTTAAAGGAACTGGAATCGAACAAATCCCTATAAATACATTATTGAAGTTGTCTATTTGGGGAGCTGTACAGACAGACAGAGGACAGAGATCCATTAATATACCCTCAGTATCAGTTTGTTTTTCCCCATTCACTAGCATGTTATATTTATGAATAATATCTATATCCAGTGGTGGGCTCCAAAAAAAATTACTACCACACTGTGGGAGTGGTATGGTGGGCATGGCCAGGGGAAAGCCCTGCGTTGCACCCAAATTAGGACTATTTTATTTCAAAACTTGGATGGATAGGGCCAGCCAGAATTTCTGCTACCGGTTCTGCTGATGCCCACCACTGTCTATATCTCTAGCATAAGCATGTGTATATATGATGTTAGTTATGTATAATATTTTGATGCAATATATATATATATATATTTTAAAGAATCGAAAATAAATGTAAATTGCATTGGCGCAAACAATGGTAAATGGACGTGATCTCAGACCCTAGAAGTGATTTTCTTAGAATGCAGGATTTGAAGGTTCAAAGGGCTCTAGATGTGTTAAATTTTGCCGGTTTTTTCACACCCATATTTGCACCTGCTGTTTATTGGGCAAACAGTGGAACTATACACAAACTGGTTCAAAACCTCCCCTTTTGTCACCACTGTACACACAACCGGAGTAGAAGCGCAGAATCTTAAGAGTGAGAAAAAAAAGATAATGATCAAAATAACGTGATATCCATTACATTTAGCTATAACAGCAGTGTTTTATGATTGGTGGGGGGAAATCTTAGGGGGGAATCCAACCCTTTTGTTGCCTGACTGCATGGTATGTGCCAACATGAAGGTATTTGCCAATACTGGGTAGATCTTGTCAGTCTGGCCAAGTTATCCTGTTATGGTAATAGAGTAGACCCTACTGTCAGCGACTCAACGCCGAGTGTCAGGTGGACACGTTAATTAACCTGACCACCTTGAGGACTAGCGCCCTTGGGTGTCGAAGTCCACAGGGAAGGGTGATGGTCCCCGAGTGGATTAAATCTCATTTGAATCCATCTTGATGGAGAGCAGCAGCTTCATCCATCCTGGCCTGGGGATGATGATGAGGACTTTGCGTGCCAAAAGAGCTCCCATGACCAGAAAGTGACATGAAACTGGATCCGTGGTACTATGGGGGTCATGCTGCGACATGGAAGGCAGATGAGGAGCCACTGCATTATATTCTCAGGACAGTCTTCATGGCCGATCGCCATAGGGATCGCCTATATCACCTGCTTGATCTTTCTCATCCCCCCGTTTGCTGTTCTCATCTTCACCCTAAAGAGCATTAAAAAGGATAATAGATAGAAGAATCTCTGCCCATATTTTGCCAACATTTCTCGCATGATTCCCGAGCACTGCATGACGGATTGAGCGCCCGTCTCTGTCCCAGCTCCTGCCAACTTAGCAGCTCGAAAGCAAGAAATGGCAAGTAGATAAATAGGGACCACTTCGGTGGGAAGGTAAACAGCGTTCCGTGCACTCCAGTGTCGAGGCATGCCTGCCACATGACCATGGAAACGTCTGCAGAAGCAGACAGCGCTGACCCTTCGGCTTTGAAACAGAGATGAGCACTGTACCCTAGAGTCGGATACGGCTGGATTTCGAGCAAGGGGAACCTTTACTTAAGAACAACACAACCTTTGAGTTTTGGGACTTCAATTCCTTGAAGCCCAAGTCAATTCCCCAAAGGACGGATCAGCCAATGTCCTGACTGAGGCTTCTGGGAACTGAAGTCCACCTGTATTCTGTGGAACATAGTTTGGGAAATGAGTCTAACCACTCTGTGCCCCAGCCCTTCCCTGGCGTATTGGTGTTTTCCATTACAAACATGGGAAATCTAAAAGCCAACTATAGGTAAATTTCGCCCTTGCTCGAAAGCCAGTCGTATCCGACTCTAGGGTTCAGTGCTCATCTCTGAGCAGTACTGACTGCATCTGCAGATGTTTTCGTGGACATGTGCGCAGAGCGTTGTTTACCTTTCCCGCCGAAATGGTCCTTATAAATTGCCTACTTGCAATTTTTTGCTTTCAAACTGTTAGGTTGGCAGGAGCTAGGACAGAGACGGGAGCTCACTCCGTGGTGCAGTACCCAGGAATCGAACTCTGAACTTCCAGTCGTCGAGCTCAGCATCTTAACTACTTGAGCCACCGCAACCCAACTGTAGGACAAGTGAGCAAAACATTCATACATGCAAGGGTGGCAGCTTCAAAAATGGAAAATAAGGAGACAGGAGAGAGAGAGAAAGAAGAACAGGAAAGATAAGCATATGGGCTATTATAGATAAAACACTACTCTGTCCTCAAGCAATGTGGTCATGCTTCACACCCACACCCTTCAAAGTTAAGTGGAGTGAACATACTAAGGGAGCATGGGTTGGGTGGCTGACTGTTGACTGACCTGCCAAGATGGGAAACATGCAAATTGTATTTTGAGTATTCTGGGAACGGGGTATTTCTGGCAGGTGGGCAGGCATGCGCTCAGAGCAGAAAATATTTAAGTACATTGACAAGTTTCGACAACTGTCCCTTAATGCCTCCCCGAAGCAAAAACCATAGATTTTTTTAAAATGCTACTGAGCCAAAACATTTGCATTTCAAATGCTCAAGATAATATTTAGTAAAGGTAAAGGTTTCTCTTGCTCGAAAGCCAGTCGTATCCAACTCTAGGGTTCAGTGCTCATCTCTGTTTCAAAGCCAAAGAGCCAGCGCTGTCTGCTTCTGCAGGTGTTTCAGTGGTCACGTGGCAGGCATGACTAGACACTGGAGCACATGGAGCGCTGTTATTTTCCCACCGAAGTGGTCCCTATTTATCTCCTTGCAATGTCTTGCTTTCGAACAGCTAGGTTGGCAGGAGCTGGGACCAAAGACGGGAGCTCATTCCGTCCTGCAGTCCTCGGGAATCGAACTGCTGACCTTCCGCCTCCCAGCCAGCGTCTTAGCCACTTGAGCCACTGCAGTCCCTTGATAATATTAGGTAATTATTTAGGTAAAGGAAAAGGTAAAAGCCAGTCATAGGGTTCGGTGCTCATTACACCTCTTTTTATAGCCAAAGAGCCAGTGCTGCCTGCCTCTGCAGATGTTTCCATGGACATGTGGCAGGCATGAGTAAATGGAATGCTGTTTACCTTTCCCACCGAAGTCCCTATTTATCTACTTGCAATCTCTTGCTTTCCAGCTGCTAGGTTGGCAGGAGCGGGGACAGAGACGGCAGCTCACTCTGTCATGCAGCACTCGGGTCTCGCACTTCTGACCTGCTGACTTTCCAGTTACCAAGTTCAGCGTCTTAACCCCTGAGCCACTGCAGCCCCCAAGATAATATTTACACACACACACACACACACACACACACACACACAAAGGTACATTTTGAAAATTTCAGCAGCAGTGATTGAATCAAGAGACCCCTGTAAAAGAGGGTAGAAGTGCCAGACATAAGCTGTCAACCCGTGTTTGTGAAACTGATGCCCTGCCCTTTCTTCAGTGAACTCAAAGCTGCTAACGTTGTTCTTCTGATACTCCCATTACATCCCTGTAAGGTAGAGTGCAGTGGCTCAAATGGCTAAGACACTGACTGGAAGGCGGGAGGTCAGCAGTTCGATTCCCGCGTACTGCAGGACAGAATGAGCTCCCGTCTTTGTCCGAAGCTCCTGCCAACCTAGCAGTTCGAAAGCAAGACATTGTAAGTAGAAAATAGGGAGCACTTCGGTGGGAAGGTAACAGCATTCCGTGCGCCCCGGTGTCTAGTCATGCCTGCCACATGACCACGGAAATGTCTGCAGAAGCAGACCGTGCTGGATCTTCGGCTTTGAAACAGAGATGAGCACTGAACCCTAGAGTCGGATACGACTGGCTTTCGAGCAAGGGAAACCTTTGCTTTTAAGGTAGACTAGGCTGAGAGAGTGGTTGGCCTGAGGTCACCTGATGAACTTGTGGGTCTCTCTGGGCTTTGTCTGACATCTCAACCACTACCCCTCATAGCCAACTTTCAAAGATTTATGAGAATTCACTTAAAAAAACAACCCTAGAATGCTAGGAACTCACAAAATATATGCAACCCATTGAGAAATTTCATAAATCCTAGAATAATTGAGTTGGAAGGGGTCTGTGAGGCCATTGAGTCCAGCCCCTTACTCAAGGCAACAGCCTAAGATTGCCCAGTAAGTTTGATGGGTTAATAGGAACTAGAGCAGTGATGGCCGACCTTGGCTCCTGCTGATCAAGGCTTCTGGGAATTGAAGTCGAAGAACATCTGTAGTGCCGAGGTTGGCCATCACTGGACTAGAGTCTAGCTGTCCGAATCCTAAGCATTATACCACATGGTATGTACCCTGAGAAGGAACTGCAGTGGCTCAAGTGGTTAAGACGCTGACTGGAAGGCGGCAGGTCAGCAGTTCGATACCCGAGTACTGCACAACGGAATGAACTCCCGTCGTCTGTCCCAGCTCCTGCCAACCTAGCAGTTCGAAAGCAAGAAATTGCAAGTAGATAAATAGGAGCCACTTTGGTGGGAAGGTAAACAGCATTCCATGCACTCCGGTCTCGAGGCCACATGTCCATGGAAATGTCTGCAGACACAGATAGCACTGGCTCTTCAGCTATAAACAGAGAAGAGCACTGAACCCTAGAGTCGGATATGACTGGCTTTCGAACAAGGGTGACCGTTACCTTTAGGGACCCTGAGAAGCTTAAAGAAATGTAGCTATTTTCCACCCAGGGTGGAATCCTGATATCTAATCCTATCTCTTATCATGGGGTGGGGGATCTGATCAACTGCCTCACTGTGATTCGGATCTCTTCTTAAACACCAGTGAGTGAAGAGATTCAGGCTACGATCTTTGCCTTTCTCACATTCTGGTTGAAAAACCATCCGAGAATTTAGAAACTGCAAATATAAGTTTGGAAACATGGTCATACCTGTCAAGTTTTGGATTTGGAAATAAGGGAAATATCCTGGTAAATACGGGATACTTGACAGTTATGCTTATCCTGTGCTGCCCTCCAATGGTGGCAATAGGCATTGCAGTCTAATTAATAAGGGATGACAGCGGGAAAGAGGGTAAAATAAGGGGTTTTCCCGGCCAATATGGGATACTTGACAGTTATGCTTATCCTGTGCTGCCCTCCAATGGTGGCAATAGGCATTGCAGTCTAATTAATAAGGGATGACAGCGGGAAAGAGGGTAAAATAAGGGGTTTTCCCGGCCAATACGGGATACTTGACAGTTATGCTTATCCTGTGCTGCCCTCCAATGGTGGCAATAGGCATTGCAGTCTAATTAATAAGGGATGACAGCGGGAAAGAGGGTAAAATAAGGGGTTTTCCCGGCCAATACGGGATACTTGACAGCTATGAAGATGGTTGGTTGGCTAGCTGGCTGGCTAGTTGGTTGGTGGATGGGTGGGTAGGTAGAAGAATAAACTCTCAGTATCTCTGCAGCTAATAACAATACAGTAAAACCCCGACTTACATATGCCTTGAGCTACATAAAATTCGACTTACATAATGATTTTGTGCTAAAACCACGTCCCGATTTACACGATTTCCTATGGGTTTGCTTCGAGTTGCATAAATATTCTTTTTCCTATGGGTTTGCTTCGATTTACCTAAAAACTTCATTTTTCCTATGGGTTTGCTTTGAGTTACATAAAAAACCGATTTAAGCCAAAGCCTACGGAACGGCCTTTTTTCCCCCGTAAGTAGGGGTTTTACTGTAATTTCATGTCAGAAATTATTCTGGGTTGAAAGGATTTCTGCCGGAGGAACTCAGGCGACACTCGAATGAGGCTCCTTCCATATCTCCAAAATCTTTTCCCACCGAAGTGGTCCCTATTGATCTACAGTAAAACCTCCTACTTACGAAAAAAATCCGTCCCATAGGCTTTTGCTTAAATCGATTTTTTTTGGTAACTCGAAACAAACCCATATGAAAAAATGATTTTTTACGTAACTCAAAGCAAACCCATAGAAAAAATGAAATTTTAATGTACATTGAAGCAAATCCATAGGGAAATGAATTTTTACGTACCTCGAAACAAACCCATAGGAAAAATGAGGTTTTTACGTAACTCGAAGCAAACCCATAGGAAAAATGAAATTTTAATGTACATTGAAGCAAACCCATAGGGAAATGAATTTTTATGTAACTCGAAGCAAACCCATAGGACAAATGAAATTTTAATGTACATTGAAGCAAACCCATAGGGAAAAATAATCTTTATGTAACAAGAAGCAAACCCATAGGAAATTGTGTAAATCAGGACATGGTTTTAGCATAAAATCATTATGTAAGACGAATTTTATGTAACTCGAGGCATTTGTAAGTCAGGGTTTTACTGTACTTACAATTTCTAGCTTTCAAACTCCTAGGTTGGCAGGAGCTGGGACAAAGACTGGCGCTCAAACCGTCACGCAGTACCCGGGTCTCGAACTGCCAACTTGCTGGCCTTCCAGCTATCAAGGTGAGCTTCTTTGCCACCGAGCCACCGTAGCCCATCAAAGATTACTCTTGCTTGAAAGGATTTTTGCAGGGGATGCCCGAATGAGGCTCCTTCCATGTCCCCTATGGGGGAATCGAACCCAATCCTTTCGTTCTCCCAGCCAAGTACTTTTACCAAATGAGTTACCGGTGTAGTATTTTATCCAAAGTGTAAACGAGATGCTTTTGACTTGTTTAATATATATGGAAATTGCAGACATGGGCTTCCACAGGATGCCTCACAACCTGGTTTGGGTAGAGGTGAATTGAGCACCTCAGGCAGCTTTGCACACTTAATCTATGAGAAGATTTGCAAACGTTGGGGGAAATCTCATAAACACAGAAATCTCTCCGATTTCTAAGTTTTGACCTGGAATAGAGCATAGCTGTCAAGTATCCCGTTTTGGCCGGGAAATACCGTAATTCACCCCTTTTTTCCACCGTCTTCCGGTATTATAACAGCCAGGAAAAGGGGTTACTGCGCATGTGTGCCCGTCAGAGGAAGCGGTGCACATGCGGGAATGCCCATCAGAGGCAGTGGTGCACATGACGAACGCCCACGCCTGGAAAATTTCCCTTATTTCCACAACCAAAACTTGACAGGTATGGAATAGAGACAGAGAGGCATGCAATCTTACAATCTTGAGATAGATGACATTGAGTAAACATTTTTTTTTCAGGACTGCACATACCAAAATTTGTTTTTTACCGTTACTGTGTTGAGAAATTGCCAGAGAAAATGCAAATATCTAGGCAAATGAGAGGCACTTGAGTGCTTCGCAATATATTACAACTGAGCTCTTTCCGTGGATTGTTTTACTGTCAAGGATTGACAGGGTAGGTTTTGCTGGGTGGAGGTAAAATTAAGGACTAGATATGCAGTGGCTCAAGTGGCTAAGACTGGAAGGCGGGGGGGTCAGCAGTTTGATTCCCGAGTACTGCAGGATGGAACGAGCCCCACGTCTTTGTCCCAGGCTCCTGCCAACCTAGCAGTTCGAAAGCGAGACATTGCAAGTAGATAAATAGGGACCGCTTCGGTGGGAAAGGTAAACAGCGCTCCGTGCGCTCCAGTGCCTAGTCATGCCTGCCACATGACCACAGAAATGTCTGCAGAAGCAGACAGTGCTGGCTCTTTGGCTTTGAAACAGAGATGAGCACTGAACCCTAGAGTTGGATACGACTGACTTCCGAGCAAGGGGAACCGTTACCTTTATAGAAAACAAGGAAACATGTGCTTTTCAGGCTTTGCATGTTGTTTAGTGCTCAGCTGCCTTACTAATTAAAAAGTAGGGGAAGCCAGATGTAGATTGTGGCAAGGATTGGTTCCCACGCTACGGGAAATGATTGGATATATTTCTATATTTTTGTTGCAATGAATTGTTTTACATGGAAGCGTACAGGTTGAGTAAAGCCGGAAGCAGAACTAGCTCCTTATCTGCACAAATATCTGTCCTGATTATTCCCCAATAACTTAGTGCCTGCTTTTAAACATAATTTAAGAACCAACCCTTATGAGGCTGATGGAAGCTGATTGTATGCTGATGGATCTTTGTTTTAGAAATTTGGAGTCAGTGAACCTGGGACGAACCCACTGACCATACCTACGTAAAGGCAAAGGCCGCCCTTCCTCCAAAGCCAGTTGTATCCGACTCTAGGGTTCAGTGCTCACAGAGCCAAAGAGCCAGGGCTGTCTGCATCCACAGACATTTCCGTGGACATGGGGCAGACATAACTAAACACCGGAGTGTACAGAACGCTGTTTACCTTCCCACCGATGTGGTCCTTATTGATCTACTCGCAATTTCTTTCTTTCGAACTGCTAGGTTGGAAGGAGCTGGGACAAAGACGGCAGCTCGCTCCATCGTGCAGTACTCGGGTCTTGAACTCCGACCTTCCAGTTGTTGTTTCAGCGTTTTAACCACTTGAGTCCATAGTACCTACGTATAACTCACCAATCCGGATGTTCCCTAGTTTGGAAGGAGGTTATTCCAGAACAGTAACTAATACAGAGACGTAACAGGGAAACCCTTTTTAAAGACGGGCAGGTCAGCCATGCTTTGAGCAGTCCAAAATCACTTTCTAAAATCTGAGTGGATGAAGGAGTAAATCCAGAGTAGTTTGGAGGGCAGAGGCGTAACAGGCACCTTTTCTAAGGGCCAAGGAAGGATGATTTGGACTTAAAACAATAATCAATAAACAATAATCAAAGGTTGCTGTAAGCCATGTAGAGTGTCATCAGCATGCATAACGGTGCAGGACACAGCAGAAGAAAACAGATCCCTGCCCCAAGGATTGTACAAATCAAATATAGCAAAGAGCCTGCACTGTTTGCATCTGCAAATGTTTCCATGGTCATGCGGCAGGCAATGACTCAGCACCAGAGCTCATGGAACGCTGTTTCCTTTCCTGCCAAAGCAGTACCTATTTATCTACTTGCAGTTTCTTGCTTTCAAACTGCTAGGTTGGCAGGAGCTGGGACAGACGACGGGAATTCGCTCCTTTGCGCAGCTCTCGCGTCTCAAACTGCTAACCTTCCGATTGTCAGTCTTAGCCATAGTCAGCATTCAGAGCGCATCAAGTTATGGTAGGACATGGGAACCCTTTATTTACGTCATCGAATTACACTGCCAAGTCCTGCCTGAGAAACACAACCTTGGCTTTACTGATCTACCTGTCAAACTAGCATCCAGATATTTTTTTAAAGGGGACAAGCTACCAAAAGATAACGCAACGTAACACAGAACAGGTTTGTGGTTCTTCTCCCTGTTAACATGGATATCTTTGCTCCAGATCTCTCGTCACCAGATGAAAAAGAAATGCCTCGGTCTTTCTTGGTGAAGAGTAAGAGGGCCCACCCGTACCACCAGCCTCGTGTTGTAGATGATGGATACCTGGTGCCGAAATGGTACCCGGTGGAAACAGTGGTCCCTTGCCCTGATGGTACGTTGAGGAGTTGTACTCAAAGTGGGGTGGAAACCCCCCACCTCCAGCTCAGATTATACAACAGCTCTAGTAACACTCCCTCACTCAATTTCTCAGTCTCTATCTATCTATCTATCTATCTATCTATCTATCTATCTATCTATCTATCTATCTATCTATCTATCTATCTATCTATCTATCTATCTATCTATCTATCTATCTATCTATCTACTCATACACTCACCCACTCATTGACCTTTCTTTCTTTCTTTCTTTCTTTCTTTCTTTCTTTCTTTCTTTCTTTCTATCTATCTATCTATCTATCTATCTATCTATCTATCTATCTATCTATCTATCTATCTATCTATCTACTCATACACTCACCCACTCATTGACCTTTCTTTCTATCTATCTATCTATCTATCTATCTATCTATCTATCTATCTATCTATCTATCTATCTATCTATCTATCTATCTATCTATCTATCTATCTATCTACTCATACACTCACCCACTCATTAACCTTTCTTTCTTTCTTTCTTTCTATCTATCTATCTACTCATACACTCACCCACTCATTGACCTTTCTTTCTATCTATCTATCTATCTACTCATACACTCACCCACTCATTGACCTTTCTTTCTTTCTTTCTTTCTTTCTTTCTTTCTTTCTTTCTTTCTTTCTTTCTTTCTTTCTTTCTTTCTTTCTTTCTTTCTTTCTATCTATCTATCTATCTATCTATCTATCTATCTATCTACTCATACACTCACCCACTCATTGACCTTTCTTTCTTTCTTTCTTTCTTTCTATCTATCTATCTACTCATACACTCACCCACTCATTGACCTTTCTTTCTTTCTTTCTTTCTATCTATCTATCTATCTATCTATCTATCTATCTATCTATCTATCTATCTATCTATCTATCTATCTATCTATCTATCTACTCATACACTCACCCACTCATTGACCTTTCATTCTTTCTTTCTTTCTTTCTTTCTTTCTTTCTTTCTATCTATCTACTCATACACTCACCCACTCATTGACCTTTCTTTCTTTCTTCCTTTCTTCCTTTCTTTCTTTCTATCTATCTATCTATCTATCTATCTATCTATCTATCTATCTATCTATCTATCTATCTATCTATCTATCTATCTATCTATCTATCTATCTATCTATCTACTCATACACTCACCCACTCATTGACCTTTCTTTCTATCTATCTATCTATCTATCTATCTATCTATCCATCTATCTACAAACACATTCACAGTTATATAATAAACAACAACAGTGGTATTGAAATCCAGTTGCTCAGCTAGAGTAGGCTCATTGAATGAGTGGGTCAACTCTTCCATTGCACATTAAATAGGCCTCCTCTTGTTGAGATTTACTTTCGCACACTAAGTTGCAACTAGAGTATACCTGTTTGAACCAATGGAACTTGGGGAGGAGTTGGACTCACTAAATATCTGATTCAGTGGGACTACTCTAGTGCAACGTACGACACTAAGTAACAGGATTTCAGCCAAGGAGTACCATGAAGCAATAGCTACTGACACAGCATAGGGAAACACCTATGACAGTGATGGCTAACCTTGGCACTCCAGATGTTCTTGGACTTCAATTCCCAGGAGCCCTGATCAGCAGGAGTGCTGACTTGGGCTTCTGGGAATTGAAGTCCAAGAACACCTGGAGTGCCAAGGTTAGCCAGCACTAACCTATGAACTCAAGGTGATATTTTCCAACCAAGTGGGACTATTACAACATTATGCTGTTCTGATATTGCAGTGACTATTGATAGCAGCAATGTTCCTGAGGAGACCAAGGCCCTGGAACCAGGTTGTCCACAACATCTTGCTCCCAAAGAAGTAACTGACGCAAATTGTGTCAAAGATGAAGCCTGCCATACCAAGGAGACGACTAGGCCAACTTCAGGGCTTCCAACCCCAGGTGAGGAACAGTAGATGGTTAGAACTTCATTGTAAAACAATGAGGACTTAAAAATAGAAGCCAGTAAATATTATTCCTAACAAGGCATTAGAATGGTGCATTATAATTATTATTTTTCTTTTTTTCTTTTCTTGTTAGAGATCCATGTCCCAGCACTGAATTCTAAAGACTGCAGCTCTGTGGAACATATTCCTACTTTCTATAAGTCCGCTTTTGCTTGGGATACCGTACACCCTTCATGCAGCTATCGGCCAATGCCTTCTGCCTTCATGGATCATTCTCTTCACCTGTATGGATCCTCACACTTACCTGTTTCAGAATCACCCCTAGATTACAGCATGCGATTCCTCGGAGACATGGAGACGTACCACTGTGTAATATGTAATAAAGTGAGTGACTCATTGACTCCAAGCATGGGAATAACTAATTATAAATAACTACTTTTAAAGACTTGTAATTCTCTTTCAAAGTAATTAAGAGTCAAAGTAGACATGGATGAAAATGCACAGGATTAGCAAGTTTTGGTTCTCACAATATGATTTACGCAGAGATGCATGCCTTAGCAATCAGACTTGCAAATTAAGCTTGCATTTACCTCCCAAGGGACTGCAGTGACTCAAGTGGCTAAGACGCTGACTGGGAGGCGGAAGGTCAGCAGTTCGATTCCCGAGTACTGCAGGACGGAATGAGCTCCCGTCTTAGCCCCAGCTCCTGCCAACCTAGCAGTATGAAAGCAAGAAATTACAAGTAGATAAATAGGGACCATTTTGGTGGGAAGGTAACAGCGTTCCGTGCGCTCCGGTGCCTAGTCATGCCTGCCACATAACCATGGAAATGTCTGTAGAAGCAGACAGCGCTGGCTCTTCGGCTTTGAAACAGAGATAAGCACTGAACCCTATAGTCGGATATGAGTCGACTGGCTTTCAAGCTAGAGAAACCTTTACCTTTACCTTACCTCCCAAAGGCCAATCACAAAACGTTCTGGAATGCTACATGGAGTGTATGAATGTGTTGCCTATGACAAGTAGACATTATTCACCAATTGACATGCCATCTCTTCTAATTAAGGGTTGTTTGTTCTTCAGTTTGACCCTACATTACACTAACTTGTAGTTAGGGTTGCCATAATTCTCTCCCACCAAACCGGGACAGCTAATGCACTCTTCAAACTGCGCATGCATTGGACGGTGCTGTCAGGGAGACCGTGGCTCTAAGACCCCGCATAATCCCTGTCCAGGGCAGACAGGGAATACCGACCCTAGTGCAATTAACCCCTTGCAGTAACGTGAAGGAGGAATCCTCCATCCCAGTGATGGTGGAGGTTTGGCTTCTTAGATATAGGTATTTCTTGATTCCTCCCAGGTTTCAAGGAAAAGGGCTGAGGATGACTCCTTGTCTCCCAAACTTCAAGGCAAGTCAAGGTTTTTTTGCAAAGAGTTATTTCACTGCCTCCGTGCCTTTCTTTCAATTATCTCGCTTGCAAATGTCTCCTCTCCCCGGTGGGCTTCTCAGGGTGCTGTTTTGCCTTCACTGCTTTCAAGCAGGATAATTGAAAGAAAGGCAGGAAAGCAGTGATTTAACTCTTTGCAAAAATCCCTTGGTGAGGGGTGATCTTGCTTCCTTTGTTCAAATTTTAAAATCCAGGACTTTTACATGTTTTTTCTTGAACCGGCCGGGACAGCTTGAATCCGGGGAAATCCTGGAAAACCGGGACATATGGCAACCCTACTTGTAGTTTAACTTGAAGTAGGATAGCTTTGCTATAACAAAATGCTTACTGTTAGTTGCTGTATAGCAGGGGTTCCCAACCTAAGTCCCATGGGCCGAATCTAGCCCATGGTGACATTTCATGTTGGGCCCCCACCCCTCCAAGGGCATTTGAGAAGCAAAATGGCTGCTCTCTTTGAAGCTGTTGGGACAAAATGGCCATCCTCATCGTGCAGGCAGGGCAAAATGGCCATCCAGCCCTCAAAGCTGACTGAGAGAGCATGACTTGGCCCCCGGCTTGAAAATTGTAATTGTAATTGTAATTTTTATTTGTATACCGCCTACTCAACCCAATGGGCAACTCAAGGCGGTTCACAAGCAACTAAAAATACAGGTTGGGAACCCCTCCTGTATAGTGTGCTTTGGTACGCCTGTGATATGAAGTTTTCTGAGGTCATTTTATGAAAGTAATTAACAGTAAATAATTTAGTTACTTTCAAATAACAAAAAATAAAATTTATTTTTTAAAAAAATCAACTTTAGATTTGTTTGTAAATACAGTAAATACAATCGCCCTGTATAGCAACAAAATCGTATAACAATTAGGTTTTGGGGGAAATCGTGTCCTGCATAACAATTTTCCCCATGGAAAAAAATCGTACAACAATTTTTCAGTGGGAAAAACCACTTAGCGAAAAAAATCATTGTACGATGCACCCCATAGGGAAAATTGCTATACGATGCATGCATCGTATAGCAATTGTTTTGTACAACAATGAGCCCCATGGAACGGATTAACATTGTTGTATGAAGTACCACTGTAGTGTTGTGTAGTGGATGGAGTGAAAGACTAGGATTCAGAAGGCCTGGGTTCAATTCCCCAATGGGCCACAGAAGTGGGGCAAAAGGAACTCGTAAACCATTCCTTAAATACAGCACCTTCCTTTTGTTGAAAACCCTATTAGGGTCACTACAAGTCAGTTCTGACTTTATGGCACGTAATAAGAAAAATATTTGTTGTTCTTCAGGAACTATTAATTCTTACTAATCACTTTACAAAACTAACTTTCAAAACTCCATGTGGGGTGTACGCATGTGGTCTGTCTGTTGTTGTCATTGTTGTTTTGTACTTTTCTTGTTCCTCCACTTGCTGTTGTGTTTCATTGTTTTAAAAAAGGAAAGTAGAAGAAGGAACTATGGTAAAAAAAAAAACAGAAGTAGAACCAACCCTATTTTTCATTTTCCCAGATATTTTCCACACCTCATGGCCTGGAAGTCCACGTCCGTAGATCGCATAGTGGGACACGTCCCTTTGCTTGCGAGACCTGTGGTAAAACCTTTGGACATGCTGTGAGTCTGGAGCAACACACAAACATTCACTCTCAGGTAGGACTAAATGTCACGGAAGCGTCAAGAAGATCCAACTCATGGTCATAACCGATTTGTTCACTTTTTGATCTTTGACATCTGAGCAGCAACTGTAATGAATTAAAATAGGGGCTTTTGCTTTTAATGAGTAGAGTAGTTTTTTGGGGCTCTTAATTCCCTGGGCAGAGCTACAGAAGCCTGGGAAACGACCTTCCAGGTTAGTTTACTTTGGATGTAGTCATAACAGGCTGAAAACTGTGAGAACAGAACTAAGATGATAGACATTGTGTGCTGTGCTTTAATTGGTTAAAGATCCAAGAAGAGGTGGGATGAGAGAAAAAAGATGGGTTTTGTTATATTGGAATGTGAGCGAGAAACATCATGATTTTGCCGTGACTTTAGGATTGCTTTTGTGATGATTCTGATTGCCATGAAGTGTGCATACCTGTCACGTTGCAGCGGTGAAAAAATGGGAAGCACCGCTGTGTCTGACAGGCACGCATGCGTGAAGGGGTTACTGTGCATGCGCAGTGACCCCTTTGCGTATGTGCACTGCTGCAGTAGCCCCTTTGTGCATGAGCACCGCTTCCTCTGATGGGCACGCATGCGCAGTAACCCCTTTTCTGGCTGTTCAAATACGGGATGGCCACGGTAAGGACCGGGAAAGAGGGGTGAAATATGGGATTTCCCGGCCAATACGGGATACATGACAGGTATGGATGTGTGCTTGTGCTTGGTAGTAAACAGTGAGAAATGTAGTCAAATGTATTAGCTGGCTAGGCCAGGCCAGGCCAGAAAAATATAGTTAGATATGTTTTTCTTCTTTTGTTCTGGGAAAAGGACAAGTAAAAATGTTCCTTTTTTCTACTTTATACCTGGTCCTGAACTTTTCTAATTTTTTAAAAAATAAATCTAAATAAACCTGATTGGAACCAAAAGAAGTCGTATTTTTTCCTTTATAGAGCAGGGGTTCCCAACCTAATGACCATGGGCCGGATCTGGCCTGCAGCACCATTTCATGTGCTCCCCACCCCTCCAAGGGCATTTAAGAAACAAAATAGGTACCCCTTTGAAACTGTTGGGACAAAATGGCGGCCACCACCACATCATGCAGGCAGGGCAAAATGGCCATCCGGCCCTCAAAGTTGACTGAGAGAGTGTGACCTGGCCCACGGCTTGAAAAGGTTGGGAACCCCTGTTATAGAGCTTAAAAAGTTGGTGGAGAAATCTAGTTCTTTGATTTCATTATTGGCAACACTACCATTAAGTTAATTCACACTGCATGTCCTACCTGATCTGGCTGGTTGGTGATGTGTGTGTGGGGCACATGAAGCGGCACCGCAGACTGGATCCGGCCCATGGGCCTTAGGTTGTGAACCCCTGTGGTAGAACTAGAGTTTACTACAGTTACTTTATTGAGGACAGCAGTTTTTGGACATCTATTCTATTCCAAAATCAACACAGACACATGTCATTTGGGAAGATCTAGTATCTACCGTCCAAAATAGCAGCTCTTGATAGAATTCATATTTGCATGCCAAAGGCCTCAAGAACCATTATTGTCATATCTGGAGGTGGCCAGGAAAGACCTTCTCACGATTGTTCATTCTCATAATTTGATATTTCCCATCATGGGACACCTTGTCTGATCTTCTCTCCCTGGTCTCATCTTTTCAGGAGAAAATCTTTGAGTGCAAAATGTGTGGGAAAACTTTCAAGAGGTCTTCCACGCTATCCACTCACCTGTTGATCCACTCGGACACGCGGCCGTATCCTTGCCAATACTGTGGGAAGCGCTTCCATCAGAAGTCAGACATGAAGAAGCACACTTACATCCATACGGGTAGGGATGATCGTAGCCCGGACAAGGCTGTTGCACATCTGTATCTATTGCACCAATGCACCTGTTTACACACGTGTGCAATGGACAAGAGGCCAAGCCCTGAGTTTGCTTGTAAAAACTCACAAAGACTCCCAGTCATTACGAGTTCATCTTCCAGCTTCTAGGCTTCATAATGGATTTTACTGCACAACAGCAATTTTGCTACTGGGAATAACACATGTGATTGACATGATATCAAGTGTGCTGATTGCAAATCTGAACTCAGAATTTGCCTATCATGTACAGATTTTAAGGCATGCTAATGCTGTTCAAATGGTCGGTAATTGGCTAATAGGAACATCATAACAGTTGAAGCTACCACTAGGCCTGTTGCCACCTGAGCTGAATCACATCCCCTGGTGGCATGCATGTTCCAGCATTGGCCGAGCATGTCTGGGCAAGTCAGTGAGCTGACGTCAGAAATAGGTATATAAGGCGAGATGGACCACGATCTTGTCTCTAGTGCGAAAGCATATTATTGGATACTACAGCTAGGTCATAGTGAGTCTGTTTTGAGCTAAAGATGAGTAGGCACAGCTGTGTTAATAAACCAGACAATTTTTGCTAGATTTGTGGCAAAATATACACCATGCTTAACCAAGAGGGTAAGATTTGCTAACTTAAGATCCTGACATCCTAGGCAGAATCGGACTTCAGATTTGGATTCAGCACGCTTGATTTAGTATAGGACACATGGATTTGACCAAGTAGCAGACAATTATTATTATTATTATTTGTGATGCAGTGTTAACAACCACAGAATAATTTACCCTCAGCTGTACCAATAGATGGACATAATAATATTGGTTATTACATTTTCTTCTCTCCCCACCCATTGCAGGAGAGAAACCCCACAAGTGTCAGGTCTGTGGGAAAGCCTTCAGCCAGAGCTCCAACCTTATCACTCACAGCCGCAAGCACACAGGCTTCAAGCCATTTAGCTGCGATCTCTGTGGGAAAGGTTTTCAGCGCAAGGTGGATCTACGGCGTCACCGGGAGAGCCAGCACAGCATCAAATAAGAGAGGCCAAAGCAGCCCTGGAGTTCCAACTGTGGAACGGTTAGGAACCTACGGCCTGAGGGCAACGTTCCGGCCAAGCTCTTGGCCCACTTCACAAAGCCCCGCCCATATCCGTTCTGTCTCCGCCTTTCTCTAACACCAGCTCGTTGTTAGGACACCTATCCTGGCAGGTTTTGATAGAGAAAATGTCCCCCATCTTGAAGGATCCACCTTCTTGGTTTTGTCCTTGGCCAAACTTAAGTCCTCGTTTCTGGCAGTAATCTGCAGACTAGCAAATGAGCCGGATCCTGTGTCTCTCCACATTCACAGCACATTTTGTTGTCTGCCAGCAGCCACCACTTGAGCATGTTGGTTTTACATTTAAGGACTCCAACCATACCTGTCAACCGCGGCTCCGGAAAATCCGGGACCTGCGCAGAACGGTTCTGCGCAAGTCACTTTTTACGCGTGCATAAAAGCCGCCTATGCATGCGTAAAAGCGATTTGCGCAGAACCGTTCGGCGCAGCTCGCTTTTACGCATGCGTAGAAGGCTTCTACAATCCCCTTCTGCACAGAAGCCTTCTACGCATGCGTAGAAGGGTTCTACGCAAGCGTAGAAGGGTTCTACGCACGCGTAAAAGCCTTCTACGCATGCGTAGAAGCGAGCTGCGCAGAAGGGATGCGCAGTAACTCCCCCCGCTGCCAAATTCCGGGGTTTCGGCAGCTCCGGGCGGGAAATGGTGAAAATCGGCACCAAAAAACGGGAAATCCCAGCCAATCTGGGAAGGTTGATAAGTATGACTCCAACCCTCAGAATCCTTTTGAGAAACTCCTATGGAGAAAGCCATATTATGAGATATTTTTCTTTCATCTTCACAAGGGGGAAGAAAGAGCCATCTGAACCAGGGCCTTCGTGCAGGGGTTCCCAACCTAAGGCCCATGGACCAAATGCGGCCCACCACACCATTTCATGTGGCCCACCCCTCCACTGCCCCTGGGAGTGCCATGTGTGGTAAATGGTCGCCCCAATAGGGCAAGCAAGGCAAAATGGCTGTCCGGACCCCGAAGCTGTCTGAGAGATCGTGATCCGGCCCCCGGCTTGAAAAGGTTGGGAACCCTGGCCTTAGGGCAATGCCAGTTCACTCGACATGTCTGATGAAGTGAACTTGGTCCACAAAAGTTCACTTTCAAATACAAGAGTTTTTGTTTGTTTGTTTGTTTGTTTTTGCTATTTTGTTTCGTTTACTCTCTATTTACTAAGTGTCGCATGTGTTTATCTGGAGAGGAGAAAGTATCATGGGCCAACACGTGCTTATACTTGCTTGTGAGTAAACAGTAGAAAGATATAATCAAATGGGATAGCTGGCTAAGCCAGGAAAAAAAGGATAGATTATGCCTTTCTTGTTTTATTCTGGGAAAGGGGGAAAGTACAAATGTTCCTTTTTTCTATTTTTTGTACCTGATCCAGAACTTTGATCTATTTTTTCATTTAAATAAACCTGATTGAAACAGAAGACGTTGTACTTATTACATAGAGCATAAGTTGGTGGGAGATTTCCAATTCCTTTATTTCTTTATTGGGCAACACTACATTTTGCTAATTTTCATTGCAAGTCCTACATGCTCTGGCTGGTTTGTAAGCATAAACCAGGGGTGCCCAAACTTTTTGGGCCACGGGCGGGCAGGTCACGTGGTTCAGGGAGCTAGTCACTATGCCAATTCATCCGGCCCGCAGAGCCCTTGTCGCTCCAGGAAGGGATCTCACTCCGTCGTGCAGTACTCGAATCTCGAACTCCTGACCTGCCGAGCTTCCAGTCGTCAAGTTCAGCGTCTTAACCACTAAGTCACCGCGGTTTCTATGGCTAAGCATACATCCTATGAAATTACTAGAGATACTCTGGAAATAAATAAAACAGAGGATTCCTCTAGGTACTGCAGATGCTCAAGTGGTTAAGACGCTGAACTTGCTGACTGGAAGGTCGGAGTTTGATTCCCAGGTACTGCATGACGGAGCTCTCTCTGCCTACATTGAAGCCAGTGGTTGGATATGAATTGTAGGTTTTATGAGGAACAATAACACAATATCACAGTCACAATATCAGGGGTTCCCAACCTTTTCAAGCCAAGGGCTGGGTCACACTCTTTCAGTCAGCTTCGAGAGCTAGACAACCATTTGGCCCTGCATGCACAATGGTGGTAGCCATTTTGTCCCAACAGCTTCAAAGGGATGGCCCTTTTGTTTCTCGAATGCCCTTGTTGGGGCACATTAAATGGTGCTGGTGCCCAGATCCGGCCCATGGGCTTTAGGTTGGGAGCTCCTGCACTACATATTTCAAGTGGGATATCCACAAGTCTGAATGTGGCTGGGTTATCTTTGAGAGTGTCTTAAAACAAGTTCCCAAAATAACACAACTTGGAACCTTCTAATGTTCAGGCTTTCTTTTATATTGCTTGTGTGTGTTTGTGTTGATTGTAATTAATTAAAAAACTTCTTGAATGTGAACTCTTTTTAATTTAATTTAATTTAACTTTCGCCCTTGTATGCCGCCCAATCAGGGAATCCGACTCAGGGCGGCTCACATGGTAAATAAACAATATGTACAATACACAATTTTCCCCTACTGTTCCTTCCAATCCATGCTTTCAATATTTCCTGGACAGAGCATGATTTTTTTTTTTGCCCCTTGTTGTCAGCCTTTATTGAGATTTTGAGCATCACTGTGAATTTTTGATTGCCTGCCCGGTGGCCAGGATGTTTCCGCAGCTGGAAAGTAGAAAATGGTGTTGTGTTGTAGGTGGTGGGATTAAAATTTACATGTTGAGAAACAAGAGGTGGCAGGTGTTCTCTTCCTGAGGACGTGGGCTGACTCCAGCCGTCAGGAGATAACACAAACTAAAAAAATTTGGAGCCCACCACTGATCCGGCCATACCTGTCAACCGCGGCTCTGGCCAATCCGGGACCAGCGCAGAACGGTTCTGCGCAGGTCGTCTTCTACGCATGTGTAGAAGGGTTTTACGCTTGCGTAGCCCCCTTCTACGCATGCGTAGCCTTCTACGCATGCGTAGAAGGCGACCTGCGCAGAAGGGCTGCGCAGTACCTCCTTGTCCCCGCTGCCAAATTCTGGGGTTTCGGCAGCGCGGGGCGGGAAATGGCGCAAATCGACGCCAAAAATTGGGAAATCCCGGCCAATCCGGGAAGGTTGACAGGTATGGATCCGGCTCATTTACTGGTCTGCCGATGACCTCCAGAAACATGCACCGATGAGGACTTAGGTTTGGCCAGCAACAAAGCCAAGAAAGTGGCTTCCTTTTGGCAGTCCAGGGTTTGATCGGGACACGAAAGAAGAAGAAGAGTCGCTGCCTGACATTTGGTGTTGGGTAACTGGCAGTATGGTCTACTATATTACCATAGCAGGATAATCTGGTTGAATGGTAGCGTGGTAGCGTTTTATTCTCCCAACTTCTGCAAAGCTCGCAAACGAAGGAAGATGGGAAGATGATGGAAAAGAGAACCTTAAAATCTGAGGCTGGCGAAGGCTTCTGGGCGATAACTTTATCAGGCGTTACCGGCTGCTAACTGTCAGGCTGTGAAATAGGCTTGCCATGGGTGGTGGTGGTGGACCACCTCCCAAGGCCAGATAGGTCAACCCGGGCTTTATCAGACCCAAGTGTGAACTCAAGAATGTAAAAGAGCTTTCCTTTCCACAACAGAAAGATTGGGAGCCAAGGATGGAGGGGGCAGGGAAGAGAAAAACCCGTTGTTTTGGAGCCCTTTGTAGACAGATGCAAATAACAGGGCAGGATGCAAACTAGAAAACTGGCACATGTGTGAACATGGTAAACATCTCCAAGAAATGCAAACATCAAGATTATCCTGGGAAGAATGTTACCTGCAAGGGGTGTGAAGGAGAAGGAAACTTCATTTGGATCAAAGAGCTACAAACAGGGACATGTAAAGGTTTTGCAGGATTGTTGCTTTCTAAGATAAATCCTAAATCTGGAGACTCTTGGATTGGTGGGACTTAAGTCTTGGGCTCTTGAACATACCTGTCAAGTTTTGCATTCGGAAATAAGGGAAATTTCCTGGCAAATACGGGATACTTGACAGCTATGCTTCTCCTGTGCTGCCCTCCAATGGTGGCAATAGGGCATTGCAGTCTAATTAATAAGGGATGACGGCGGGAAAGAGGATAAAATAACGGGTTTTCCTGGCCAATAAGAGATACTTGACAGCTATGCTCTTGAAGTTACAAAGGGCCACTAGTTAAGAGTTGAGTTTCTCAATACATGGCATTTCCCACGAGAAGGAACACCGATTTTCACATCTTAACTAGTCAAAATTTGTTGCTGGAATTTACACCACTATGCCTGACATAAATATTCAATTGCATGCTGGCCCATTGAATCAATGTGACCACTCGAGTCGGAAGGAAAAAATTAGATTTAACTCTCTGATGCCCTCCTTGAGGAAATTCCATTCCTTCCCTGGTTCTCTTTTTCTTCTCCATGTGGTGCTCAATATTCTCTGGTTTCTGAGCACATCTAATTGCCATTGGTTGCATTTGTGTATGGGAAGGTTGCCTCTTTTATGCGTGTGTATGTTTTAATGCCATGTCCGGCCAGGTTATCCTGCTATGATAATAGAGTAGACCATACTGCCAATGACTCAACGGCAAGTGTCAGGCGGCAGTTAACTAACATGACAACCCTGAAGACTAATGGTCTTGGGTGCCAAAGTCCACAGGGAAGGGTGATGGTCCCCAAGTGGATTAAATCCCACTCGAATCCATCTGGATGGAGGGCAGCAGCTTCATCCATCCTGGCCTGGGGATGATGATGAGGACTTTGCGTGCCGAAAGGGCTCAGGACCAGAAAGTGATATGAAACTGGATCTGTGGTACTATGGGTGTCACACTGCGATGCAGAAGTCAAATGGAAGGTCATTGCATTACAGTGTATTGTTCCCAGGACAAGCTTCATGGCTGAGCGCCATGAGGATAGCCAATATTCGGAATCAGAAACAGCACAAGAAGAAGAAGAAGTTTTAATGCTGTGTTCCTCCAAACTCTTCTAATTCATCTAAGGAGGTCAATACCCACTCTTTTCTTATTTTCATCAGCTCCGTTTTGACTCCCTCTTTTTAGTGTTTCAATACCCCTGTTGTGTCTTAAGCTTTTAAAATGAAGAGTCCAACGAGCGGGGATTCAAACAACGATGCCACGGTTTATTCACAACTATACTACAATACTACAGCTTAATAGACATAAGAACATAAGAACAACCTTGCTGGAAGAGGCCACAGGAGCCCATCATCCGGTCCACCATTCTGTCTCACACAGTGGCTCACCATGTGCTTCAGGGTATTATTCCCAAGGAGATGCCTTCACCTGCTTAGGATTCCCTGGAAATGGCATTGAGAGATATCCTGCCTATCTCTCCAACCCGGAGGTTGTCCTTCGGTATCCATAATTATAGCCATTGATCCCCTTGTCCTCCATGAACTTCTCCAATCCTTTCTTGAAGCTGTCAAGACTGACAGCTGTCACCACTTCTTCTGGCAGGGAGTTCCATAGACCCGTGATCCTCTAGGTGAAAAAATACTTTCTCTTATTTGTTTGAGAACTAGTAGCCAAAGGTTTCATGGAGTGTCTCCTAGTTCTAGTGTTGTGCGATAGGGAAAAGAGTTTTTCCTTATCTACTTTGCCCACACCGTGCATGATTTTATAAACTTCAATCAGGTCACCTCTTAGACGCCGTCGTTCAAGAGTGAAGAGGCGCAACCGTTGCAGCCTCAGATGGTAAGGAAGGTGTTCCAGTCCCCTAATCATTCTGGTTGCCCTCCTCTGCACTTTTTCCAGCTCCATAATATCCTTCTGGAGGTATGGCGACCAGAACTGTGTGCAGTATTCCAGATGGGGCCTCACCATAGATTAATCAAGAGGCAAAATGACACTTGCTGACTTATGTTCTTATATACCCTTCCTAATGATCCCTAGCATTGAGTTTGCTTTCTTTCACTGCTGAGGCACACTGGGTTGACACCTTCATTGAGTTGTCCACCAGGACACCAAGGTCCCTTTCCTGGTTTGTCGCAGAGAGTTCAGACCTCATCAGACATGAGTTTACACATGAGTTGGCTGCACTTGTTCCACTATTCTGCTACCCGGGATTAGTCCTGCACCTGCACCTACTGTTGGTAACCAAATGTGTGTGTGCTGTGCAAGCGTGCGAGTCAATGCCCTATTTGCAATTGGCACTTATATAGCGTCCGAGCAGCCGTTACCCAATGCTACAAGGTAGCAACCTTTTTGGACAACCTTAATTAATTAATCAGTAATGCTATATTTAAGTAATGACAAATCCCAGCTAGGATCCAAAATAGTAAACAATCGAGAATAAGACATTTGCATATGAGCATGACTTGACCCGGGGAAGGTGCGCCAAAATTACCTTTAACTAGAATGGCGCGAATCGCCATTTTAACATGCAATAATAAGTAATGATAATAATATTAATAATAATCTCAATACACAACAACCCCTGAGTAAACAAATGGCATTGAAACATTACAGAAAACCTGGAAACTGAATGGGCTTGCTTTCCTCTTTTCTGCCTCTGTTTCAGGGGTTCCCATCCGCATCCGGCCCCCAACACCATTTCATATGCCCCCCACCCATCCAAGGGCATTCGAGAAATAAAATGGCTGCCCTTTGAAGCTGTTGGAACAAAGTGGCCATCCCCATCGTGCAGGCAGGGCAAAATGGCCATCCGGCCCTCAAAGCTGACTGAGAGAGCTTGACCTGGCCCATGGCTTGAAAAGGTTGGGAACCTCTGCTCTATATTATATCGATCGGATTGTATTCTATTACGCGCAATTCAAAAGTGTGCCAAGTATGCCAGTAAAAGATGAATGGGGTCAAAAGATGAATGGGGTCAACAAATAAATAGGATAAAATTATTGTTCCTACTCAGATTAGGAGATCATAGTGCAACTTGAAATGTAGTTCACTGGTCTATGGAACTCCCTGCCAGAAGAAGTGGTGACAGCTGTCAGTCTTGACAGCTTTAAGAAAGGATTAGACAAGCTCATGGAGGACAACAAGAGTACCCATGGCTATAATGATGGATACCTAAGGACAACCTCTGGGTTGGAGAGATAGGCAGGATATCTCTCAATAAATGCCATTTCCAGGGAATCCTAAGCAGGTGAAGGCATCTGCATGGGAATAATACCCTGAAGCACATGGTGAGCCACTGTGGGAGACAGAATGCTGGACTGGATGGGCTCCTGTGGCCTCTTCCAGCAAGGCTGCTCTTATGTTCTTATGTATCATGCACAGTCAATGAGCCACAATGAGCTGCCTTCTGCAGATTTCCTCGAGGCTTTCCCTAAGGGTAGACAGCTCTCTCTCAAAAACAATTGAACCATCACTTCAGCGTTTTCCCCATTGCAGACAGTGTTTTTGAGTAAATTCCATAATATGAGTGAAGAAAATGATTCTGGGGGTTTGTCTGCTGGGGGAAAAAAGTATATATTAATTTGTAGACACGAGTGCAAATAAATATGTTTATATAATTTCAATAGCATTATTGTTGTTGTCGTCAGCAACTCAATCCAAGTACAGTACATAAGCTTTATTCCCTCTGCCCTAGGATGCTAGGAGTCCTGGTCTTGGAGGCCAACTGGTTCTGAGCCGCCTTTGCCCTCCAAGGGAATCAGGAAACATGCCATTGGCGTGAATTTGTTTAAGGTGGATCCCAGCTTGCCATGAAGTGACCCCACACTACGATCAAGGAGCCATCTCCTGTGGCACATTTGAAATGAGACATGCAGGATTTAACACCGGGACTGCAATAGACTGCCGCAGCCTTGAGGACATGGACAAGGTGCGCCTTCACAGCCAGTCCATCTGGCATGGCCTCTTCTGCCTCCATGACCGTTGGGAATCAGAGTTCCTCCTCCACTCATTTTGCTTTTGGACCCAATCTGATGGTTTCCAGTGGCATTTCCTCCCCCACCTAAGGGGCACATCTGCCCATAGACATTGGCTCCTTTAAGAAGTCAGGTTATTTACCGCCGCCCAACACTTGGCATTGAGTTGCTGGCTGTACGGTCTACTCCATTTGGTGTAGTGGGATGTCCAGCCAGACATTTAATAGAATTATACATATAAGAAAGAAAGAAGAATAGAATTATAATACTATTCAATAGGTAATGGTACAAGTTGGTAATTTTTTGTGTCTTCTGAACTGGGTGTCAACTTCTTCTTTTGTGTCCTGGTTAAACTTCAAACTGCCAAAAGGAAACCACCTTCTTGGCTTTCTCATTGTCCAAAATTAAATTCTTATCGGCTCATGTTCCCCTTAGTAAGTTGCAGACCGAGCTGGATTCTGTACCTCTCCACATTCACAGCATGTGCAGTGGTGGGTTCCAATTTTCTTTACTACCACAATGTGGGTGTGGCCTATTAGGGTGTGTGGCCTAATATGTGGGTGTGGCCTACTCTGTGGGCATGGCCATGTGACTGGGTGGGCGATCTTGTCATGCCTGCACATGCATAGCTGTCAAGTATCCCTTATTGGCCAGGAAAACCCCTTATTTTACCCTCTTTCCCGCCGTCATCCCATATTAATTAGACTGCAATGCCCTATTGCCGCCATTGGAGGGCAGGAAAACCCCTTATTTTACCCTCTTTCCCGCTGTCATCCCTTATTAATTAGACTGCAATGCCCTATTGCCGCCATTGGAGGGCAGCACAGGATAAGCATAGCTGTCAAGTATCCCTTATTGGCCAGGAAAACCCCTTATTTTACCCTCTTTCCCGCCGTCATCCCTTATTAATTAGACTGCAATGCCCATTGCCGCCATTGGAGGGCAGCACAGGATAAGCATAGCTGTCAACTATCCCGTATTTGGTGAGAAATTTCCCTTATTTCCAAATCCAAAACTTGACAGGTATGCACATGTTGTCTGCTAGTGCCAGCAGCCCCCACTTGAGCATGTTGGTTTTGCATAGGGATGCCAACCCTCAGCCTGTTCAGGGTCATCCTAGTCGCATAGAGGAAAGATGGTTCCCCTCAGCCATATCCTCCTCGAAGATTGTGGGTACATATGACATTTTTGAATGACAATCGGGCGTATGCTGGGCGACGGCAACATTGTTTTGCCTGCTAATCTTTCTCACATGAGGTCAAGCCAGAGGAACTAACGGATGCCACCTGATAACTAGGTGGATTGATAATTTCAAGATTCCTAATATTCCTCCTTACAATTCTTAACCTATAACAGACAGACCTTAGGACAGAAACCAACTTCCAAACAGAGGACTTCCAACTGTTAAAGAGGAAGAATGGACACTCTACCATACAAGAAGTCTAGACTAGGGATGCCCAAACTACAACCTGCATGATGACGGATTCAGTCCCCCCGACACCAATTCATCTGGCCCACGCGGCCCTCGTCGCTCCCGGAAACGGAAGTAAAATGCGCCCATGCGGGCGCATTTTACTTCCGCTTCCGGGACCGACGAGGGCCGCGTGGGCCAGATGAATTGGTGTCGGGGGGACTGAATCCGTCATCATGCAGGTTGTGGGCGCATTTTACTTCCACTTCCGGGAGCAATGAGGGCCACGTGGGCCAGATGAATTGGTGTCGGGGGCACTGAATCTGTCATCATGCAGGTTATGGGCGCATTTTACCTCCACTTCCGGGAGCGACGAGGGCCGCGTGGACCAAATGAATTGGTGTTGGGGGGGGGGGCTGGATCCAGCCTGTGGGCTGTAGTTTGGGTACCCCTGGTTTAAGCAGAGAAAATGGCAGCCTAAAACTTATCCCGTCCCGTTGCAAAACGTATCTGTTGCAAAACAGATTGCAAGGCGCATTTTACTTCCAATGGGAGGAATCACGTGACCGGCCCACTGAACAACGCAATTGGCCCGCGGCCCATAAAGTTTGGGCACCTTCGTCTCCATCTAGAGACCATTGATTTGCAGAAATATAAGTGTAGCTCTTCAAAACATGCCTCAGAGTCATCAAAACTGCTGCCAAGAAACGCTTTCCGCCCCTCTTGCCTTTTCCGGATAATTTCAAAATAGGAAGGCTTATCTCCTCTCCTAAATTTGGAGTTCTACTTGCATCTTTGGCTGTGGTCGAGAAGCCAACAAGCTCTTCCTTTCTGTTTAGCAGAAATTATCTCTTGGCAACAGGAAGTTTAAAAAAACAAAAACAAAAGCCCAATCCTGAATAGCCACAACTTAATAAAGCATATTTCTCTGATGGTTGCATGATTCCACACCATCCTGTTGAGTCAGTGCCTCACACACTAGCTACACTGGAGCAAATGAGAAATCGTTGGCGTTTGCTCAACCAAGAGAGAAGCATCACTTTGGTGTATGCAAACCAAGACACGGGACACAGCCTCGGGCTGGGTTAACTCAGGTTTATTGCATCGTGGACAGAGGGAACATGAGGTAATGGCGGATCAATCGCTCTTTATATACAGCAGTCATACATTTGAACGTGGTGCCATGGTAGCCCATTGGCTACTGTCTGCGTGACGTCATTGCAGGTCACGCCCTTCTTGTCCAGGTGTAGGTAGTGGCGGGAAAACTTCCCGCGCTGTTGCCTTTGATGAGTTCGGACCAAGAGAGCTTGGACGCTCGCTGCTGCCAGCTGGTGGTCATTAGCTCGCGTCCTATTACAGGGCTTATATGATACAGCTGAAGGTTACATTGTTGCTATAGGCAAGGTTACATTGACTCAGATACATTGCAATCCATGTGTACAGTAAAACCATCAGAACACAACATCCCTCCCCCCTAGGACGAGACAACGTCTCGAGCCCACCTTAACACACTCCCCCCCCCTTATGAGACAAAGTCTCTCAGCCAAGATGGCTTATTTCGAACACGCTGGGGTCTCGGTGCGGGCTGCCTCTCCCTGGGATTGCTACCTTCTCTTTGTCCCCTGGTCTCCTGTCCTGCAATATGAGAGGGAGACTCGTTAGTGACTTTCCGCGGCTCCGCGGCGCCGTTGGGAGGTGTGCTCTTTCTTAGGGAGGAACCGGGGGCACTGGGGGCTAACGAAAAACCCCTCTTCTCGCTTGGATGGGTGGGGGAACACTCCTGAAAACCCCCCCGGCTCGCCAAATCAAAATCAAAATCACTATCGGGGGCAGCGGTCGCGAACTCCTCTCCCCCTTCCCCGGCCCCTGCTAGAGCTGGCGTATCAAAGGGATATGAGTCGGGGCCGCTGCTTCTGCTTCCTTCCCCCCATGCTTGGGACTGTTGTCCACTGCTGTCTCCCCCTTGGGTTAAGCGGGTGGGGGAGAACCCTAACGCTGAATCCTGTTGCTGAGCTCCACTGACTGGCCCAATCACCCGGTGCCTCAGTTGATCTGCGTGCCTCCTCCAGAGGAGGCCGGTGTTCGTCTCGACCCGGTACGACACTGGCCCCGTCTGTTCTACAACCGTCCCTGGTACCCAGGCTGGCCCTGCGCTGGAATAGTTCCTGCAGTGAACAGGGTCACCGGCAGCGAAACCTTTCGAGACTGCCAACCCCACGTTTTTCCCTTTATCCTCGACTCTCGTTGGGTCTAGCCTGGACAGGAGCGTGGTCAGTTTTCGCCGCATCAAGAGCTCTGCCGGCGAGTAGCCGGATGCCAAAGGGGTCACCCTATACGCTAAGAGGAATTGGCACACTTGGTGATTCAGGTCCCCCGGGCCCATGCGCCGCAGCGCCTCCTTCGTTGTACGCACCAACCGTTCCACTTGGCCATTCGTGGCCGGGTGAAACGGTGCGGACGTGATATGCCGAATGGCGTTTGTCGCCATGAATGCCCCGAACTCAGCGGAGGTGAAACAACTAGCGTTATCGCTGACTAAAGTGTCGGGTAAACCGAACGTGGAAAAGACTCTCCGTAGCCGGCTAATTGTCGTGGCGGAGGACGTGCTTTTTACCGGGATAACCTCCAGCCACTTGGAGAACGCATCCACGACTAGGAGAAACATGGTTCCTCGGAATGGGCCAGCGAAATCTACGTGCACCCTGGACCATGGCCCCCGTGCTGTGTCCCATTCCCTATGTGGAAGACGGGCCGCCTCAGGGCGGGACCCCTGGCAAGCCTCGCAAGTGCCAACCATGTGCTCAATATCCGTGTCCAGCTGCGGCCACCAGAAGTAACTCCGGGCCAGCGCCTTTGAACGAACTATGCCCGGGTGGCTGACGTGCAGCAGTTCGAGCACCCTCGTCCGCAGGGGCGCAGGGACCACCACCCGTTGGCCCCACAGAAGGCACCCCCTCTCTAGGGACAACTCTAGCTTTTTCCTAAAGAACGGGTCGAACTCCGTACTCGGGGACGAACCCGGCCACCCCTTCTGCACCCATGAGCAAACCTTCGCCAGCGTCCTGTCCTTTCCTGTCGCCCTAGCAATGTCGGCTGGCACTATTGGGGGAGCGTCTAAAACCTCAATTAGCAACACCTGGCGGTCCTTTTCTGCTCTCGCCTTTTGGGCGTCCGACAATGGCAAGGGGGATCTCGAAAGCGCATCAGCATGGCTGATCTCCTTTCCGGGCCTGTACTCCAACTCATGTTGGTACGCGTTGAGGAAAATAGCCCATCGCAGCATTCTCGGGGACAGGATCTGCGGCGTGGGCTTGTGCGCCGTGAAAATCCCTAACAGCGGTTTGTGATCGGTCACGATTTTGAACGGGCGGCCATACAAAAAATCGTGAAATTTTTTGGTCCCCGATACGATTGCTAATGCTTCCCTGTCGGTTTGCGCGTAATTCCGCTCCGCTTGGGACAGGGACCTTGAGTAAAATGCTACCGGGGCCTCCCTTCCGTCCTCCAACACGTGGCACAGCACCGCCCCCACCCCCACCGGGGATGCATCACAAACTAGGACCACAGGCCGTTTGGGGTCGAAATGCGTCAGGATTGCCTCAGATGTTAGGAGTTGCTTTAGCTCCTTGAACGCCCTCTCGTGCTCATCACCCCACATCCACGGCTCCTCCTTTTTCAGCAACCGATGGAGCGGTTCGGCCACGGACGCCTTCCGCGGGAGGAATGTATGGTAAAAATTTAGGAGCCCCAGGAAAGATTGCAGCTCGGTCTTGGATGTGGGGCGAGGGGCCTTTTTAATGGCTGCTACCTTGGATTTAGACGGCTTAATCCCCTCGGGTGTGATTCGGAACCCCAAAAACTCGACCTCTGTTTCGAAAAAAACACATTTATCCTTCCTCAATCTCAGCCCCGCCTTCTCGAACACGGTCAGTACCTTGTCCAACCTTTTCGCTAGTTCAGCCTCACTCCCCCCTGTTATCAACACGTCATCAAAATAAGGCAACACCCCCTCCAGGCCCTTTAGGAGGCGTTCCACGAGCGATTGAAAAAGACCGGGTGCCGAGTTCACGCCGAACTGTAACCGCGACACCTGGAACGCTCCCTTATGTGTAACTATCGTTTGTGCCGCGGCCGTGGCGGGGGTCACAGGAAGTTGCTGATAGGCTTGTGCCAAATCGAGCTTAGCGAAACACTTTCCCCCATTTAGCCTGGCCAAAAGGTGGCTTATCACTGGCACCGGGTATGCATTAGGGCGGATCGCCTTGTTAATTGTACACTTATAATCTGCGCAAATGCGCACCTCCCCGTTAGCCTTTAGAGCCGTTACAATTGGAGTTTCCCACTCCGCGGAATCAACAGGAATAAGAATCCCCTGGCCCACCAGTTTGTCCAATTCCGCCTCTATCTTGTCCTTGAGTGCAAACGGCACCCTGCGTGGTTTGAGTCTTATCGGGCGGACCTCCGGGTCTATGTCGAAAGCTACAGGGGGTCCCTTGAACTTTCCGAGTCCTTTCTCAAAAACGGCGGGATGCGCATCGCAAACCGCTTGTATTGGGTCTCCCCCCACGGTATGCACCCCCCCTATGAACAACCCTAAGGGCTGAAACCACTGTGTTCCCAGGAGGCTACAGCTTCCCCCTTTCAGGACAACTAGGGGCAGTTCCGCAGAATGTCTCTTAAAATTGACCCGAAACTTCCCAACCCCCAATACCGGAATGTTGTTTCCCTGTACGTCCCGTAGTGTGGACCTCAACGCTTTAAGCTTTGGCCGCACGTGGGGGTCGATTTTCAGGAACTCTTTCTGGGGAATTATGGAAAAGGAGGACCCCGAGTCAATTTCCATCTTAATAGGGGCCCCTTGTACTAATACCTCAACGAAGTAATGGGACTGTCCCGCGGACACGCTGAACACTGAGGCGTCGTCCTCGCTGCTGTCCGAGACGCGGCCCACGCCGTCCTGCTTCCTCGTGGTCTGGGCGCCATCTTTGGGCCTTGCTGGACGGTCCGGCCTGGCCGCGCGGTCTTGTGATTGCCTCCGGCCCTCTTTCCGCTTTCTGCACGCCTTGGCGATGTGCCCCCGACGGCCGCAGGTGTAACACTCGGCCTTCCTGAACGGGCATCTCGCGTGCTCGTGGGCCGCTCCGCAACCCTCGCAGCGTCGACCGCCCTTCCGGACCTTCTGGACCTCCTCGCCGTCGCTGCCTTCCGTAGACGACTTTGAGGCCCGCCGAGTCGCGTGCACCGACTGTCCGGCCTTCCCGTGCACCGAATTTTCCGCCTTGCCGGCTTTAGGACGCCACTCACGCCACTGATGCATCTCGTCCACTCCGGCATTCGTGGACTCTGCGGCTTCCGCGGCCTCTATGACTTCGGCCAGCGTGGGTGGCGGCTCCTTATTCATCAAGCTGCGCTGCACCTCCTTGTCTTTCAGGCCACATAACACGCCGTCCCTGAGGATCATCTCCAGGATGTCGCCCCATTTACAGGGGGCGGCGGCTATCCTCATGGCGGCCACGAATGCCTCAACCGACTCGTCTGGCGCTTGGACTCGCCTCCAAAACGCGCTCCGAGCGGGAAACATTGCCCTCGAGGGGCAGAACCGCTCTCGCAGCAGCTTCATGATGTCGCTCGCCTTAAAGTCGCTCACCTTCTTCGGAGCGATTATGCCCACCAGCGTCCGCTTGGTTTCCATCCCGAGCATTCTGGTGAGGATGGCCCTCTTCCTCTCCTCGTCGTCTTGTTTGACTCTGAGTTCCACCAGTGCCGCCTGGAAGTCCATCTCAAGCAGCTCCCAGTCTTGCGGTTTGGTGATGTTGAACCCGCTCTGTGCCCTGGCTGTTCCGTGGGGATCCATCATCCCACCTTCGTCGCCAGTTTGGTGTATGCAAACCAAGACACGGGACACAGCCTCGGGCTGGGTTAACTCAGGTTTATTGCATCGTGGACAGAGGGAACATGAGGTAATGGCGGATCAATCGCTCTTTATATACAGCAGTCATACATTTGAACGTGGTGCCATGGTAGCCCATTGGCTACTGTCTGCGTGACGTCGTTGCAGGTCACGCCCTTCTTGTAGGTAGTGGCGGGAAAACTTCCCGCGCTGTTGCCTTTGATGAGTTCGGACCAAGAGAGCTTGGACGCTCGCTGCTGCCAGCTGGTGGTCATTAGCTCGCGTCCTATTACAGGGCTTATATGATACAGCTGAAGGTTACATTGTTGCTATAGGCAAGGTTACATTGACTCAGATACATTGCAATCCATGTGTACAGTAAAACCATCAGAACACAACAATCACTTTACAACAGGGATTCTCAACCAGCAGCCCATGGGCCAGATGCGGCCCACAGCATCATTTCATGCCCCCCCCCAAACCGTCTCCACCACACCTGGAAGTGCCATGTAGTAGAGGAAGGGCAAAATGGCCATCCGGTCCCTGAAGCTGTCTGAGGGAGCGTGGCCCGGCCCCTGGCTTTAAAAGGTTGAGAACTCCTGCTTCACAAACTTCTAGCTAACTCATTTTGCACATGTACATGCAAGAGTCCTGTGTACACAACTGGAAGCTGGTGGCATCGATTTCACAGAGGCATTGAATCTGCTCCGGGTTTCAGTTTGAACTTTAATATAGTCACCCTATAGATCTCCCTTTGTTTGAAATCCAGTCATATCTGGTGCTTACAGTCAAAGAGCCAGTGCTGTCTACATATGCAGATGTTTCTATGGTCATGTGGCAGGCATGACTAGACGCTGGAGAGCACGGAACATTGTTACCTTTCCCACCGAAGTGGTACCTATTTATCTACAGCACTTGCAATTTCTTTTTTTCAGACTGTTAGGTTGGCCAGAGCTGGGACAGAGATAGGCATTCGCTCCGTCATGCAGCACTCCGGTCTCGAGCTGCTGACCTGCTGACATTGCAGTCATCAAGTCCAGGATCTTAACCACTAAGCCACTGGAGTCAGGAAACCCTGGCAATAAATGATAAATTAACGTGTGAACTGAAACTGAAAAGAGGTACAGTGGAACCTTGCTTAACCAATTTAATGGGTTCCCTGGGACCTTTTGTACTACCGAAAAAATTGTAAAGTGAATTTCCCATAAGAATGCATTGAATGCAATTTCCCCGTAGGAATGCATTGAAAACCAATTAATCCATTCTGAATAAAACTTTGTTAACCAAGCCACTATTTTCTATGGATTTCCTTTTGTTATGCAAGTTTTGTGTTAACCAAGCCATTTGTTAAGTGCGGTTCCACTGTTTTATTAAAGAAAGTGAGTTTGAAAATATTTGGGGAGAATTTATTGAACATACCTTGGGAAAATCTAAAGGAGTTAAACCCCCAAAATGAACATATAATATTTTGGAGATAGGTAAAAAAAGATAGCCTTAAAATGTGCAGTTGTTTTGAGTAACTGCTTTGGAAAAGTATACTGGGTATACACTATATTTGTATTATGTTCTCCTTGTTTGTAAAGAATAAAATCAATTATAAAAAATAAGTTGGAATTGACTTGATGGCTTATTATTATTATTATTATTATTATTATTATTATTATTATTATTATTATTATTATTATTATTATTATTATTATTATTATTATTATTATTATTATTGATCTTTTCTATTATGTGCTTTGGAAGTGCTCGTGTGAATGTGCCCCGGTATTACCCAATCCAGGGTTTCTACACTCAGTTACTCAGAAACCAAATCCCTCTGAGCTCCCGCTATAAGCAAAACCTCAAGGCTTAAACAGGCCAAAGCTTATCACATCTCAACACCTGCCTTGCTTGTACTAAGTCTGTCCTCCCTTTGTGAGTCAGCAAAATCTTCGGGGGGGGGGGGGAGAGAGGAAAGATCCCAGTTTGAACAAATCACTATATATGTCAGATTATTGAGGTCAACAGGAAGAAAACTGCAGCCCAGAACAGCATGATAATAAGACGGTCAGAGTGGTCACAAGTCATGACTAATGAGACTTATTAATAATATTTGGTCAGCACTTTCCCCCCACCTTCCATCTGAAGAAAAGGGGGAAATTTCAGGACTAGGCTGACTTGGGCTTCTGGGAATTGAAGTCCAAGAACACCTGGAGTGCCAAGGTTCACCATCACTACGTTGAGGATGATTCCTCTGATGTTTGTACAATATCTATCTATCTATCTATCTATCTATCTATCTATCTATCTATCTATCTATCTATCTATCTATCTATCTATCTATCTATGACTGCAGTGGCTCAAGTGATTAAGACACTGAACTTGACAACTGGAAGGTCGGCAGGTCAACAATTCGAGACCCAAGTACTGCACGATGGAATGAGCTCCCGACTCTGTCCCAGCTCCTGCCAATCTAGCAGTTCGGAAGCAAGAAATTGCAAATAGATAAATAGGGGGCCACTTCGGTGGGAAGGTAAACTGCATTTTGTGCACTCCGGTGTCTAGGCATGCCTGCCACATATTCACAGAAATGTCAGGGCTGGCTCTTTGACTATAAATAGAGATGAGCACTGCACCCTGGAGTCGGATACGACTGGCTTTCGTGCAAGCGCGAGCTATCTATCTATCTATCTATCTATCTATCTATCTATCTATCTATCTATCTATCTATCTATCTATCTATCTATCTATCTATCTATCTATCTATCTATCTACCTACCTACCTATCTACCTATCTACCTACCTACCTACCTACCTACCTACCTACCTATCTATCTATCTATCTATCTATCTATCTATCTATCTATCTATCTATCTATCTATCTATCTATCTATCTAACTATCTATCTATCTATCTATCTATCTATCTATCTATCTATCTATCTATCTACCTACCTACCTATCTACCTACCTACCTACCTATCTATCTATCTATCTATCTATCTATCTATCTATCTATCTACCTACCTACCTACCTACCTACCTACCTACCTACCTATCTATCTATCTATCTGTCTATCTATCTGTCTATCTACCTACCTACCTACCTACCTACCTACCTATCTATCTATCTATCTATCTATCTATCTACCTGTACATTCACATCAGAATTCATTAAAAACAAAAGCACAAGAGATAAAATACAATATATGAAATATGAAGTATAAAATTACAGATATATATCTAGATGGTGAACATAATTTTCAGCTTCATTTGTCACCGCCGGGAAAATCAGCGGAATCTCCATTATAGGTTCTGCTTTAAAACTCTGTTTGTTCAATAATAAATTGTTTATGAACAAAACGTACATGTTGAGCAGAAGGAAATTAATTGGTCACCAGAAGTACACCCACACCACAACTCCTATGGTTCTTTTAATATCTTTGCTACTGTGAAAGTGAAAACTCTGGCAAAGTACTGTACGCTAAGTTTCATATTGAGACAGTAACAATTGCACCAATTTTCAGTGATGAGTTTTGGGAAATTATCAAGGAGAGTCTCAAAAGTTCATGGCGAAATGAGGTGGACACAAAAACTCAAAGCCCTTCACCAGGGAATTGGGGTTGAAATGTTCTGTCATCCTTTTCTCTGGCCAAACAGAGATTTGGAGTTTCAAAGGAAGGGCGTCTATTATACACATATCTGGTCTCTTGTGTTATTGGATTAGGAGATGGTGTCAGATCCAGCCAATTTTTTATCAATGAATCAATCACTTTGGTCAACAACCAGCACAGTAAAATAAAGTTTTTTTGGGGGAAAAAAGTGCATAAGATACAGTTAAAATGTACCACCCACAGATATATCTACTTGATATATATCTATTATTTTCTTTAAATCAATCACTCAGTTTTGATCAACTCACCTCCAAGAAACAATGCCTGGCACAATATCTTGCGATGAATTTTTGGAATTCTGGTTAATGCATTTCCTGCACTATCTAAAAAACAACAACAGCTGGTGCATGTCTGCAGAAGTGATCTTGAATCAACAAATCTCATGTGATTATTGTGTGTGGTTTTTTAATGATCCAATAAAGGTACAGTGGTACCTCGCTTAAAGAGCATAATGCGTTCCACGGAATTGCTCATTAAGCGAGTTTGCTCTTTAAGCGAAGCGCCATTGTAAGTGATCAATTGTGACTTCTGGGGTGGTGCTGTTGCGAACCCGGATTTAGTTGTTAAGTGAGTTTTTGGTTGGTTTAGTTGTTAAGTAAGGCGACCATTCAGAGAAAATTCTGCTCTTTAAGCGAGTTAGTTTCTAAGTGAGGCGCTCTTTATGCGCGGTTTTACTGTATAACCTTGCTCCTAAATTTGTATTGTGTACTGATTGCAGGCTCTTTGTTTATTGTTAAACAGTGTCTCCTGGTGTATGTGAAGTGAATAGCAATTTCACATCTCATCCTCACAACTCAGAAGTTGTGATGTGGTATCAAAAGTTAGTGTAGTCAGGCAGCTAGCATATCATTCAGGGATTGGGAGATCTGGGTTCAAATTCCTCTGAGTTATGGATTCCCAGTGATAGACATCAATGGTAAATCACTATTTGAACATCTCCTATATCTTGAGAACCCTATTAGGAGTACCGAAACTATGTAGACATTTGATTGTTGTTGTTCAGTTGCACAGTCAAGTCCGACTCTTTCCGACCCCATGGGCCACAGATCTCCAGGCTCCCATATCCTCTGTTATTTTCCGCAGCCCACCCATCGCATCAACCATTTCATCCAACCACCTCATCCTCTGTCGTCCTCTTCTCCTTTTGCCTTCGGTCTTTTCCAGCATCAGGGCCTTCTCGAGTGAGTCCTCTCTTCTCATTTGAAGGCCAAAGTACTTGAGCTTCATCTTCAGTATTTGTCCCTCCATTGAGCATTATGGGTTAATTTCCTTCAGGATTTGTTCTCCTTGCAGTCCAGGGGACTCTTAAGAGACATTTGATATTGCAAAACAAAATTGTGGTACTGTATATTCCAGCAGTACTGTAGTTTAATTAATTTGTGATATGACCATGCCTCAGACATTGCCAATGTTGCATGTTGACTGTTTATTGTGTATTATTTATTAGCCAAACATGGCTATGTACAACGTTGTGTATTGTGTTGTATATTATTATATGCCGTTTTTGCAGATTGAATTTTGTATATTGTATTACTGTGTGTTTACTGTGTATATTGTTTAATTATCATGTGAGCCGTCCTGAGTTAAATTAAATTAAAACATAAATGAAAGTTGGTCACCATGGAAATGAGATGTCTAAGGAAGGCTGCTGGAGTGACTAGAAGGGATAAAATCATGAATGAGATTATAAGGCTATTTCATGGTATCCAGTAGGCAAAACAAGGAAGATTAGTTGTGTGATCCATATTCAAATTGTAAAGATGCAAAAGATGCAGGAAACAGGCGATACCTTTATTGGATCACTAAGAAAAACAAAATGTTGTGCGAACTTTTGTGGTTCAAGACCATTCTTCAGGCATGTATTAAAGTGTTCATAGTGTGGTGGTCTGCCAGTTTCATCGAGTGGTGGTCTGCCAGGCTAATCTTCCTTGTTTGCCTATGGAACTACTGGATACCATAAAATAGCTGCTTAACATGGACTTTTTTTTTTTGACACCGGGACAGCACCACAAATTGAAGAAACACATCACTAGCTAATAATTTTGATCGACTTTAATTTGACTGCATTTGGCCTGCCTAGTATGTATACCAAACTGAAGCCTTGTCCTCTGCTGAGAGGTACAGTACATGGCATCTGTATTCCTTTGTTTGGCCACAAAAGGAAGCTACAGGTGAAATTTGGAAAATTAGAATATCATGCAAATGTTCATTCATTTCACTTAAAAGGTGAAACAAATATATGAGATAGACTCACTACATGCAAAGCAAGAGATGTCATGCCTTAATTCATTATACAGTACTTGTGGTGATCATGGCGTACATGAGATTATGTGATGATTATGGGGTACATGAGATTGGGGGGTTGGGGTTTTCATAAGCGGTTAAGCCATAAGCATCAATATTATAACAAAGTAAGACTTGAACTATCTCATTTGCATGTAATGAGTCCCATAATCATCACATAATCTCATGTACGCTGTATGCCATGATCATCACAATTATAACGAATTAAGGCACAACATCTCTCGCTTAGCATGTAGTGAGTCTATCTCATATATTTGTTTCACTTTTTAAGTGACGTGGATGAACATTTGCATGATATTCTAATTTTCCGAGTTTCGCCTGTAGATAAATAGGTACCATTTTGGTGGGGGGGAAAGGTAACTCCGGTGTTTTAGTCATGCCTGCCACATGACTACACAGAAATGTCTGCATATGCAGACAGCAGCGCTGGCTCTTTGGCTGTAAAGGGAGATGAGCAGTGTGTTGTGTTCTGTTGGTTTTATTGTACACACGGATTACAATGTATCTGAGCCAATGTAACCTTGCCTATAGCAACAATGTAACCTTCAGCTGTATCAGATAAACCCTGTAATAGGACGCGAGCTAATGACCACCAGCTGGCAGCAGCGAGCGTCCAAGCTCTCTTGGTCCAAACTCATCAAAGGCAACAGCGCGGGAAGTTTTCCCGCCACCACCTACACCTGGACAAGAAGGGCGTGACCTGCAATGACGTCACGCAGACAGTAGCCAATGGGCTACCATGGCACCACGTTCAAATGTGTTACTGCTGTATATAAAGAGCTATCGATCCGCCATTACCTCATGTTCCCTCTGCCCACGATGCAATAAACCTGAGTTAACCCAGCCCGAGGCTGTGTCCTGTGTCTTGGTTTGCATACACCAAATTGGCGACGAGGATGGGATAATGGATCCCCACGGAACAGCCAGGGCACAGAGCGGTTTCAACATCACCAAACCGCAAGACTGGGAGCTGCTTGAGATGGATTTCCAGGCGGCCCTGGTGGAACTCAGAGTCAAAGGAGAAGATGAGGAGAGGAAGAGGGCCATCCTCACCAGAATGCTCGGGATGGAAACCAAGCGGACGCTGGTGGGCATAATCGCTCCGAAGAAGGTGAGCGACTTTAAGGCGAGCGACATCATGAAACTGCTGCGAGAGCGGTTCTGCCCCTCGAGGGCAATGTTTCCCGCTCGGAGCGCGTTTTGGAGGCGAGTCCAAGCGCCGGATGAGTCGGTTGAGGCATTCGTGGCCGCCATGAGGATAGCCGCCGCCCCCTGTAAATGGGGCGATATCCTGGAGTTGGTCCTCAGGGACGGCGTGTTGTGTGGCCTGAAAGACAAGGAGGTACAGCGCAGCTTGATGAATAAGGAGCCGCCACCCACGCTGGCCGAGGTCATAGAGGCCGCGGAAGCCGCAGAGTCCACGAATGCCGGAGTGGACGAGATGCACCAGTGGCGTGAGTGGCGTCCTAGAGCCGGCAAGGCGGAAAATTCGGTGCACGGGAAGACCGGTCAGTCGGTGCACGCGACTCGACGGGCCTCAAAGTCGTCTACGGAAGGCAGCGACGGCGAGGAGGTCCAGAAGGTCCGGAAGGGTGGTCGACGCTGCGAGGGTTGCGGAGCGGCCCACGAGCGCGCGAGATGCCCGTTCAGGAAGGCCGAGTGTTACACCTGCGGCCGTCGGGGGCACATCGCCAAGGCGTGCCGAAAGCGGAAAGAGGGCCGGAGGCAGTCACAAGACCGCGCGGCCAGACCGGACCGTCCAGCGAGGCCCAAAGATGGCGCCCAGACCACGAGGAAGCAGGACGGCGTGGGCCGCGTCTCGGACGGCAGCGAGGACGACGCCTCAGTGTTCAGCGTGTCCGCGGGACAGTCCCATTACTTCGTTGAGGTATTAGTACAAGGGGCCCCTATTAAGATGGAAATTGACTCGGGGTCCTCCTATTCCATAATCCCCCAGAAAGAGTTCCTGAAAATCGACCCCCACGTGCGGCCCAAGCTTAAAGCGTTGAGGTCCACACTACGGGACGTACAGGGAAACAGCATTCCGGTGTTGGGGGTCGGGAAATTTCGGGTCAATTTTAAGAGACATTCTGCGGAACTGCCCCTAGTTGTCCTCAAAGGGGGAAGCTGTAGCCTCCTAGGGACACAGTGGTTTCAGCCCTTAGGTTTGTTCATAGGGGGGGTGCATACCGTGGGGGGGGACCCAATACAAGCGGTTTGCGATGCGCATCCCGCCGTTTTTGAGAAAGGACTCGGAAAGTTCAAGGGACCCCTGTAGCTTTCGACATAGACCCGGAGGTCCGCCCGATAAGACTCAAACCACGCAGGGTGCCGTTCGCACTCAAGGACAAGATAGAGGCGGAACTGGACAAACTGGTGGGCCAGGGGATTCTTATTCCTGTTGATTCCGCGGAGTGGGAAACTCCAATTGTAACGGCTCTAAAGGCTAACGGGGAGGTGCGCATTTGCGCTGATTATAAGTGTACAATTAACAAGGCGATCCGCCCTAATGCATACCCGGTGCCAGTGATCAGCCACCTTTTGGCCAGGCTAAATGGGGGAAAGTGTTTCGCTAAACTCGATTTGGCACAAGCCTATCAGCAACTCCCAGTGACCCCCGCCACGGCCGCGGCACAAACGATAGTTACACATAAAGGGGCGTTCCAGGTGTCGCGGTTACAGTTCGGCGTGAACTCGGCACCCGGCCTTTTTCAATCGCTCGTGGAACGCCTCCTAAAGGGCCTGGAGGGGGTGTTGCCTTATTTTGATGACGTGTTGATAACAGGGGGGAGTGAGGCTGAACTGGCAAAAAGGTTGGACAAGGTACTGACCGTGTTCGAGAAAGCGGGGCTGAGATTGAGGAAGGATAAATGTGTCTTTTTCGAAACCGAGGTCGAGTTTTTAGGGTTCAGGATCACACCCGAGGGGATTAAGCCGTCTAAATCCAAGGTAGCAGCCATTAAAAAGGCCCCTCGCCCCACATCCAAAACCGAGCTGCAGTCTTTCCTGGGGCTCCTCAACTTTTACCATACATTCCTCCCGCGGAAGGCGTCCGTGGCCGAACCGCTCCATCGGTTGCTTAAAAAAGAGGAGCCATGGATGTGGGGTGACGAGCACGAGAGGGCGTTCAAAGAGCTAAAGCAACTCCTAACTTCTGAGGCAATCCTGACGCACTTCGACCCAAAACGGCCTGTGGTCCTAGTTTGTGATGCATCCCCGGTGGGGGTGGGGGCGGTGCTTTGCCACGTGTTGGAGGACGGAAGGGAAGCCCCGGTAGCGTTTTACTCAAGGTCCCTGTCCCAAGCGGAGCGAAATTACGCGCAAACCGACAGGGAAGCGTTAGCAATAGTAGCGGGGACCAAAAAATTTCACGACTTTTTGTATGGCCGCCCGTTCAAAATTGTGACCGATCACAAACCGCTGTTAGGGATTTTCACGGCTAACAAGCCCACGCCGCAGATCCTGTCCCCGAGAATGCTGCGATGGGCTATTTTCCTCAACGCGTACCAACATGAGTTGGAGTACAGGCCCGGAAAGGAGATCAGCCATGCTGATGCGCTTTCGCGATCCCCTCTGCCATTGTCGGACGACCAAAAGGCGAGAGCAGAAAGAGACCGCCAGGTGTTGCTGATTGAGGTTTTGGACGCACCCCAATAGTACCAGCCGATATTGCTAGGGCGACAGGCAAGGACAGGACGCTGGAAAAAGTTAGTTCATGGGTGCAGAAGGGGTGGCCGGCTTCGTCCCCGAGTACAGAGTTCGACCCATTCTTTAGGAAAAGGCTGGAGTTGTCCCTAGAGAGGGGGTGCCTTCTGTGGGGCCAACGGGTGGTGGTCCCTGCGCCCCTGCGGACGAGGGTGCTCGAACTGCTGCACGTCAGCCACCCGGGCATTGTTCGTTCTAAGGCGCTAGCCCGGAGTTACTTCTGGTGGCCACAGCTGGACGCGGACATTGAGCACATGGTCGGCACTTGCGAGGCTTGCCAGGGATCCCGACCTGAGGCGGCCCGTCTCCCGCATAGGGAGTGGGACACAGCAAGAGGGCCGTGGTCCAGAGTGCACGTGGATTTCGCTGGCCCGTTCCGAGGAACCATGTTTCTCCTGGTGGTAGATGCGTTCTCTAAGTGGCTGGAGGTTATCCCAGTAAAGAGCACGTCCTCCGCCACAACAATTAGCCGGCTAAGGAGAGTCTTTTCCACATTCGGTTTACCCGACACTTTGGTCAGCGATAACGCTAGTTGTTTCACCTCCGCCGAGTTCGGGGCATTCATGGAGGCAAACGCCATTCGGCATGTCACGTCCGCACCGTTTCACCCGGCCACGAATGGCCAAGTGGAACGGCTGGTGCGGACAACGAAGGAGGCGCTGCGGCGCATGGGCCCGGGGGACCTGAATCACCAAGTATGCCAGTTCCTCTTAGCGTATAGGGTAACCCCCTTAGCGTCAGGCTACTCGCCGGCGGAGCTCTTGATGCGGCGAAAACTGACCACGATCCTGTCCAGGCTAGACCCGACGAGAGTCGAGGATAAAGGGAAAAACATAGGGTTGGCAGTCTCGAAGGGTTTCGCCGCCGGGGACCCTGTTCACTGCAGGAACTATTCCAGCGCAGGGCCGGCCTGGGTACCAGGGAAGGTTGTAGAACAGACGGGGCCAGTATCGTACCGGGTCGAGACTAACACCGGCCTCCTCTGGAGGAGGCACGCAGACCAACTGAGGCACCGAGTGAGTGGGCCAGTCAGTGGAGCTCAGCAACAGGATTCAGCGTTAGGGTTCTCCCCCACCCGCTTAACCCAAGGGGGAGACAGCAATGGACAACGGTCCCAAGCAAGGGGGGAAGGAGGCAGAAGCAGCGGCCCCGACTCATATCCTTTTGATAGCAGCGGCCCCGACTCATATCCTTTTGATACGCCTGTTCTATCAGGGGCCGGGGAAGGGGGAGAGGAGTTCGCGACCGCTGCCCCCGATAGTAATTTTGAGTTTGATTTTGCGAGCCGGGGGGGTTTTCAGGAGTGTTCCCCCACCCATCCAAGCGAGAAGAGGGGTTTTTCGTTAGCCCCCAGTGCCCCCGGTTCCTCCCTAAGAAAGAGCACACCTCCCAACAACGCCGCGGAGCCGCGGAAAGTCACTAACGAGTCTCCCTCTCATATTACAGGACAGGAAACCAGGGGACAAAGAGAAGGTAGCAAACCCGGGGAGAGGCAGCCCGCATCGAGACCCCAGCGTGTTCGAAATAAGCCATCTTGGCTGAGAGATTTTGTCTCCTAAGGGGGGGGAGTGTGTTTAAGTGTGGGCTCGAGACTTTGTCTCGTCCTAGGGGGGAGGGGTGTTGTGTTCTGTTGGTTTTATTGTACACACGGATTACAATGTATCTGAGCCAATGTAACCTTGCCTATAGCAACAATGTAACCTTCAGCTGTATCAGATAAACCCTGTAATAGGACGCGAGCTAATGACCACCAGCTGGCAGCAGCGAGCGTCCAAGCTCTCTTGGTCCAAACTCATCAAAGGCAACAGCGCGGGAAGTTTTCCCGCCACCACCTACACCTGGACAAGAAGGGCGTGACCTGCAATGACGTCACGCAGACAGTAGCCAATGGGCTACCATGGCACCACGTTCAAATGTGTTACTGCTGTATATAAAGAGCTATCGATCCGCCATTACCTCATGTTCCCTCTGCCCACGATGCAATAAACCTGAGTTAACCCAGCCCGAGGCTGTGTCCTGTGTCTTGGTTTGCATACACCTTTGCATACACCAAACAGTGAACCCTAGAGTCGGATACGACTGGCTTTCGAGCAAGGGTGACCGTTACCTTTAAGGTAAAGATTTTCCCTTCCTCGAAAGCCAGTCGTATCCGACTCTAGGGTTCAGTGCTCATCTCTGTTTCAAGGCCGAAGAGCCAGCGCTTGTCTGCTTCTGCAGATGTTACCTTTACCTTTACATCACTATGTTGTTGCTGTTGTTGTTCAGTTGTACAGTCAATTCCGACCCTTTGCGACCCCATGGACCATTTTCCTCCAGGCACCTGTGTCCTCCACCATTCTCCTCAGCCTGCCCAGCTGTGTGCCCATTGCGTCCACAATACCATCTATCCATCTCATCTTTGGACGCCCCCTTCTTCTCTTGCCCTCCACCTTTCCCAGCATCGAGGCCTTCTCAAGTGAGTCCTCCCTTCTCATTTGATGTCCAAAGTACTTTAGCTTCTTCTTTACTATTTGTCCCTCCAATGAACAGTCAGGGTTGATTTCTTCTAATATTGACCTATTTGTTCTCTTTGCTGTCCAAGGGACTCTCAGGACTCTCCTCCAACACCACATTTCAAAGGCGGGTGGTATCTGCAGACGGTTACCTTAATACCTTTACTATAACAGGAGAGGAGGGTTTTTTAGGATAGGAGCAGAACTGTCTCTAAACCCTAAACCTTAGAAAACTAATCCTCATGGCTTGTATATATCACTGGGTGTTATAAATAGTATTTTGTAATATATTAGGTTAGGACTGCAGTGGCTCAAGTGGCTAAGACGCTGACTGGGAAGCGGAAGGTCAGCAGTTCAATTCCCGAGTACTGCAGGACGGGAATGAGCTCCCGTCTTCGTCCCATCTCCTGCCAACCTAGCAGTTCGAAAGCAAGAAATTGCAAGTAGATCAATAGGGACCACTTCAGTGGGAAGGTAACAGCGTTCCGTGCGCTCCGGTGTCTATTTATGCCTGCCACATGACCACGGAAACGTCTGCAGAAGCAGACAGCGCTGGCTCTTCGGGCTTTGAAACAGAGATGAGCACTGCACCTTAGAGTCGGATACGACTGGCTTTCGAGCAAGGGAAACCTTTACCTTTACTAATATATTAGATTGAACCTTATAAACTTTAGGAATGTTAAATACATAATTAAAAATAACGAAATAATGAGAACATAATGGTTGGCAAGTGAGACATAGTATAGATATTGTGGGGTATATGTTGTAAGAAGGAATGATATATATAAGGTTCAAGAATTGGTATTGTTTACAATGCCATTATAATAAGAGTATAAGTAATTTAACGTATTAATTTG